>VZTN01003917.1:304131-340716 GCA_013400515.1 Erpornis zantholeuca
GAAGGAAGGAAGGAAGGAAGGAAGGAAGGAAGGAAGGAAGGAAGGAAGGAAGGAAAGGTTTTTCCCTCACCTGTTTGCTCCTTCTCCACTGCTTGTGCAGACTTTGGGAAGTTATCAAGGAATATCTCCAGGTTTCTCAACCAGAATGAGCCCAGCTGGGGAGCCCAGTGAGACCAGTGAGACCAGTGAATCCAGTCCCACCTACTCTGCTCCTTCCTGCTGGAATGCCCATGGGATTCTCCTTCCCCACTGCTGCCAGGCAGACCAGTGACCCCAGTGGGCATCACTGGGAATACTGGGAGCACTTAACTCCCGAGGCAGCTGGAGAGAAAGCACAGCACCAGCAGCAAAACCTCCTCTGGCTCCATTCATCTCATTCTGGATGTTTGCCCACATTCCCGAGGCCCTGGGAGGGGAGAGAGGGAAGTTCCACAAATGTTATTAAATAGGTTAGGATTTAAGAGGAGCCAGGGTTCCGAGTTAAAGCACAAATTTGGGATCAGGGCTCAGGAACATCCATTCAGCTGTTCCAAAATGTAACTTTTGCTAATGTGGCCCATAAAGCTTTCCCTAAAGTTCACATCTCTCTTCTTTTTCCTTAAATCTTCTTTCTTCCCCTTGTCCTCTGGACATAAAACCCAACCATTTGTGTCTTTGCCGTGCCCAATCTTTGTAATAAATGTCATCCTATTCGTGCAAGGATTTCTCTCTGTCCCTAATTCTTCATCAAGAGCAGCAATTCTCCTCCTAAATCATGATCTGTGAGCATTTACAGGAGCCTTTTCTGATTTGCCTCCCGGATCTCATAATTCCAGGCAAAACTGGAAGTGCTAAGCAAGAATGAAGCATTATCAAGTGAGGATCAGACCATTCATAATCCCAATAATCCAAATTGGATTAATTATTTGCAGGAAGTGCTGAAAGTTCACTCAGGGCTAAATGGGTCATGGAATTTCACGGGTTAAGCATAAAGGGGATTTGTCACTGAGAAAAGCTTTATTAATAAACAGTTAATGGAAACCAAACTTGCTGAGGAGAGATCTTAATCTAAAGATTTTTTTTGTATTTTTATATGAACCACCATTAACTGAGTCCCTTGGAACTGCTGGCAGGGCATCAGGAGCAGCCCCAGTGTGGGCAGTGTCCTCCTGGAGCAGGGATGGTCAGGGAAGGATCCGAGGGAGAGAAAGGGCACCAGGGATCCCAGGACTCTCTTCCAGCAATGGGAGGGACAGGAACACTGGGATATTGGCATTCATATGGTAGAGAATTCCATGTGGGAGGCATCCACCTGGGCAGCCACATCCATGTGGGGTTTGCAAACCCTGAAGGAGACACCTGAGCAGCCTGGGGGGTTCATGGGGCACATTCCACTCCAGGCCAGCCCAAGGTTCCCCCAAAGCAGGAAAACCTTTCTGCTGTGACATCAGAAGGAGCTGGGACTTGGGGGGGGGTGGGCTGCTGTCATTGTGGAATCATGGATTTATGGAACATCCTGAGCTGGGAGGGACCCACAGGATCCCCCAGCCCAGCTGCTGGCCCTGCACAGACACCCCAACAATCCCCCCCTGGGCACCCCTGGCAGCGCTGCCCAAACGCTCCTGGAGCTCTGGCAGCCTCGGGGCTGTGCCCATTCCCTGGGGAGCCTGGGCAGTGCCCAGCACCCTCTGGGGGAAGAACCTTTCCCTGATCTCAGCCTGAGCCTGCCCTGGCCCAGCTCCAGCTGTTCCCTGGGTGCTGTCCCTGTCCCAGGGAGCAGAGATCGGAGCTGCCCTCGGGAGGAGCTGCAGCCCCCGGGGAGTCTCCCCTCAGTGTCCTCTGCTCCATCTGAACATTCCAAGTGCACTCACCCCTCCAGACCCTTCCCCATCCCCGTGTCCCTCCTTTGGTCTCTCTCCAACAGTTTGAGGTGAGGCTGTCGCAGTTGAGTCTGAGAAACGGCAAAAATGCGGCATGAGCTTTTTCAGAGAAAAGCAAATTTATTAAGAGAAATCCTCTATTTTTATAACCCAGATCCCTAAGGCAGGACACAGGCATTGGTCCTTGCATGAACACCTCTCTCCCAGCATTGGTCAATTACACAGAAACCTGTTAGGATAACAAAAGTAAAAACACCTTCTGTGAGATAGATGTTCTCTAAACATTTCAGATAGTTTACAAAAACTTTCTTCAGTTTCCCATCCTCTGGCCCTGAGAAGGTTTGCTTCTCTGACTCTCACAGCTCAGGCTGGGAAAAATCTCCACAGCCAGAGCTAGGAGCTGAGAATTTCCCTTTGATTGATTTGTCAGAGCCCACAGTGAGGGCAGAGCTGCACAAATCTCCTGGCCAAGGCTGCTCCTGGTGCCCCCAGGACAGGGATGTCCCTCCTGGCTCCAGGGCACCACTGGCTCCACCCACACAGGTTTTGTTCAGGGGAATTTATGATCCATACAAACTTACAAGGAGCTGGATTTGGCCCATCCCTGCTGCACATTCCTCCCGATCTTGCCTCAGATCCCAAACTCTCCTCCACTGCTCCTCAGTTCCTCACCGTGCACAGATCAGTTCTCACCACTCCCAGTTTCCCAATATTCCGTTGGAGTTCCCAAGTCTTCTTAGGGTGTCTTCTCTTTGTCCATTTTACCTTTCCTCAGCCTTACAGGTTCCCCTGGATTTTCTCTTCATTCCAATTCCTTCCCATAAACTTTGACTCCCTCTAATTTCCATTTCCAGCAGCTTTACCTACCCTGCATTTTTCGCTCCCAAAGAAGTGGAACTCCCTCTGAACCTTTCAGGAGCAGAGCAGCTGCTGTCAGCCCAAAGTTCTCCTGCCAGATCCGCTCCCTCCTCATCCCACAGGGACACAGCTTTGCTTTCCCACCTCGCTGACCTCCCCTCTCCCTCCACGTCCTCACCAGCAGCCACTGGTATCAATAATGCTGAATTATGAATTGGTTTAATGCTATTAAATAATTTACTCGTGATTTTAAGTTCTTCCAGCAGTTTGGTGGAGACTAGTGCTTAGCTGAGGAATTTGGTTTGGAATTCCTGAACGTTCGGTATTGTATTAATTAAAACAAATCAGAAAAATAAACAAGAGTGGGGAAGTTAATGGAATAACAGAGGATGGTTCTGTGGAAAGAATAACTCCCAACTGTCTGCAGTTAGGAAAGATGATTTAAAGTTTCATCTGGGAGGAATAATGGAATGTAATGGAATCCACGGACAATAATCAGGGCCCTATCTCAAAATGCCAATCTTGCTTCATCTGCTATTCTGGGGAAGATGATTTTGTTATCAATAATGGAAGGACTTGGTTCCTCTCTTCGGAGTCTTGTTCATACCAGGCAGATTCTTCTCTGTCCAGTTATTTCGGAGTTCTCACCAAAAATAAACCCCAGGGCTAAAATGGAAACAATTCCTTTCACCATCCACAAACTCAGAAACTGTCCTTGGGCAGGGAGCACCAACCTGCTCTGGCCTGGCTCCCACAGCCTTCAGAGCACCCCAGGGGAAAGGGGAGCAGAGGGAGCCCATCCCAGGCTGGAATGCAGCTTCTTCTCTCCAGAGAAAATCCTCCACTGCCACTTCCAGGTAAAGAGCTGAAGCCTGAAGGAGGAAAGTTCCTCTTTTGTGTCATTTAACCAAATCTCACCTAATTGTGGCAGAAAAATCCTCATCCCAGTTTCGATCTGGATTGGAAAACGGCACCAGGCAGACATTGTGAATATTAATTTATTAAAATGAGGGTGCTTAATTGCATCTTCCCATATCTACCTGCAGCTGTGGGATGTTGTCACAGTGACAGGAGATCCTCAGCCCCCTGGGAACTGCTGCTCAGGGATGTCCCATCCACAGCTCCTTTCTCTCAATTCCCACATGCTTGTGGTGCTCAGGAGTCAGAAGGCAACAAGGACAATGCCAGGTCTGTGTTCCTGACAGGGAAAAACCCTCCAGAGCCCCTTAAACTACACTTAGAGGTGCACAGAATATCCCAGGCTGGAAGGGACCCCCAGGATCCCCCAGCCCAGCTCCTGGCCCTGCACAGACACCCCAACAATCCCACCCTGGGCACCCCTGGCAGCGCTGCCCAAACGCTCCTGGAGCTCTGGCAGCCTCGGGGCTGTGCCCATTCCCTGGGGAGCCTGGGCAGTGCCCAGCACCCTCTGGGGGAAGAACCTTTCCCTGATCTCAGCCTGAGCCTGCCCTGGCCCAGCTCCAGCTGTTCCCTGAGTGCTGTCCCTGGCACAGGGAGATCAGTGCCTGCCCCACTGCTGCAGCCCCCAAAACTGCACCCAAACATCAGGAGATCCTGTAGAGAATCCTGACCCCACTGATTTGTTGGAATCCTTTGTTTTAGGCATTTTGGCAACAGCTCTTAATGTCTAAGAGGGATTGGGTATCCCAATACCTGCTCCCAGCCTCGTGCTCAAACCCAGACACCATTCCAGGAGTTTCTCCAGCTTGGATCATAGATCTGGGTGGAATCTTTTATTCCTATCCCTACAATATGACTCTTCTCAGCATCATTTTTGAGAGCTGGATTGTGACAAGCCAGGCTCAGGACTGTGGCCTTAGCAGATAGAAAATAATCACTGTAATAACTCTTCTTCCTGTGCTTCTTTACTTTCCTGGAATGTTTCACTTCATCCCTGTCACCACTGATCAGCTCCAGCCAATGCAAATTCCAGCTGCAGGAGGAGACTCTATTTTCTCCTTGCTCTGTGAGATTCATCTTAGTGAAAAAAAGGTTCTGGAATTACTCCTGCTTAATAGAAAATAACTGCCTGATGCAAGTGGAACAGTCTGACACAGGAATTTTTGGTGAGGAAAGGTGTCCTGTGGCCTCGCTGGCACCTGTGGAGCTGTGAGGTTTCCTCACAACACTGCTCCAGATCAGTGGAGCAATTAATGTGGGGCAATTAATGTGGGGCAGTTAATGTGGGGCAATTAGCATGGAGCAACTAATCTGAACCCAGCTCTCGTCTCTATAACTTGATTAGAAATCCTCGTGGCTCCTGTGAGCTGCCAGGACCCGAGGGTGGGGTTCCAGTGTCCCCAAGGGGGTCACTGCCCAGGGGAGACACAGGCAGAGCTGTGGGATTTTGAGCCATCCTAAAGGAGGGATCTGAAAGAGCTGATCCTAAAAACCCTGCTTCCCTCCTGGATCTCCAGGCAATCCACAGGCTGGCTTAGCTGGGGATGTCTCCTTAGCTTAAATTAGGAGAAATTAATCCCATCCTGAGCACCCAGGATAAAAATAAATTCCTCTGTCACTATTCAACGAATAATTCCCAATAAGTGCTTTCTGTGCTGAATATTGATCAACTCAGGCTCTTCCACCTCTCACACCCGAAGCTTCTGGGAACAGCAGACCCAGCTCCTCATCCGGGACGTGTCCTGATAGTTGGAATCACTGGAGGGGTGTCACTCTCCTGTCCCTGTCACAGCTCCTGTCCTTGTCCCACCCCCTGTCCCTGTCACATCTCCTGTCCCTGTCCCACACCCTGTCCCTGTCCCTGTCCCTGTCCCTGTCCCTGTCCCTGTCCCTGTCCCACCCTGCTCTGTTGACAAGGGGTTCAGGTCCTTTGCACTGAGCTTTTTGGGGTTGTTCAGCTCTGGGATGTGGCAGTGCCAGTTTCAGTGGTTGGACTCCAAGATCTCGGAGGTCTTTCCAAGTGTAATAATTCTGTGGATTCTCTGATTCTGTGAGTCACTGGCTGGGGCTGCCCAGGTTGGCTGAACATCCCAGATGGAGAACTTCCCTTCTCCCCTTGGTTCCTTAGAGGACCCCGTTGTTCCTGCCAGATGAAAGATGTTAATTTATAAAAACTTACAGAGTTTTGCTCATTTTCGGCTCTTAAACCCCAGGAAATTATCCCAGTGTGAATGCAGGGAGTGACTCTGACGATCCTGTGGTGTCACAAACACCGGGATCAGCCTGAGATGTGGGAGCACAGACAGAGGATCCCTGCAAGGAAAACAGAGAAGAGGACAGGGAAGAGGGGAGTAAAAAAGAAGAAAGGAAGGGATGTGATGAAGAAATGCACCAAAGCTTTTTCATTTATCAGAACAAATCTGTTTGCTCTGTTTGCTGAAGCAGCTCATGAATTATGTTGGGCAAACAGACAAACCCAGTAACTAAAGGCACATTAGTTCCTTCATTCCTGTTTACAAATGTGGAGTGGGAGAGAAACATGATGGGAAAAGGAATGGATATGGGATAATTCTCTTTTTTAAATGAGTAGTTGTGTATTTCTCTGTGGCTCATCCATCTCAGCCCGGATGGAGCAGGATCCTCCCAGCTGAACTTCCACTGCTCCATCCCAGCAGAGTTACAGAAGTTGTTCCCAAGGAATGGGGAACTGGGACAGGGAAATGCCCAGGGTTGTATATTTGTGGTGAATGGCGTTGGTGACAAGGCCCAAGGGTGTGATAGGCTCAGGATGGAGGCCAGGTCTGTTTAATGTCTTTATCAATGACCTGGATGAGGGAAGTGAGTGCTCCCTCAGTCACCTCCCAGGTGACACCAGGATGGGTGAGCGTGGATCTGCTGGAGGTGGGAAGGGTCTGCAGAGGGATCTGCACAGTCTGGATCCATGGGCTGAGACCTACTGACTGAGGGCCAACAGTGCCAAGTGCCAGCTCCTGTCTTGAGGTCACAACAACCCATGGAGTGCTCCAGGCTGGGGCAGAGGGGCTGGGAAGTGCCAGCAGGAAAGGCCCTGGGGGTGCCAGTGACAGTGACTGGACAGAGCCCAAGGGCGCCCAGGTGGGCAAGAGGCCAAGGGCACCTGGGCTGTGCCAGCCCTGGGGTGGCAGCAGGAGCAGGGCAGTGCCTGTCCCCTGTGCTGGCACCGCTGGGGCACCTCCAGTGCTGGGGCAGCTCTGGGAGCCTCCTGACAAGAGAGCCCTGGAGGGGCTGGAGCGTGTCCAGGGAAGGGAACGGAGCTGGGAAGGGGCTGGAGCCCCAGGAGAGACTGAGGGAGCTGGGAAAGGAGCTCAGCCTGGAGAAAAGGAGGCTCAGGGGGGACCTTGTGGCTCTGCACAACTCCTGACAGGAGGGGGCAGCCGGGGGGGGTCAGGCTCTGCTGGCAGGGAACAGGGACAGGAGGAGAGGGAACAGCCTCAGGCTGGGCTGCCCCTGGATCCCTGGCAGTGTCCAAGGCCAGGTTGGACACTGGGGCTTGGAGCAGCCTGGGACAGTGGGAGGTGTCCCTGCCCATGGCAGGGGTGGCACTGGATGGGATTTAAGGTCCCTTCCCACCCAACCCATGCCATGATTCTGACATGTCTGGGATGCTGCCAAAGGCCCTCACACCAACGCTGCTCCATCCCAGAGGTTTCCACGTGGGATGAAGTGACAGCCAAGGGGTGACAGCCCTCACACCAACGCTGCTCCATCCCAGAGGTTTCCACGTGGGATGAAGTGACAGCCAAGGGGTGAGGGAAGCATGTCCAAGGATTCAGCATCGTGGGCTTGCACACAGAAGGATGAGAATAAAGGAAGCACTGGAGAATGGGGTAAAAACTGGGAGATGAGCAAGAACACAAGGGAGAGGGAGGGAAAATGCGGAAAGGAGGGTGAGCGGACCTGGAGAAGACAGAGGAATTTTGTTTGGTGTGTGGGAGGATGAATGATGGGCCCTGGAGTGGGAAAGCAGGGCCTGAATGCAGAGCTGAGCTGCAAACACAATAATGACACAAATTCCCGGGAAAACACAGTTTTTCATGTAAAACTGATGTTTCCTCATAAACCTTTATTTATCTGAAAAAATGAAGAGCAATCTCTGAGCCATGTACGAGCATTTATCACCTGGGAAGGTGCAGGCAGGAGAAGGGGGCTGGTTATTCAGACAAATTATATTCAGATTATTACTGAGCCCGAGCGCTGTGGGAGTTCTACAACCCCAAACAAGCAGGAGTCTTCTCTGCTTTTAAAAATGAGCACATCCTGAAGCCCTACAGAACTGCAGGCAAAGAAATTCCATCTCCTGGCCTGTCAGGCTTTGTGTGCTGGTGGAAACTGGAGATGTATATTTATTTAACACAGGAAATAAGTGTAGATGGGATGAAGAATTTAAGGAGGTTCTGTGCCCTGGTTCTGGTGGCTTTTAAGCCTCTATATTTCGAGGGTGGACAGAGAAGTTATCTATAAATACAAAGAATAACATCACTTCTCCATGTCGGTGCCTTTCCAATTTTTTTTGTATTTTCCTCAAGTTTTTGAGCTGTCCTTCAGCTCCCAGCCAGGCATTTCCTGTCTCTGCTCCCACCTGTAAAACAGGGCTCTGATGCCTCCTCCAAAAATTGAAACAGAGAACAAAAATCCCAGCCATAAAAAGCTTAAAAGCCCAGGAACACTTCCCAAAACCATTCCCGAGGTCACAAAGTCAAGCAGTCAGAAATTAAGAGGTGTCAGGATGGAGAAGCCTGGAATATCTTCATTTAGCCCTGCCCTGTGTGCATTCCAACCCAGCCTTAAACACAGGACCACTCCTGCTCCCGAGGCAGATCCTGCTCCTTCCAGGCTCGGAATAGCCTTGCTCCTGGAAGAGCAGCTCTTCAATATTTCATTGGCTCTCATCGTTCAGTGTGTGCCTCCATGCATTATTTACTGCAGACAGCACTGAGTACAGAATTATTAATTCCCTACCAGCTTCTGCTCTTGTGCTTCCCCACCCAACCTTTCTTCTTCCCCGAATTTAATGAATTTACCTGAACAATGCATCTGAGAGGGGAATCAATCAAACACTTTTAGTTTATTGGGGGGGTGGGGGGGAGAATGATGCACGCAGAAATCAAGATAATCTGATTTTTGGGATTGCATTTTGGCTCTCTGGCCTGGCTGGCTTTAGCACTGGCAGGTTTTTTGGGATCTCTGCTTCCAGAGCACGTTGGGCTGGGTGGGCTCTGCCCTGCAGAGGATTTAGGGCAGGATTCACCTCCCTTGAAAAGAGATAGCAAACCCCGAGCTGATTACCCTGCCCTGAGCAGGCTGCTGCTCTCCATGCAGAACAGAGCCAATAAGGAGCCAGATGCTCGTTTTGGGCTGTCCCAGGTGAATCCTTCCCATGGAATTAATGAGGAAAAAGTCCCCAGGGACTCTGCAGCCTCGTTTGTGCAGAGCTGGGCGAGTGAGCAGGGAGGGGATGGGAATTCCGGGGCCGTGGTGGGGATTGGTGCTGGGAAGGGCCACGCTCAGCTCCTGCCCCTGCTGCAAGGATCCCAGGGATCAGCCTTCTCAGGAATCAGGGATCTCCCGAGTTGGAAGGATCCTTCCCACAGGGGTCAGTGGGTGCCACTGCTGGCTCTGCTCAGGACACCCTGGCAGTGCCACCAAAAGCGCCCAAACACTTTTGTGAAGCTTTTTCAGTGCCTGCTTTCTATGAAAAGCTTTAAACACCTGCCACTCACTCATCTCTGCAGTGTCTCACACACAGGCACACCTGGATTTAGCCAATTCTCCTGGAGTTCTGCCTCTGGAGGCCTCCTGCCTTTGCTCCATGAGGGAGTTTGTCCTATTTTGGCGATGAAATGAGTTCCAGTACACAGACAATGGGAAATCTCTTCTTAGGGCAGCTTCTGAGACCTCCCAGAATAGCTGTTTTGGGAAAAACCAACTGTTTGGGGAAAAATTGGCTGGTTTGGGGAAAACTGGCTGTTTTGGAACGAGGAATCCAAGGCTGGTCCCCTCAGCATTATTTAACTCGAACCAGTGAGGGCAGGAGGCTAAAGCTCAGCTCAAGGACTCTCCCCACAAAGCCAAAGGCTCTGGCAGAGTGGAATTTTTTCAGCTGGAAGAAATATTTCCTTCCCCAGGAATTGCCTGTGTCTCACTGATTATAAAGTTACATTTCTCTTTTTTAGTGCAGTATTTCCATGGGATGGAACCCAGGGGTTTGTTCACCACTTGTGGAGGGTGAGTTCTCACTCTCCCCTCCGAGCTGTGCTGCACAGGGGAGGAAATTCTTCAGCCCTCACAAGATAGGAGGGAAAAAAAAACCAGAAAATTCAGGTTGAACTGGATCCTGAGAAATATTTTTGGATTCTTCAACCAAATGGAAAGAAATCTACTGCAGCAGGAATGCTGGGAAGTTTGTTCCCAGCAGCCACACCCAATTTATTTCTGGGTTCATGTGATTCCACATTGTTTAATTAAAAATAAACTCCCTTGTAACACTCAGATCCCAAAGGAGAGCAAACAGAAGGTGTAAAAGTCAGCTCAGGTAGAGCCTGGGGTCCTGGCAGGAGAAAAAGCAGTGGCAGATTTTAAGTGGCACCAGCTTGGTCCAGTCCAGGGGCACCAAAGCTGGCACTGCCCTTGGAGAAGAGAAACCAGATCCCAGATCCAGGGAAAAAATTCCAGTGTGGGAAAGGAAAACACAGAGATCAGCTTAGGCTTAGGCTTAGGGCTAAGGCTTGGAAGTGTGGCTTTCCAGGAACCTCCAGGAAAGGTGGAGAGGGACTTGGGCCAAGGGGTGGAGTGCCAGGACACAGGGAATGGCTCAAAGGGACAGAGAGGAGGTGGCAGAGCTGCTGGAGGGAGGAAGGCAGGAAACCTCTGGGCACATGAGGCCTCCAAAGGCTCAAAAAAAAGGACAACCTCTCATCTTTTTATGTCTTTAGCACCAAGGTCTTCATCTCTGGGAGAGCTGGGGGTGCTCACCTGGAGAGGAGAAGGCTCCAGGGAGAGCTCAGAGCTCCTTCCAGGGCCTAAAGGGGCTCCAGGAGAGCTGGAGAGGAACTGGGGACAAGGGATGGAGGGACAGAACACAGGGAATGGCTTCCCAGTGCCAGAGGGCAGGGCTGGATGGGATATTGGGAAGGAATGAGTATCTGTGAAAAATCCCAAAGACAGTAGGGACAGACTCTGAGAGAGGCCTGGGAGTTCAGCTGGACCATGCTGAGCTTTGCCCCAGGTAAAGGAACCAAGTGGGGGAGATAATTCCCAGGAAAATTGTTTGTCTGAAGAGCCAGGGCCCAACAATTGCCAGTCTGTGAAAATTATCCTTGTTCCTTAATGGAACAGGAAACACTCAAATTAAAATACAAGATCCTTGTCAAGTAGAATAAAGGCAATGACTTTTCACTGAAAAATAATAGATTTGGATGGGAGATTGGGAAGGAATTGTTCCCTGGGAGGGTGGGCAGGCCCTGGCACAGGGTGCCCAGAGCAGCTGTGGCTGCCCCTGGATCCCTGGCAGTGTCCAAGGCCAGGTTGGACATTGGGGCTTGGAGCAGCCTGGGACAGTGGGAGGTGTCCCTGCCATGGCAGGGGTGGCACTGGATGGGCTTTCAGGTCCCTTCCCACCCAAAGCATTCCATGACTCTGTGGCTCCATAATCTCGTTGCAGCCCAGCTCCCAAGAGGACAGAGCTGAATTCACAGAGCTCCATTCCCTGTCCTGGCATTTTCCAAGTGCTGCCTGCTGGAGTGAGCAGTGCCAGCATTCCTTGACCACAATTCTTTGACACCAAACACAGAACTCTGGGTCTGACAGCACCGTTGTGGCATTAAAACCAATTTTATGGACTGAAATATTTCTTCCCTGTTAAGCGTGGAATGAGCCTGATAATTTGTGTTTAATCAAACATCCTGCAAGCAGCATCTGGATTTCACAGGGTGAGGTGGGGTCTCCACTTGTGGCCCTTCAGGAGCCTTTCCCACTTCTTATACTTTCATTTTTAATTGGAATTTGTGCTGCTTCCCCACCCACTGCTGGCCACTTCCCTGCTGCCTCCGAGAGCACATTCCCATGTCCTTCCCTCTTGTTTACACATCACATAACAAATCGTTTTGCAGCCTTCTCTATTTTTTTTTCTTTTTTTTTTTTTTTTTGATAGTCAGAATGTATCGAATTCCTTCTGTGTTTCATAAAAACTCATTTCCCAAGCTTCCAAATAATTGTATTGCTGCTCACTCTTCTGGCTTCAATTTTTCACTTGACTAAATGCACTTTTCCAAGATTAATCCCATCATTGCCCCGTGAGATGTAAAATAACCAACTAATCCTGGGTTTATGTGTTTGAGGATCACCCCCCCAGTCTTTTTATCCCTGGGCTGGGGAGATCCCAGGAAAATCTTGGATTTTGGGGAGGCAAGAGGTGGGGTTTGTGTGCAAGGGTTGGCTTCTTGGGCAAAGGCTCCTCGCAAACCTCGTGGCTGATGTAGAAATTGTGACATTAATTGGACACTTGGTGCCCTGTCCTGGTGCTGTGGGGGTTGGCACAGGTTCTCCTCGTGTTTGCCAGAAGTTGGGATGTCTCCTTCTGTACTGGCCATATTTAATGGTGAAATAAAACCAAATCTGCCTCTGGGAGACTCCAGGGCTGGGCTGGAGGCAGCAATTGCCAGAAGTGTCCCAGTCTCCCCAGGCAATACCAGCCATGATCACCAGGATCTTTTCCAGGGCTTTAATGGACAAATTCTGCAGGATATTTATGTCTTGGTTTGGAAATTTGTTGCCCTGGATTTCAGCCTCCTGATTGTTTTGAAAATCTACTATAGAGTCCTCGGGGAATTCTTCTGTAAACAAAAGCTGTGTTTCTGTAACCATCTCTCTTGTTTTCCTTCCATTCCTAATAGAAGAAGTTTTTGATGGACTTAAATTAGAACCAGTGGAATTAAAGAAAAGAAAACCTCACTATCCAACCCACAGAGTTCCAAAATTGTATAAAAAACAATTAAAAAAATGAAACTTCCTCTTTTTTCCTTTCCTGATCACCTCCACTCTGTGTGTGTGTGTGTGTGTGTGTTCATTTCATGCTCTCTAGTGACAGAAATTCTCCCTCATTAGGAGTTCTTGGGATAAAAGCAGGCACTGATGCATCTTTAATGATCCCAGCATTTGGAACAGGAGCTTGCACTGATCTGCTCTGGGGTTGTGGCAGGGGGAGGCTGAAACCAGAGGGGTTCTAGGGCCAATTCCTCCTGTCTCAGGTATTGATTGGGAAGGGTCCTGGGCGTGCTCCTGTCCCAAATCCTTCACACCATGGAATGTTGTCCAGTACTCCAAAGTAAGGGAAAAAACTCCCCAGGGGAATCCCAGCCATGATCACCACGATCACCATGATCATGTAGGATCTTCTCCAGGTCTTTAATGGACAATTTCTGTGAGATATTTATGTCTTGGCTTGGAAATCCTCCTAATCCTCATTAGGAATCGTTGGAGGAGTTACAGGGATGAGATGATCAGCAGGCACTGATCCATCCTTAATGATCCCAGCACTTGGAACAAGAGCTGGCATTGATCTGCTCTGGGTTCTGGCAGGGGGAGGCTGAAACCAGAGGGGCTCTAGGGCCCAATTCCTCCTGTCCCAGGTACCCATGAGAAGGGTCCTGGGTGTGTTCCTATCCCACACCCTTCACACTCCATGGAATGTTGTCCAGTACTCCAAAACAAGGGAAAAAACAGCCTCTGCCAGCTTGGGCTCCAGGAAGAGAGGAGTGCAGGGAGAGAGAGCACTGGGTGATGTCCTGGGGCCCCTCTGCAGCTGGAAAATTTGGGAGCATCCTCACAATCCTTGGGTGAGAATTGCACCCTCCAGAGCAGGAGCCAAGAGTGCCCAGAGTTACAATTTCGGGAAAGATCCCAACAAAGCAAAAATTCTGAGAGCAACAAGTGCTGAACTTTCATTTCCAAGTTGTTATAGATGTTTTAAGTGCAATTTTAGATGTTCAGTGCCAAACTCTCTCAGCCTCCAGCGCATCCCAGGGAAGGGGAAGGAACCAGGGTAGGACCCTGGCTGGGAATAAAGACAAGAACTTGTCAGGAAATTTGGAGCAGAGGCTTCAGTCAATAAAGCTCAGCCCACCCCAGCTGATGGAGATCATTTTCCTGGAGGGATGTATCCCATTATTCCCTGTGGACCTCCTTGGGAAACTCTTCCTTAAAGGGGCATCAGAAATGGATTTGACTGCAGTGCCTTTATCAGAACCTTTCCCAACTCCACACTGCAGGAATCACTGAAGACACTTTGCAGGGTGCTGTATCCACTGGAGGAGTTATCTCCACGCAGAGTTTTCCATGCAGGGATCTGTGTGTGGAGGATGTGCTGGAGACCCTCAGACCTTGGCTGTAACTACTGAAGGGTGTCCAGCAAGGGAGGGTGTTTCCCTCTTCGGTTTCTGTGCTGGCACTGCCCTCCCCTGCTGGGCACAGCTCTGCTTTAACTAAACTCAGCTGCTTCCTGCAAAAAACAGCAGAGAGGTCACAGTGGTGACCCAATCCTGGGGTGGTACCAATCCTTGGGTCCTTCCAGACTGACTTTGCTGTCAGTAATCACCTGCAAGGACCTGAGTGTGTCACCAGGGGCTGGCAGGGGAGCTTGTCTCCCCTAGAAGGAGTTCCATGGATGCCAAGGAATAGGCATTGGCACCATCCCTGCAGCTCCAGCTCTGCTGAGGTGACTGTGGAGAACCTGCAGAACCTGCCCAGGCTTGGTTGGGTTTTCCCAGGAAGGTTTTCCATGGGGAACAGACACCATCACATGGAGAACTTCCTTCCTTCCTTCCTTCCTTCCTTCCTTCCTTCCTTCCTTCNTTCCTGGGGAAATGAAACAGAAAATAAACAATTATCTCAACTATTCCTGAGTTGGCCTTTCCCTTCATGCTGTGGGTTTGTAGAGCTCCATCAGACCCCTCCCTACCCTAACCCAACTTTCAGGATGCAGAATCCTGGTGCTTGTGGCTGTTTCTGGAGTAAAAACTCAAATATTTGTGAATCGATCCCATCTGCTGCCCTTTTCTCTCTATTTGGTTCGAGTCCTGTCCCACCTTGGCAGAAGAAAGGAGGAAAAAAGGAGGAGCAGAACCTCACAGTGGGAGCAGGAACCTGCACCCTGGATGAGTTTGCTGCCTCTTGTTTTCACAAGGATTTCCAACATTTTTTCCCTAATTTCATTCCCTCAGTGAGTTCCAGTTACTTCCACTCTGTGAACATTGATAATTTAATTCCCAACCTGTGTTTTCTCTGCTTTCAACAAATTTTTATCCATGTGAGGACCTTTCCTGTCATTCTATGGCAGCTTCACTTCCTCAAGGTACTTTTAATTTTTCTCTTTTTGGTGAAAGGCTTTGTAGAATGCCTTTGGAAATGCAAATCCTCCATCAGCTGGATCTCCCTTATCCCTGTGTCTGTGGACTCCTCCAAAGGCTCTAAAGCACCATTTCCCTTTACAGAACTCCATGGACTCTCCCCATTATCCTTGACTTATCCATGGATCCTCCTTTAGGTCACATTTATCTGGTAGGGATGTGCTGCCTGATTCTGTATTTCCCTGAACTTCACACTGCATCCTCTTTAAAAATGGGAACCACCTTGGTGATTTCACCTTTTCACACTCCAGCTTTCCCAGCAGTTATTAAAGCAGCAATTCCCCAGAGGAATATCCCTTGCCTGAGGGATTCCTGAACACCTTTGGATGCTCAGGATCTCCTTCATGACAGGAATGATCCTTTGATGTGTCCCCACCTAAAGAAGGGAGCAGGAGCCTCCCTGACTCCTTTCCTGGTAAAAGCAGCTGCAAGTGTGGGATTTGTTTTTGTTGGGCACTTCTTTCCCTAAATTTGGATGATCCTTTGGCAATTCCAGTAGCCTTTTTTCCTCTGGATAGTTCTGCTGGCGTCTCTTGGCCTCTCCAAAGTCCTGGTGGTGAAATCTATTTGCCCAAAGTCCCAGCGTGGCCTCTGCTTTCTACGGCACAGACAAGGATTTTGTGACTGTTCTTTCATTTTACTCTCTCATTTCTCTTCCTTTTATTGTATTCTCTATTTCAAAAACAAGGGGTATAATATGAAATAATTTCTGTTTAATGATTTAGACCCCATTTTTTTAATTTAAACCTATTTTTCAATATTTTTCTTATTCCTCCCCCTGAATATCAGCACTTCCCGATGACTTGGAACAGCTCTCCCAGGAACATTTCACTCAGGTGCTGTGCCCTGGGAGCAGACAAGTTGAGAATTTCTGTTCCTCTCGCTGTTGCTCTGACTGATTTTCCCCAGGAAATGGGGATTTCCTGCCATCCAGCCCAGGAAATAAAGCAGGGAGGGAATGTTACCAACAGGTCCCAGTTCATTGGTTTCTCTAATTCCATTCCCTGTAAAGCACCCTGGGAGCACCAAGGAAATGCCCTCGTGCTGCTCACAGCGAGGCAGGATCGTGCTGGGAAAGAATTAAGGCCTGGAATGTGTGGGAGCAGCAAACAGATCTCTCTTTTCAGGAAAGCTGAACCTGCAGTGCTGCCTACAGAAAAGCTGAACAAAGTGGGTACAACCCACGAGTCCTTGTCCAATTCCCGTTTGGACATGAAGCCTTTGGGAATAAATCCTCTTTCCATTAGGGGAGCAGTGCTGTACAAGCAGAGCAGGCAGAGCAGGCAGGGCTGCAGGGATGTTTGCCCTGTGTACAACCCACAGTACCCCAGGGTTTTATCCCAAACACAATCAGCAGGAACCAGGCTGGTTCCTTCCCTCCCTCTGCCCTGTTCCACTGCCAAGGTGGCTCACAGACAGCTCCAATTCCATCCTTGCCCCCAGCCTGACCCAAGCCTGCTTTACAAGCTCTCCTCAATTCTTCTCACCTCAAAATAATCTCAGTTTCCTGCCCCTGCTGTGCTGTTTGGAAAGTCATTCCAGGATGTCATTCCATAGTGGATTTGTTTTTTTTTTTTTTTCAGTCTAAATTTATTCATGGCCACTTTGACATTATTGCAGCATTATCCTCTAACTTAAATATTCATTTTTGTGGTTATTTACCCACCCAGTGGGTTTTAAAGAGCCACTGTGTTGTCTCCAAGGCTTTCTTTTCCTGGGTTAAATGGTTCTGGGAGCTTCTGGAGTGGTTGCAGCCTCAGAGCTGCTCCCTCAGCACTGGGATTTTCTCCTCTGGGTGTTCAGGAAGTGGCACTTGAGCTCTGACCTCACATCAACATGGCCAAAAATGTAAATAATGTAAATAATAGCAGATCCATCCCAGCTCTCCATCATCCTGGAGCATCCTCCAGCCCTGCCTTAATGGCTCAGCCTTTATTTGATAACTCTGTCAAAGAAGGACTGGGTGTTGTTTAATTAATTAATTGATTGATTTGTTTGTTTTCTCCCGAAAATCTACAGTGATGGATGGCAGAGAGCCCCACTGAGCTCCCAGGGATTCCAGCTCTGGGGGCAGGAGGGATGGAAGAGGTGCTGCTCCCTCTGGTTTGGGGTTTGCAGGCTGTTACATTCCCTCTTACACTGCTGGGACACCCCACACCCTTCCCGGTCCCATCTCAGACCCTTCCCAAACCCTTCCCGGTCCCATCTCAGACCCTTCCCAAACCCTTCCCGGTCCCATCTCAGACCCTTCCCAAACCCTTCCTGAAACCATCTCAGACCCTTCCCAGCCCCATCCCAGACCCTTGCCAAACCCTTCCTGGAATCATGTCAGACCCTTCCCAAACCATTCCCAAACCATTCCCAAACCCTTCCCAGCCCCATCCCAGCCCCATCCCAGCCTCATCCCAGACCCTTCCCAGACCTTTCTCAAACCCTTCCCAGCCCCATCCCAAACCCTTCCCAAACCCATCCCAAACCCTTCCCAGCCCCATCCCAAACCCTTCCCAGCCCCATCCCAAACCCTTCCCAGCCTCATCCCAGCCCCATCCCAAACCCTTCCCAAACCCTTCCCAGTCCCATCCCAAACCCTTCCCAAACCCTTCCCAGTCCATCCCAGCTCCATCCCAGCCTGGCTCAGCACAGCTCAGCACAGCTCAGCACAGCTCAGCACCTGAGCACAGCTCTCCTCTCCTTGCCCTTGCTCCCAAAGATCTCCTGAGCTGTAAATCATTCCAACATTTCATTTATTGCTCTAAAGCTTCCGGGGAGCCCAGGGCCTGTCCGGATGCCTGGGAATTCTCTGGGAGACAGCTTTTCCCATGGATGCCTCAGTGCCTTTGCAGGGAGGGAGCATGAGCTGTGCTTCCAGCCCCAGCTCAAATGAAGCAGGAAAATGGGATTTTGATCCCACCTGCAAGCAGAGCTTCCCTGAATTCCTCATTTGTGAAGCATTCGTGGCCTTTATTTTTCCCCATTCCTGCCATCTCTCCCCTCCTGTCCTTCCCCTGCCCCTCCCTTCCCTGCCTGGGAATTATTGATGGGAATTCTGCAAATGGAGCTGTGCTGTTTCCAGATAATAGAACTCCAATCACTGGCACTGCCCCATTAGAGAGGAAACCTCCCCCCGTAAATTAAACCCAGGCCATAAATGGGAGCACTTCGAGTGTTTTTATGGCTCCATAAAACCCTGGAAGTTTATTGCTGTTGAACGAACATGGAATCAGATTTTTAAAGCTGGATATGAGACCCCCAAATGGTCCAAAAATCTGCATTTCCCTTCAGATCCACTGTGGAAATTATGGAGAGTTTTAGGCCATTAATAAACCCAGGGCTTCTGCCTGGAAGATGTCCCAGCTGGGCCAAAACCATCAGGAAATATCAAAATTCAGTGGAACAAAGTGGAGTCTCCAGTTTAAAATTCCCTTTGTCTACAAAGAGGTCCTGTGAGAACTTTAATAAAGAGCAGAAAAGCAAAGATGGTTTGGGCTTCTGAAATCCAGCCTGTGAAAAATGAAAGTAAAAGGTTTTTTTTTTTTCTCTTTCACGAAAAGCTGGCTGCTAAAACATGGCAAAAACAAACACAGCTGGGCCAAGCTGGAATATTTAACGTGGGGTTGTCGACCTGATTTCCCAGGATTTGTAAAACCAATGAAAAAAAAAATAGTTTTTAAAGGGCTGGGGAGATTCCTCTGAACTAAACTGAGCTGAGCTCTGAGCTCTGCCCTGCAGGGATTAGTAGGCTATCAGTGGAGACAGGACAGGGAGTGGGATCAAAGCCCTGATCCAGGGTTCCTTTATTCCTGCCTCTGCCCCTTATTGTTATTTTCACTCGCTCCTTTCCCGTTTGAAGCCAGCCTGGGCTGAGCGAGCACGGAAATGTTTGAGCTGCTCCAGGCCTGTGGTCCTTCCCCCTTTTTTCCAGGGACGTTTCAGGGCCTGGGACACTGAGTTTGTTCTCCTGGCCCACACAGTGCCAGGAGCACAGCGAGCAGGGAGAACCCTCAGGGAACACCTCAGAAGGGGGAAAGAAGGAATTTTGGGAATTGCCACCTGCCAGATCCTTTCTTTGTCAGATTTTACTCCCATGGCTCTGGAGTCAGGGTCCCCTGCTTCGGCAGCTGGTTTGGGCAGGAAAAAGGCACATCCTGCCAGGGAATGAGTTTTTCCTGGAGAAATTCCCTCAAAGCCTTCGTTGGGAAGCATGGAGGGAAGGAAGTGTGGGAAGAGTCCCTTTTCCAGTGCCAGGAATGGAGCAGGGATTGGAACATCTCAGCCCTGCCCCTCAGCAAGGATTTCTCTCACTTGTCAAGGGTGGCTTGAATTTTCTGAGCACAGGAATATTCTGGAGCTTTCCCAGAAGAGGATTGGGCAGAGCTGGAGGTACCCAGAGCGGGGTGGAGAGAAGGTGGGGGAGCACAGGGGGGTCTGGGGGTGGGAAATGCCAAGGGTGGTGGTGTTGTCCAACACATGGAACACAGAAACTCAGGAGCACAGGAGGCTCTGATCAGTCCTGAATTAAACACCATTTTCTGCTGTCTCCTTCAGACAGAATGTTCTTCCTGGCTAGAGGCTCACATGGATGATGTGTAGAGGGATGTCTTGGTTTGAAGGACAGGTGTCTGCTAAGGAAGGCAGAAACCTCCCTTGGAATGGAAGATGCAACCTCCCTTCCCTCCCAATTATTATAATTTTGAAATCAAGGGCTTTCAGGCAGAGATATGGGAAATAGGAATAACAGTTCTTTACTAATATTTATATATACACACATATATATAAAACAAGGCAGGAGAAATACTGGTTTAAACTGACAGAGCCAGATAGGAGCTGACACCCTGAGAGTCAGGGCAGCAGTGGCAGCCCAATAAGAAGGTGGCTGCAGTCCTCCTGAAGTGATGGATGTGGTTCTGTTGAAGCAGTGATCCTGTAGAAGAGTCTGGTCTTCCTCAGAAGGTTCAGTGCTAGGTGTGTAGCTCTTGTCCTGAATGGCCCCAAACCAGGCCAGGAGACACTTCAGAGACAGAGTCAGAGCAGTGGGGATTTGCTTTATTCAGCTCTGGGTGTGTGGGGATTGCTCCTCCAGACACACACTGGTGCTCTCTACAACACAGCATTTATGGGTTAAATTATGAATATTCATCACATTCCTTGGGACAGGTGTGGTTATACAAATTATTTCTCGGAAGTCATTAATATCATTAGCATACAGGTCAGCATGCCCTGTGTGTCCTGGTGGTCGCACTGAGGAACGCCTCTCCTCTTCCTCGGGGGTCTTTCTGATGAAGATAAGTAGTCTTCCTCGCGGTGAACTTTTCACCTTTCTCCCTGGGGCATGCATAGTCCTTTAAGGGATGATTCAGCATCTCTGAGAGGAACTTTGTCCCCTCTATCTTGACAAGATTAGGGCTAATTCAACTTCTTACATTTTGTAATTAACATCTGCTGCCTGAACTAACATTTGCTGTCTCCCAATAGTTAACTGTGCTTACATGAGTTAGCTATTGACTGCCCCTTCCTCAGTCCTCTGGAAATCCAGTGGGAAAGGCTGCCTATGGCTTTCAAAATCCCAGTTTATATCCAGGATGGAATCCTTGGTTCCTCCCTCTGGGTGGAGCCTCTCACAATGGGATGGTGAGTTCTGAGCTAAGGACACAGGAATGGCTTCCCAGTGCCAGAGGGCAGGGATGGATGGGATATTGGGAAGGAATTGTTCCCTGGGAGGGTGGGCAGGCCCTGGCACAGGGTGCCCAGAGCAGCTGTGGCTGCCCCTGGATCCCTGGCAGTGCCCAAGGCCAGGTTGGACATTGGGGCTTGGAGCAGCCTGGGACAGTGGGAGGTGTCCCTGCCCATGGCAGGGGTGGCACTGGGAATCCTGTAAGATTCCTTCCATCCCAAACTGCTCTGGGATCCCACGCTCCCTGGGTGTTCTGCTTGTGCCCAGCTCCACCTGGCAGCTCCTAAATCACAATTTCAGAGTTTATGGATAATTTTCTTGCTGAAGAATGAGTTTAATTTTAGGAATATTGAGCTTTCTCCCTGTTTCCAGCACATTAAGGAACACACGTGGAGCAGCTGCTCAGCCTAACAAACAGCAGGGGAGAAAACAAAGGAGCACCTCTGGAAAGCAGGAGCAGGGCTATGGACAGCTGTACATGCCTGGGAATGCTGGATGCAGACAATGCAGCCTTTTTTTGGCATTTCCCCATGGGGAAGGGAAGAGGAGGCAGGACTGGCGTGGTTGGGGCCACGTGAATCCTCATTAGGAGGGAGATGTTTTTGGAGGAGCAGATTTTCCCTAAGGACATCCCTCCCAACAGCAAGGACAGATGAGCTGCCCTTGCTCAGGGCTAGCAGCAAGGAGAGCCTGGACCCCCCTGTGCCCCCCACGGGAGCTGAGCCATGCCAGAAGCTCAGGATGAAGGGAGCAGAGGCACAGATGGAGCAGGGAAAATGGGATCCACTCGGTTTGGTGTGGAGAGCAATAAATACAAAGGGTAGGAAGAACAAATGTTCTCCTGAAAGCAGGACAAGAGGAAGGGAGAGCTGGGAATGGTGTGGATGTGGAGCTGCCTTTGGAAAGGATGAATCCTTTCAGTGCAGGCAGAGGCTGAAGGTATCCAGGGAGGAGCCCAGAGTGTGGATCCAGCTGATCCAGGCTGTCAGGATGCCTGTGGAAGAGAAGGCACTGCCAGACATTTCCTTTCTAATTCCCCAAATCTGTCAGCAGCTCTGGAGCCACTGGGGTGCTGAGCACATGGAATTCCAACATGGATGAGCAGGAATGCTGCAGTGGATACAGGCAGCTCCCTTCAGGGACAGGCTGGACACCACTGGCATCACCAAGGAGGCAGCTGGGAAACATTCCCTGCTCTTCCAGGTGTGTTATCAGCTGGAGCAGCAGGGAATGGAGGACAGTGGCACTGCAGGAATGGCATGTTCCTCACATAAATGGGAATGAATAACAGGGTTGTTGGGATTTGGCAGCTTCCAGGTGGAATCCAAGGCTATATTCCTTGGGTGGACATTAGGAACAGACCCACTTCCCTATGAGAGTGCTGAACACTGGGGGAAGAGGGACTGGGGAGTTTACAGTTTCAGGAATTGCTACAACTGGAAATTGGGAAGAGAGAAGCAGCCCAACAGTGGGAGAAAACACCAGGGGAACTGAGGGTATAAGGAAAAAATTCTTATTAGGAAGAAATCCTTCCCTGTGAGGGTGGTGAGTCCCTGAAGGGGCTCCAGGAGAGCTGAGGAGGGAAAGCTGACTTTGGAAAAATGCCTGGAGCAACAGGGTAAGGGGGAATGGCTTCCCAGTGCCAGAGGGCAGGGCTGGATGGGATATTGGGAAGGAATTGTTCCCTGTGAGGGTGGGCAGGCCCTGGCACAGGGGGCCCAGAGAAGCTGTGGCTGTCCCTGGATCCCTGGCAGTGTCCAAGGCCAGGTTGGCCACTGGGGCTTGGAGCAACCTGGGACAGTGGGAGGTGTCCCTGCCCATGGCAGGGGTGGGGTGGGATGAGCTTTAAGGTCCCTTCCCACCCAAACCATCCTGGGATTCCATGATGAGCCACAACTCCTGAACCTTTGAGGAACACCTGCTGTGCCTAGGGATCTGTGCCCAGGTGAGGAAACCACAGACTGAGAGCAGAGAGACCATGGAAAAGCTGAGTTTTTCTGTCAGCTGAGGGTTTCTCCATGTGGATCAAGGCTGCACCTGAACAAGGCTCCAGGAAATCCCAGAACTCTCCCTGGATGTTATTTTAGCTCCTATGAAGTTCAGGATTTACCTGCCAAACCTCTGCTTTAAATCCATCCTTCCATTAAAGCACTTCCCCACTTTAACAGACTCAGCAGGGAATGATCTGGGAATAATCAGGTAATGATGCTTTTTCCTGGGAATCCTGCTCCTCAGCACTTTGTCTCCCCCAACACTGATTTAGACATAAAATCGTTGTTAAAATATTTGGGATTAACACAAAGTCTGGAGTTAAATTGTCTGATGGGGGTGGGAGATCATAGCCACAGAACAGCTCTGCCTTGGTGCTCAGCTGGGAAATCCAACCAAGAGAGGCCTTGGAGATGTCTCAGGAGGCACTGAAATATGGACCACACATTCCCAAAATCCAGATCCACCAAAATGAATTTATTGGAAACCTTTTTCCATCTGCCACCCAGCCCCAGCTGTGGAGGTGTCTCGCTGTGGCATTGCTGGGGGAGTTAGAGCCTCTGGGAATTTCCTTTCCATCTCCTGGCACTCCAGGTTTCCAACCTGAGGGTTCCCAGCTCCTCAGGATCCCAAACTCACCTCAGATCTCGGGTATGGAATGACTCTTGGTATCTGAACCCTTTCCAGATTAGTTATCCATCATCTCCCAGCACCAGCCAAGTGAATTAATCCAATTTATCCTGGGGAGGAATTCAGTCCTGGGTTACACAATTGGGAATGCAGCAGGAGTCCTCGGATGCAGAGCTGGAGCCCCACAATGCAGGAAGGCTCAGTGGCGTCTCGGGGCTCCTCTGATCCCTGCAGAGAGCAGAGACCCCCCCAGAATCATCCTGCCCCACTTTTGGGATGACAACAGGCAGGAAGGGCTGCTGGGGGAACACCTCTTCCTCCCCATATGGCAGAGAGGGAATGCAGACAGCTCCAGTGAGGTATGGAGCTTTCTGCCAGCGGGAATGGATCCAGTTCCTATGGAAAAATCAATCTATTTATTGTATTTCCCAGTACTTTATGCCATGGCTCCCTCACGCTCTGCTCTCTGGGTTATGGGTTTTCCCATTTCCTCTCCCTTCATTTCATGGAATTCACTTGGAAAAACACAAACATGAAAAATCAGCTTTATCCTTACCCCAATCCTTTGGGGATTTGCTGCCTTCACTCTGCTCCACCCCAGGTGCAGGTGTGCAGGTGTGGGAACACCCTTCCCTCCTCGGATGGCACAGAGGGAATGCAGACAGCTCCAGCGAGGTATGGAGCTCTCTGCCAGGGGGAATGGATCCAGGTCCTATGGAAAAATCAATCTCCCTCCAACCTCAGGAGGGGAAATGGAGCGTGAGCCTGCTCACCCCAGTTGCTGCAGTGATGATTTAGGTGGGCATGAGGTGATCCCTGAGCCCCAGCTTCCCGAGGGTCTGCCTCTCCCTGTGCCTCTGGCTGCTGGAGTCATCCTCCCCTCAGCTCTCTCCCTGTTTGTTGTATTTCCCAGTATTTTATGAAGTGGCTCCTCCCCTGTCTGCTCTCCGACTTACGGGGCTTCCACCTCTCCCTTCATTTCATGGAATTCATGAATTCATTAAAAAACATAAATATGAAAAATTAGCGTTAATCCTTATCCTGACCCTTTGAGGATTTGCTGCCTTTACTCTGCTGCACCCTCAGTGCCCTCCCTTTTCCATTAACCTGCCTTTCCTGAGACCCAAAAGGTTCCTTAAAAATCTTGGGAGTTTGTAGAAAGGAGGTCAGAGAGCAGGAAAGGATAAACACCTCAATAACTCCCCCATGGGTTACACATGAAAAAAATGGGAATTTTGGGCGCATCACAGCAGATCCAAGAGGATGAGAGAGGCCATGCTGCAGCCCCGAGCTGTGGGAAGGCTCAGCATGGAATTCCAGAGGCACATGAACCCTTCTGGAGCACACATTCCCACATGCACGGAGGTGAACCCCGGGAATGGCAGCAATGCTGGGCCCTGGACGTGTCCCTGAGGCCATGGGGACACTCCTGTTGCTGGGATGGCTTTGGTGGCTCCTTTGGTGGGCTGGAGACTCCTTTGATGGACTAGTGACTCTTTTGATGGGCTGGAGGCTCCTTGAATGGACTGGTGGCCTCTTTTGGGGGGCTGGAGCCTCCTTTGATGGACTAGTGACTCTTTTGATGGGCTGGAGGCTCCTTGAATGGACTGGTGGCCTCTTTTGGGGGGCTGGAGCCTCCTTTGATGGACTAGTGACTCTTTTGATGGGCTGGAGGCTCCTTGAATGGACTGGTGGCTCCTCTCCTGAGCTGGTGGCTCCTTTGATGGACTTGTGACTCTTTAGATGGGCTGGTGGCTCCTCNCTCCTGTTGCTGGGGTGGCTTTGGTGGCTCCTTTGGTGGGCTGGAGACTCCTTTGATGGACTAGTGACTCTTTAGATGGGCTGGTGGCTCCTTTGGTGAGTTGGTGGCTCCTTTGATGACCTGGAGGCTCCTTGAATGGACTGGTGGCCTCTTTTGGTGGGCTGGAGCCTCCTTTGATGGACTAGTGACTCTTTAGATGGGCTGGTGGCTCCTTTGATGGGCTGTGTCACCCTGGATTTCAGCCTTCTGATCCTTTTGGAACTTGTTCTGATCTTTTTAAAACTTGTTCTGATTGTTTTGAAACTTGTTCTGATTGTTTTGAAAAGTCTCTCTGGAGTTCTCATTAAATTCTTCTGTTAACAAAGCTGCGTTTTTGTAACTTTCATTCCATTCCTGATAAAAGAGGTCTTTGATGAACTTCTGTCCGGACCAGTGGAGATGGATAGGAGAAGATCTCCCTATCCAATCCACAGGGTTTCAAGGTTTTGTATAAAAGCTGTGAATTATTAAACTTTGTGGTTTTTTCTCTGCCACCTCCACCTGTGTGTGAGTGTACTCATTTTGTGCTCTCCAGCAACAGGGTTGGTGGCTTCTTCGATGGATTTTGGCTCCTCTGATGGGCTGGTGGCTCCTCTGATGGGCTGGTGGCTTGTTCAGTGGCTGGGGACAGCTGGCCCAGGGGATGCTTTGAGCTCCCCCCACCCCTTTGTCTCATTTCTCTCTTTCTGGGCCCATTTTGGGGTTGCAGCTGAGTTTTTCCTGCCTAAGCCAGCAATTAACATCGAGTTTAATCTTGGCGCAAAAGCCCATTTTCCTTCCACCCTCAGCTCCCTTCTGTCACTTTTGGAGCCCCTGGCATTCCAGATCCCTTTTCTGTATTTTAAGGACTTTTTTTTTTAGCTGCTCTTCCCCTCCCCCCGAACTTGCTGGAGAAGTTGAATTTTTCCCTTTGCTCCTGATGGAATCGTGGATCCCTTCTGCTCCAGCCTCTCATCAGCCACCTTAAACCAGGCTTTGTGCTGCTTGGAACCTGCTTAACCTTTAATTCCTGCTTTTAAATCCCTTTATGCCACTCCCAGCTCAGATAGAGCTGTGAAAGACACGGGGAAAGGTGGAAAGGGAGCCCTTGGTGCCCTTTGAGTTCCTCTCCCTGCTCTGCAGAGGGATCCTCTGGAGGGGTTTCTGATGGGAGCCGTTAATGTTGCTCAGGCAGAAATGATGAGGGAGCTGCAGGAATTCATGTGGAAGGAGGAAATCTATTTTTATCCCAAAATCTCTATTCCTGTGTGCTTAACCCAAGCCCTGATCACTTACAGTCTTTAAGTGAAGGAGATCAGTCCTGGGAGAAAGAGATGAGAGGAAACTCTGGAAGGGTTGAGGGCTGGAAGGGCAAATTTTGGCGGGGATTTCTAGAATGAGTTTGTGCAGAGCAGGGGTGGGAAGTGAGTGGGGCTGGGAGAAGCTGCTCACTGCAGGCTTTGGGCTTTGGGACCTGTGTTGGTCTGATGGAACAGCCCTGCTTCTCAGGGGCTGCTCCAAGAACAAACAAAGTCCACAGATTGAGTGATCAGAAATCAGAGGGCTTTAATAAGATTATTTAGATGAAACAGAGAGATGAAAAAGGAGAGAGGAATCCCTTCAGCCAGCTCAGCTTCTGGGATCCTCTCTGTCTGTCTGTCTGTCTCTGTCTGTGAGAACAGAGCAGAAGAAGTGTCCATGTACAATTACAAAGTATGAAAACAAATCCCAAAATAGATTTGGCCAAAGAAACAATTTGAGATATATGAAAAAGAGTGCAAGAAGAGAGCTGTGATGTTTGCATACTATCAAACTGAAAACAATCCGACAACTTCGAGGCTGCAAGAACCAGTGAGGCACAAAAGTGCCTAAAGAAATCTTCTCAGGGTTAGCAACAGACCTGCATGGAAAAGCTGGAAGAGTTCAAGACCATGGCAAGAGAGCCCTGGAGGGTCTGGAGCGTGTCCAGGGAAGGGAACGGAGCTGGGAAGGGGCTGGAGCCCCAGGAGAGACTGAGGGAGCTGGGAAAGGAGCTCAGCCTGGAGAAAAGGAGGCTCAGGGGGGACCTTGTGGCTCTGCACAACTCCTGACAGGAGGGGGCAGCCAGGGGGGTCAGGCTCTGCTGGCAGGGAACAGGGACAGGAGGAGAGGGAACAGCCTCAGGGGAGGCTCAGGTTGGATATTGGGAACATTCCTTCATGGAAGGACTGTCCAGCCCTGGCACAGCTGCCCAGGGCAGTGCTGGATCATCATCCATGGAAGTGCTCAAAATCCTGTGGATGTGGCACTTGGGGTCAGTGCTGAACATGGTGGTGCTGGGCTGAGAGTTGGACTTGATGATCTTCCAGGTCTTTTCCAACCTTAACAATCCCATGATCCTATGATTCCACTGATTTCCTGTGGGGCAGAGAATAACAGATTCCACCTTCTGCAGCAGAGGAAGAACTTGGGTTTTCCCCTCTTGGGAAAGGGAAAAGTTGTGCCAGAGGAGGTTTAGGTTGGATATTAGGGAAAAATTCCTACGTGGAAAAGGTGCTCTCCCTCTTCCCACACTTATCCTCTCCTTTGTCCTTGTGCTAAATTTTTCCCTTTTTCCACTTCTTCCTTGACCTTTCCACTTTTCTTCCTGCAGCAGCTGCTGTTGAATGTTAATAATTCCAAGTGCCAACCAAAAGAGGTCCATAGACAAAAAAATGCTGCTTATTTCAAATCTCTGGGCCAAACAGTGCCAGGGAAACCAGGCAGGGATCCGATCCCACAATTCCACAACCTGAATCATTCCCAGAAAGTTCTCAGTGCCTCTTTCCCCAGCTTTTGGCTGAAACGTGGGCAGCCCGAAGTACAGTAATGTAACCTCCTGAATTATGTGTTTAATAGGCAGCAAGCAGCCAGGAGATGAAAAATCCAGGCATTGAATCCATGAATTATTAAATTTAAAAGGGCAACAAGACATCTTTGGCCAGGAAGAAGCAAAAATGCTCCTTACAAGGTTTTTACTGAAACCTCCTGGCGTGCTCACAGCTCGCTGCCACCCTGCCTTGAATTGTTGCCTCAATTCTTGTTTTGCTTGTCACCCCTCTCAATTATTTGTAAAAAAGGACCTAAAATAGATTTATATTTCTCTGATTTTATTAGACAGTAAAAAAGAGAAAGCCGAGCCGCAGCAGTTAAATAATTTATGACCTTTGCTAGCGGGACAAGAAGACCTAAAATAAAAATAAAACTCATGTCTTGAAACGACAAGGGTTTGTGTCTTATTGTTTTTCTTGCCCACTGGTTTGGCTGCCTACAATTCAAAATAAATATTCAATCTATGGAGAAGTTTCATCCCTATCGCACAGCTACTCATTATCATCAGGTTCTACCCAGCAATTCCTCCCAGAGCCATAAGGCTGGAGCTGATCTGTGCTTGGATTTCATGGTGATGAGGCAGAGATAAGGCAGAGATAAAGCAGTGCTGGGTGCATGGAGAGGTGTTTATTTTAAGTGGTGAATTCAAGCATTAAGCACTGATGTCCTTTTCCATGCAGCTTTGAAATTCCATATGTTCCCCTCCAGTTCCTCCAATATTGTCATTAACTCCCCCTCAGAAAGGCTCCCTGGAACAGCCTCTGGTCACAGCAGCTTCCTTGGACACCCTCAGGTGGTTCACAGAGGCTCTGAGTTGTCTGGGACACCAGCCTGGCCTGACATTCCTCCAGGGGCTGAATTCCCAAATATTCCCAACTTCAGCTCTTCAGAGCAGAAGATATTTTCCCTTTGGTGGCCAGAAATGCCAGGGGCAAATTCCAGCTCCCACAGGGCTTTTATTCCTGCTGGAGTTGTGAAGAGACGACTACAACTGAGAGGACAGAGTGTCTTAAAACTGAAAAGGAGGAAATTAAATGGGATATTGGGAAGGAATTGTTCCCTGGGAGGGTGGGCAGGCCCTGGCACAGGGTGCCCAGAGCAGCTGTGGCTGCCCCTGGATCCCTGGCAGTGTCCAAGGCCAGGTTGGACACTGGGGCTTGGAGCAGCCTGGGACAGTGGGAGGTGTCCCTGCCATGGCAGGGGTGGGATGTGATGATCTATAAGATCCCTTCCCATCAAAACCACTCAAGGATTCTATGATTCTAGATCCACCAGCATCTAGTGATCTCCTCTGCCAGCCACAGTGGACAGCACCACATGGAATAAACATCCAGAACAAGCAAATCTTCATTCCTGAGCTTCCAAACTCTCCCTTTGCTGTGCCCAGGGCTCTGTGGCTGATTTAATTAGTGAGTAGGAATCATTTATTCCCCCTAAACAAACGTTCTGCCTCTCACTCTTGTTGACACCTCTGCTGTTCCCTCTCCCCTTGAGAAGTTCCCCGTCTTTGCCACGTCTTGGAGCAACGAGTTCCACAGTTAATTATCTGTTGGAAAACCAATTACAATTAAACAAACAAAAGCCAGGCCCTGCTTCTGCCCAATCTTCTTCATTAGTCTTGTCTTGATAAATGTCAATAGAGTTTAATTCTGAACAAGCAGAGTCAAGATTCCGAGCACACCCAATTGTCCTCCGGTTTGCTTACGGTGATGTCCCCAGATTTCATCTCCACCCAAACCTTGCTGCTGTTTCCTGAGTCTGCACTCATCCTTTTGCTGTTCCTGCAGCCTCCTCTATTCTAATCCCACCTTGTGGAAGTTCCCTCTCCAGCAGGGTCCGAGATGAGGAGATTGTTTGGAGATGTCATTGCAGAGCAAAGAGCTCTTTTCTTTGGGTTTTTGATTTTTTAGGCCACATTTCCAAACAAATGGCCCAGGTCATGGGATACAGGACTTAAAGGAGCCTCAGGAGATCATTTGATCCAGCACTGGAGCTGAAGCACAGCCAGGGATCAACTCTTAATAGATGGATTAATAAGGTTCTCTCCTGCAGTTGTCCCTATTTAATTGTCCCTCGTCTCTCCCTGTGCTTCTCTCTCATGATAGGCTGAAGGTTTTTCCTTATTTTATTACTGAAATATCTTCTATTGTTCATTTTTGGCTATTTCACCCCACCCAGGGTGCAGATCAAGTTGTTATTCCTCTGTTTCTAAGTGTATTTATGCTGTGGGAGACTGGAGTATTTTCCCTCACTTTTTACCTATTCCTGTCCTTTACCAATTCCTCCACGTGGAACATTTCTTTCCTCCTGGTTTTCCCCCAAGCTCCCAGCACACCACTGAAGTCCATGGACAGGAAAAGCCACAGCACTAAGCTGATCACTTCCCACCTTTAAATGCCTCCTGCTGCTGCATTCCAAGCTCAGGTTCAGGTTTGTAGGTGCTCTTTATCCTCTTTTCCTCAGGAACAGGGAATGGTTTCAGGCTGGAAAAGAACAGGTTTAGATGGCATCTCCTCTCCACCTTCCAGCTCCTGCCTGCTGCATCCATGCTGAGCCCCAGTGGGAGATGGACACAGACCTGGGAACAGCAGCAGGAATGGGGATGGAGGCTGTGGGACCTGGGTGAGGCTCTGAGAGAGCTGGGATTGTCCATCCTGGAAAATAGAAGATTTGGGGTGACCTCATTGTGGCCTTCCAGGACCTGAAGGGGCTGACAAGAAAGATGGAGAGGGACTGGGGACAAGGGATGGAGGGACACGACACAGGGAATGGCTTCCCAGTGCCAGAGGGCAGGGATGGATGGGATATTGGGAAGGAATTGTTCCCTGGGAGGGTGGGCAGGCCCTGGCACAGGGTGCCCAGAGAAGCTGTGGCTGCCCCTGGATCCCTGGCAGTGCCCAAGGCCAGGTTGGACATTGGGGCTTGGAGCAGCCTGGGGCAGTGGGAGGTGTCCCTGCCCATGGCAGGGGTGGGATAAGCTTTAAGATCTCTCCAAACACAACCCCTCATTCTGGGGTTTATCCTTTCCAAAGGCACATTTTGAGTTTGTGCCTGCCTCTGAGTTTGGCTGTGCTGCACAAACTCTTCCCCATCTGATTTCTCCTTCCCCCAAATGGATGTGCAGGAACCTTGGCTCCCTCAGTGGGGTCTGTGCTCCGTGTTCCTGGCAGCCCCTGCTGCAGATTGCCTTCCCTACAGCCAGGCTGAGCTGCTGCTCCTGGGGCTGTGCTGTGAACAGAGCAGGAGCCAGAGCAGCACTCACCTCACACTTTACAGATAAAGAAGAGGAATTTTTCCTCGGAGCTGGCTCAGATGCAGCCCCACAGTGAGCACCACACCACAAAGGGCAGCACACTCATCCCGAGGCTGAAAGGAGCAGGTTGGAGGTGGGGAGAGGAAGAGAAAATTCTCAAAGCAGCTCTCCTGGCAAGAGGGGCCTCACCTGCCTGGATCCCAACAAACGGAGCTGTTTGCCTTCATCTCTGTGGAATTTGATTGGATTTATTCCAGGTCATGCCTCCAATTCATCAGGATCGTGTTCAGCTCCGATTCCATCCTCTAGAGCACTTTGAAAAGTTCCAAGTGTTTTTGCCTCAGAACCCCTGAACAATTCCTGTTCTCTCCCTTCTGAACTCTTGAGAGAGGCTGGCAGTGAGCTCTGTGGAAAGCTGAGGGGACACCAGAGGTGACAGCAGCAAACAGAGTTGTGCAATTCACATTTTTGGGGATATTTTGGGCACATTTATGAGGTGCTGAGGTTGTCAATCACCTCCCAGAGCACACAGGACACACTTTAGGCTGAGCTTTAAGAGCCTCCTGTCAGGAACAGGGGGAGAGGTGGCACCTCAGGGTGACAGAGGTGTCCCCAAAGATGTAGGACACAAGGGTAAGGCAATTCCACCACTGGAGGTCTGGAGGGAATGTGTCAGGTATGGCTCTTCCTACACAGCTCCTGCAGCTCCTTCCCAGGCCGATTTTTCCAGGAAATCCATTTGCTTAAGAGCAAAAGAAGAAAGTTTGATGGATTATCTCAGAGTTATCCCAGGGATGGACCAGCTGGGGACAATGGCCACACAAGAGTTTATTGTGAGTGAACTTCATGGGGCCAAAATAGACATTTCCTTGGAGCTGGATACCAATTCCATTGTGTTTTGTGATGATTTCACCCCTCAGCTTCTCTGTTCCCAAATCTGGGAACTACTCCCCTGAACGTTCCCTGGTGTTGGATGTGTTTTCTGGGCTCAAAACCCCTCCCACTGGTGCTGTGGCTGCTGCCTGGAATGCTGGAAAATCCCTGTCCAGGGATGGCCATGAGGAGGGGCAGAGCTCTGGGGTGGGCAGCAGTGTTTGGCCAATCTCAGGGTAAGGTCTGGGAAGGGAACAAATACAAATCCACTCAGGTTCCCACGAGGGCTCCATCTCATCTGTCCAGGCACTGTCTGAGCTCCGGATTTGTGGGAATTTTGCTGCCTTCTACCTTCAGAGCTCGAAAGCAAAGGTGCTGACCCCCAGCCAGGGCCCTGTCTGCCACCACCCCCAAAGTGGGCTGGGAATCACCCAAGGCTCTGCCCAGGTGAGGTCTTCAGGGGTGTTCAACACCCCCCAGCAGCTCAGATTTCCCACATTTGCAGTTCTGCCTTGTGGGACAATGTCAGAGCTGAGGAAAATCCCATCTGCCCCTTTCCCCACCGACCTGCCAAGGGCAGGGAGCCAGGCTGTTCCCACAGGAATTGGTTTTGGGCTCTTATCTCATTACCTCATTATCCTCCAGGTGCTCATTCCAGTGTTTTTCCAGGTGCTGAGGTTGGACTGGCCCATCTGGATCTCCCCAGCTCCCCAGTTATTCCTCTGGAATGGCAGATGTTGTAGTTATTCCCTCCTACTCTTCCACAATTTCCCTTTTCCTCCCTTGTGCTCTCCCAGGTAAAAGCTGAGGATTCAGCTCCTGTCTCTTTTCTTCCTGTCTTTCCTCAAATTAATTTCATCAATAATTGGCCAAAAGATAAAATTCCCTTTTTAAGTGAGGGATGCACAGAATCCTTAAGCTTCCTCCATATCATCCATTATTTACTCTGTGTGGGATTATCCAAGGATTTATTTCATTTTCCTATTCATATAGGTTATTAAATCCATGGATTTATCTCCTTTTCCAGCTCCATTTCATTTCAGACCTTCTGATCATTTATTTTCACGTTTAGTTGCCATTCATGATCTGATTCCTTTCTTGTTCTCAAGTCCCTGGAAATTCCCCAATGCAGCTCCCAGTTTCTTCCATCCCAATTATTTATTTTTCTCCTGGTCATTTGACAGCCCTCTTTTGTAAGTTTTTGCCTTCCTTCCTTTTTAGCTTGCACCCTTTTCCCATGAAATAATTCATCAAATTTCTGGAGCTTCCTTCCTTGTAGCTTCCATTCCCAGGTATCTTTTAAAGGATTGAGCACATTATTAATATTATAATAATCCCCTGTGGTGTGACCCTAAATCATCCATAAGGATCTAAATTTCAGACCCTCTCCACTGCTCATCCTGCCAGACTGTGCAAGACAAGCTGCAGGATTTTCCTGAGGAGATTCCAAGGATTCTGGGAAGCCTCCGTGGCCAATTGTTTCCTCCAGGCTATTTTTATTTAAAACCTTTATTGTATTTTCCATCTCTCCATGGGATGCAGTGTGACCTCCACGAAGAGCACATTGGGAATGACCAGTATGGACTCTGGAGAGTTTGGAGCTCTTGGGAAGCTCCTCCTTCCTGTTTTCTTTCCAAGTGTTTTGGGATCTGCACGTGGGCAGAAGGTGACTGTACAAAGCTCATCCCCCTCCTCAGAGTGAGAACATTCCTGGCTCCAGGAACTGCTGCTTTTCATCCCTCTGGGATAAATGTCCCAATCTTCGGTTGTCCCATTTATTATGGAGGTATCCATAGGCTTTTCCTGCTCCTGTGTCCCTCAGCTTCCCGGGATCACTCACTTTGTGCCATCAGCCCAACTGTGGTGGCCATTTTGTCACCCCAGCAGCAAAATGATTCATTATTTAATGAACTGTGAAGGCAAAAAAATCCTGTCTCAGAGGACAGAAAATCCCAAAAAATGATCCCCAATCCAGCCTCCCCAGAGACTTTTCCTTCTGCTTTTGGTGCTTGACCAAGAGAGGGCAGATCCCAGCGGATCCTTCCAGCATCTGAGGCCTTCGAGCTTCTCCACACAAAGGTGGCTTTTCCAGCAGGATCAAGAGCACTTTCCTGGGATAACATCCCTATTATCCCTTCAGGATATCCATCACAACCCCACCTGGCAGTGGGGAGGAGGCAGATGGAGCTGCCACTGGAGAAACCACAGGGAAAGCAGCAAAATCCATGGGAAAGCAAGGAATGTTGGGATGTGATTCAGTTCCCCGGACTGAGGGAGATGCTGCTTCCCTAACCTGAGACCCAGCGTCCCAAAAACTCCTTCTACATCCCTAATTTTTGCCGAAATCTCTCCTGAAGAGGAGGGTGCTCCTCTTGGAGCTGCTTTCCCTGATATCCCTCACCTGATATCCTGGGACAAGCAGCGAAGGGATCACAGGAAGGCACAAACTGTGGCGCTCAGCAAGTTCCAGCCTGGCTCCCTCAGCAGCTTGGAGTTCTTCACAGACCCCTTTGAAAATCAAACCCTTCCCTTGTTCTCATGGAAGAACTGGCAGAAAAGCAGGAAGAAAACAAACTGGAAACCTCTGAACTTGACTGTGCCACATTTCCTGGGGTGGCCTCTCTCTGGGGAAGTGAAGCAAAGGAAGGGAAAATCCTGACAGGATTTCTGCTGGAATAAATCCGGGCAACTTCCCATAGAAAAGGAGTGCATTCCATGAAAAAGTGGATTTGATCTGTGGTTGAATGAGATATTCATCTCCCTAGGGATTTTTATAATTTTATAGGATTAAAAGCAAACCCGATGTGGCTCTGGGGTCAAGGGAGAGTGGTTGTGTGGGAAGAGTATCCTGCTTTTGCCTGGACTTTGTATGGAAGCAGAAGGTGCAGCTTCCACACTTAATAAATCAAACAAAGGTAGAACAGCTCTAGAATCCATGAATATCTCGTGGGATTATTCCTTGGAAAATATTTGTTATGAGAATTTGCATGGTGGGTAATGAACTGGGCAAACAAGGAACTGCCACTCCAGGATTATCCATCTGAAAGCCATGAGTGTGGATCACAATGGATGGACAGGCAGGAGCAGGGCAGAGGCAAACGGGGAACGTGGGAGATTCTCATTTTTAAAAGGATATGAATGGAACTGAACGTGAAAATCCAGTGAAAAAGGCAACATCAAGTCCAGATCTGGCTTTTATTCCAAAGATGTTTCACTCTCAGGGAGTAGTTGGGGGAACAGTTGCTGGGAGGTGTTTTCCACCCTGTGCATGGAGCTACTTCTGCCCAGGAATCTTTCAGTGACCTCTGGGCTCAGACTCCACGATTTTATGTCCATATTTAATAATTCCTCTTGGTTATGCACATCCAGACAATAAATGACATTTTAACATTAAAAATCAGCTTTTCTGCCCTTTATCTCTCCAATAAATAACTCTTAAGTCAGTCTTGTAAGCCCTTGGAGCAGGAAAAGAGAGCAAATATCTGCAAACTAATTTAACCTAGCAAGGCCTTTGGAAAAGAAAATGAAATATCTGCAGCTCTTGCTGGTGAGAGGTTCAGCTCCTGTGAAGTGATGGGATTTGGAATTATTGCCACTGTTATGAATGAACAAGGAGTGCTGGATTTTGCAGTCTTATAAAGCTGGGGAGTTAAGTTGTTCATGGTGGGGAGGGGGTTGGTACTGCTTCATTAGGGAGGTTCACGATTGTTGATTAATTGGAATGTTAAGTGTTTAATTGAGAATTTGTTGCACGGTCGGGTCTGGTTCCACTTTAATAGGTGGAATAAATCAGTGAGCAGTAAGTTCCTCTGTGTGCCTCAGTGACAGGGAGCGGGTGCTGGGCAGGAGAGACGAGAACATTCCCGAAGGGGATGGCACCAGTGAGAATTACACCAAGGGATAAAGTGAGAATTACACAAAGGGACAAAGTGAGGACACTGGCTGGGAGCCATCACTCAACACCCCCACAGCTGTCGAGGGCCTGGGCCCCTGCTGGGATTGGAACTGGGGGCTCCAACCCCTGTCCTCTGCCCTGGGGCTTTTCTTCCTTTGGTTCGTCATGTTGGGAAGAATGCAGCAAGAGATCTTCTTCTGCTGTTTCAGAGTTGTTTATTTGTCTTATCAAAACCTCAGAGGCAGAGACAGCATCCCCCAAGGACACCAGGGCAGAAAGGCAATGGCTGCAGATCAGCAGCTACTTTTATATCTTACTAACAACCATTCCAGAAACAATATGTATCTTATTTTCTTTCCAACACCAGTAAACCCTCATCTTATTGATGTCTTTTCAATACTAACTTTTTTCCACCAACCAGCACACCACAGGAACTGGTGTCAGAGGAGAGAGGAAGAGAATGAGGAGAGAGGAGAAGAAGAAAGAAGGAAAAACCACACCCCAAAATCTCCATCTTGTCCCTATGTAATACATAGAGCAAGATCCTAAAAACTACAACTAAACT
>VZTN01003917.1:342138-442946 GCA_013400515.1 Erpornis zantholeuca
ATATGTATCTTATTTTCTTTCCAACACCAGTAAACCCTCATCTTATTGATGTCTTTTCAATACTAACTTTTTTCCACCAACCAGCACACCACAGGAACTGGTGTCAGAGGAGAGAGGAAGAGAATGAGGAGAGAGGAGAAGAAGAAAGAAGGAAAAACCACACCCCAAAATCTCCATCTTGTCCCTATGTAATACATAGAGCAAGATCCTAAAAACTACAACTAAACTCTCTGTGGTTCACTAAACAAAAATCTCTTCACCTCTCTGGTGCATTCAGGCTCTCCCAAAAGTGGAGGGAGCTTCTCCCAAAGCCTAGGTTGCTGGCTAGGACACTTGTGAGGAGCTCTGGGGACATAAAGAAACCACCAGAGGAGCAGGAGAAGCTTTCAGGCTTCCCTGGACTCTGACAGACACCCACCTGGACAGCGAGCCCACAGCACCACAGGGGACAGTGCCTGGGGCAGTGTCAGGGTGCTGGGGACAGCCTCTGGCCTGGGTGCCTTCCTTATTTCCACGTCCCCTGTCCCAAAAAGATGAAACGAAGCTTCTTTCTGCTGTTTCAAGGTTTGTTTATTTTTTCTTATCTATGTTTCAGAAGCACAGCATCTGCTGCTGCTTCTAGGAGTACAATGGCAAATGGCAAATGGCAAATGGCAAATCAGGTAGCTTTTATATCTTTTTTATATCTTTTATCAACCAATCAAAAAACTTCTGCATGTTCCGTTTTGTCTTTAAAACCAGTAGGTATCTGTTTTATTAACATCTCTTCTACACTGAATTCTTTCTACCAACTACTAAATCACAGGAACTTCGGTCAGAGAAGAAATGAAGAGAAAGAGAAGAAAGAAGGAGAAGCTGACACCCTGAATCCTCCATGTTGCCTCTATATAGTATATAGAGCAAAATCTAAAAGCTACACCAAACAAAATATGTGGTACACCAAACAAAAATCTTTTCATTTCTCTGGTGCATTCAAGCTCCCCCAAAAGTGAAGGGAGCTTCTCCCACAAGCTTAGGTCACGGGCTAAGCTATTTTGAGGAGCTCTGGGGATAAAAGAGACCCCCAGAGGGGCAGGAGGAGTTCTCAGGGTTCCCTGGACTCCAGCAGGGGAGGACTCAGAAGCTGCCCCAGCGGAAGGAGAGGTCTCTGAGCACTCTGCCTGATGGTGCTCAGGCACCCAGTGTGGGTCCTTCCCTCAGAGGGCCAGGCTAACCCACCACGGGATCCTTAATTGCTGTGTGAATTAATAAATCACTCTGAGGATAATTGGTTCATTTCATCACTGTCTCAGACTTTTCCCATGTGTTCAGATGGGTGTCCTGGAGCCAAGGCACGGCCACAGGGTGCAAAGGATAACAGCAGAGGAAGAGCAGGGATGCAGATCCAATGTGTCCTTGTAGGATGTGGGGAATTGCAGGAGGGGCCTGTGGTATCCAGTGAGTATTTGAATGGATGTTTCATCCATTGCTGTGTTTATTTTTTGGAGTTTCCTATTGGATTTTAGCCTCTGCAGCCTTCAGCGATGGAGATTCCATAGTTTATCTTCCAGTGGTTTTGAGCCTTCCCCCAGCATCTCATCCTGATGCCTCATTTCCAGTTTCTCCATATATTCCTACTCCTAAATCTGCATTTTTGTCCTCTCACATCCTTTATTTCTGTATGGGAATTCTCACCTGTGCTCCTCATTCCTGATCCCACACACTGATGGTTTCCCAACCCCACTGCAGCCATTCCCAGGGGATGAGCAGTGTTCAGGACACAGGGATTTATCCCTGCCTTCAGTCTGTCCATCTTTTCCTTCCTTAGCACATCCCAGCACCCATTTCCATCCTCTCTCAGTTGGTATTTCGGGACCATCTGTTCCCAAACCCTGAATCTCTTTGGATCCCCTGACTCCAGGAATATTTCCTGTGCAGTAACTTTGAGCTCCAACCCCCCAGGATGGATTGAAATGTAGGGCCCTGCTCCTCCTGTTTTAGAATTCCCTGTTCATTCCCTGTGCCAAATCCCAGCTGGCATTTCCCCATCCAGTCACTGGTGGCAGATTGAGCCAGGCTGAGTTTTCCAGTCCTGGATCACTTGATGCCATCAGCATTGGGATCTCACCATTCCTGGGCCTTCCAGATCCTTGACAAGCGTTCACTCCCAAAATCCCTCCCCTAAGAAGTGATTTTCTCATTCATTAAGCACACATTTGTGTCAGGCAGGGCTCAGCCACTTTATCCCAAGGATGTTGCATTCAGCTGGTGAGAATCCCTCCTGTGGAAATCCAAGAATGGAGCAGGACCTTGGCACTCCTATTTTTCAAAATGAACTTTCAAATTAAACATTGGTTTCAAAATGGACTCTTCACAAAGGCCTGGAGGGACGGGACACAGGGAATGGCTTTAAACTGAGAGAGGGCAGGGTTAGATGGGATTTTGGAAAGGAATTGTTCCCTGGGAGTGTGGGGAGGGGCTGGGATGGAATTTCCAGAGCAGCTGTGGCTGCCCCTGGATCCCTGGCAGTGCCCAAGGCCAGGCTGGATGGGGCTGGGAGCAGCCTGGGACAGTGGGAGGTGTCCCTGCCCATGGCAGTGTTTTGACTTTCCAATATCCAGCATCTTTCTTTAGAAGCTTTTCTCCGAGATTCTTTCACTCCTGGATTCAGAATTGTTCCAATTGAAGTCTTAGGATCTTAAACGATTTAATTGTCCTCTGCTTACTTTGTGCTCCCACTGCCTGTCCTTTAGACGGCAAGTTTTCAGTGTATAGTGAATATTACTTTTATATCTCAGACTTAGTGATCTCACTCATTTTAAGGGATTTAACACCTGTAAGGCAGAGTTTTTGCATCCTTTAATTGAAATTATTTCTTTTACTGTGTCTATATTCCCAAATTGGAGCTGGCTGTGGGCAGGAGTTTTTTGGTGGTATTTTTTCTTTCTTTAAAATTGACAAATTCCAGCTGCATTTGTTCTTTGTCTTTCAGACAGGTGTGAGCTTTGCTTTGTTATTTGGGTTTTTTTTTTCATTTATTATTTCTACACTTTCATTTACTTCTGTTTTCTCTTTATTTCTAGGCCTTCTCATCCTCCTAAATCAAGATCTACTGCTTTCATTGTTTGCCAGGGATAAAACTCCCAATCTTTTCTTCTCCAGGAAGCTCCCAGACACCTGTGCTGGGGATGATGTATGAAGGGAATGTGAGGAGCCTGTGTTTAATGGACAAGTTTTGCCCTCCAGCTCGGGGCTGTAACTTGGATGTCACATTGAGGAGCACACCTGGGGCTGGCTGTGCTCAAGGTGATGGGAGAGTCACCAGAAGTGGCTGATTTTTGGGACTCTCAACAATTACATTTTTTTTAAGGTGCAGACAATCTAACCTTAGAGCTTTTTCATCCATTTTTCAGCTGATAACCAGCTTTGTTTTTTGAGTTAATGTGCACTTCTAACCAAACCCTGTGCTGTAGCTCTTCCTAAATAAAAAGTGGTTTGTCCTCACTTTTGGGGCTTCACTTTTGGCTGATAAACAAGACTGATAAACCCCAAACTCCTGGGAGTGTCTCCTCAGTTCTGGAATGCTCCAGCCCTTGATCCTTGAGCGTGTTCTTTATCCCAGCCCTTTGTGTGTGGGGATGTCTGGCCCTAGCCAGCAGTGCCACTTTTAGTGCCAGTGGAGCTCTCATGGATTTGATGAGCAGTGAAATTTCTCTGGCCTTTCTGGGGAGCTGTTGGTGCTCTGAACATGAACAGTTAAAAAAACAGTGGGATTTATAGAATTGATTGAACATACAGTTACAGGAAGATAACTTCTAACTAATATTTTATATATTGCTCATCACAATGCACAACATCCTCCCGAGGGCAGCTCCGATCTCTGCTCCCTGGGACAGGGACAGCACCCAGGGAACAGCTGGAGCTGGGCCAGGGCAGGCTCAGGCTGAGATCAGGGAAAGGTTCTTCCCCCAGAGGGTGCTGGGCACTGCCCAGGCTCCCCAGGGAATGGGCACAACCCCGAGGCTGCCAGAGCTCCAGGAGCGTTTGGGCAGCGCTGCCAGGGGTGCCCAGGGTGGGATTGTTGGGGTGTCTGTGCAGGGCCAGCAGCTGGGCTGGGGGATCCTGGTGGGTGCTTCCAGCTCAGGATATTCTGTGATTCCATGACAAGGCCAAATCCTTGCTAGAGCTTTGGCCACTGGCCTGGAACTCCAGGGAATTCTGGAACTCCAGGGAATCCAGAGGTCCCTGGAGCAGAAATGAAACTCAGCCCAAAGCAGGACTGGGCAGAGGAAGCTGCTCCCTGATATCCAAACCAGCAGGGCAAAAAGCAAAGAGCTTTGTGGGAAGCAAAGTGACTGGAAATTGTCCCTTCCTTCCACTTCTGGGCTCATTTTGCAGGGGACAAGGGGAAGTTGCTGACAAGGGCTTGGTCAGGTGAGGCCTTGCTGACCCAGATTGCTGGGGAATCTTAAATTCCACATTTTTGGGGGCCACCAACAGTCGGCATCAAGGATGGATCTGGCATCAATATGGCCCTCAGGTCTCGGGGACTACACAGGATTTGTAGTGCAAAGGGAAAATATGAGGGAAAAACAACGGGAAAAACAGAGGCCCAGTGTGGAGATAGAGCCAAAAAGAGGAAGTGAGAGCACTGCTGAACCCATGTCAGAAGTGGATGAGGGAACTCTGCCTGGCCACAAACCGTGGCAGGCATTGCGGCCCACCCCACACAGTGAGTGTGAGAGAAAAGCGTGGGTGGTATCCACCTGTGCTGCTTAGTGCTCGCTTCTAGCTTTGCAGTGTTATTAGGAAACATAGGTATGGTTGTTGAAGGAATGGCGTGGCCTTGTTCTAGGGTCTTTTCTACAAAGACTCCATGATGTCGAAGGCCTGGGCCCCGGCTGGGGTTGGAAATGGGGGCTCCAACCCCTGTCCTCTGCCCTGGGGCTTTTCTTCTTTTGGTTCATCATGTTGGAAAGAATGCAGCAAGAAATCTTCTTCTGCTGTTTCAGAGTTGTTTATTTGTCTTATCAAAACCTCAGAGGCAGAGGCAGCATCCCCCAAGGACACCAGGGCAGAAAGGCAATGGCTGCAGATCAGCAGCTACTTTTATATCTTACTAACAACCATTCCAGAAACAATATGTATCTTATTTTGTTCCCAACACCAGTAAACCCTCATCTTATTGATATGTCTTTTCAATACTTACTTTTTTCCACCAACCAACACACCACAGGAACTGGTGTCAGAGGAGAGAGGAAGAGAATGAGGAGAGAGGAGAAGAAAAAAGAAGGAAAAACCACACCCAAAAATCTCCATCTTGTCCCTATGTAATACATAGAGCAAGATCCTAAAAACTACAACTAAACTCTCTGTGGTTCACTAAACAAAAATCTCTTCACCTCTCTGGTGCATTCAGGTTCTCCCAAAAGTGGAGGGAGCTTCTCCCAAAGCCTAGGTCGCTGGCTAGGCCACTTGTGAGGAGCTCTGGGGATATAAAGAAACCACCAGAGGAGCAGGAGAAGCTTTCAGGCTAACCTGGACTCCGACACTATGATTTGAATTAGAAGGTTTTTATTTGTAGGTATTATCAAGAAGACCAGAAAGCTTTTTTCCTCCAGCCAGGTTCAGCTGGAGGGGTTGTTTGTGTCTGTGTCTCTGCAGCACAGTCTGAAGGTATCAACAAACAGAGAGAAACTCTTTCATTGGTCAGGGAAAGCATTTTACCAAAACATTTCATATCATTTACATTCTTTGTTAAGGATTTCTCCTAAGAAGCTACAAAACTGATTTTAGAAATGGATTTAACTATTTAATTTAAGACAAGTTAAGAAAAACTTGCTTTTCTCAGGCTTTTTCCTGAGATTTCTCAAAAACCCACTGACAAGTCAGTACCACAGGTTGTTATAGTGATTACTGTTTATATAAGTATCTATTTTTAGTTACTGCAAAAAATGTATCATTACTCAGCTCTTTATCACTAAAATCAGCTTATTGCATCCAATAAGCTCTTCCATCACCGACAGACACACGACAGCTGAGAGATGGGGAAAGGCCCCGTGGAGTCTGTGTGTGAGTGGTTGTAAACTACAGCTGTTAGTACCTACAACTCCCAGGAACTACAGCTCGTAGTAAGCACAGCTCTCACTACTCCAGCAGCCTGCTGGGGACAAGGCCAGGGAAATGCTGATTTCAGCAGAGCCAGCAGGAACAGGGAGACCAGGGAGACTCTCACTGCCCAGCATCAGCTTAGACAGGGCAGCATAAACTTCATTTTGTTAATAAAACAGAGGAAAACAAATCACAATAGCAGCAACCATCCTGCCATCCCCACCACAGGATTTCCAGCTGAAATTTCCAATGGAATTACGAATGTTCTCAGAGCGTGCAGATGTGTTTAGTCCCACAAAGCAGAGCTAATTTATTCATAAGCAGATCTGCAAGGCTGCCTGGGCAGAGTCCTATCCATTATCCAGGGGGTTATTAAACTGGGGGGGTGAAGGGTTTCTTTGCAGGAGTCCCCAGTGCATGGATCCAGCAGGCAGCCAAATGAGGGGAAAACAGGAATGACAGGGAAGACAGGAAGGCAGAAGGGGCTGTTTGCATGAGGAAAAATTTGCTGTGACAGACCCAAATTGGAGGAGTTTCAGGAGGGAAAAAGGCTGCACAACACAAGACAAACACCTCCAGAAACAGGGAACAGTCCTGCAGGAACTGATACCTTGGCAGGTAAATCCATGTTCTCCTCTGGGCTTGGTCTCTAATCTGCAGGAATTCTGGCAGGTGTTGCTGCTGGCACCCCTCTGCTCCAGCTGGAAAACACCCACAACATCAAACCAGGGCAGAGGCAGCATCTTCTCCAGGCAGGCTGGTGCTGCTTGAAAAAACAAAGAGCCGGGAGGTGAGAAGGAGCTTTAAGCTCCAGCCCAGTGGTTCCTGACCCAGTGCATGTTCCACATCTGCTCCAGTCAGGAATGATTTCTCTGCCCTGGGCTGATGCTGCACTGTGGAAGAACAGTGGGAGTGTTTGGAAGTGCAGGGGAGTAAATTTGGAGTGGTTGAGTGGGCCCTGCTGGCTCTGCTCACCGGGGCAGGGCCAAGGGCAAGGACATGAGGGATGCTCCTCTCCACCTTCCAGCTCCTGCCTGCTGCTTCCATGCTGAGCCCCAGTGGGAGATGGACACAGACCAGGGAACAGCAGCAGAAATGGGGATGGAGGCTGTGGGACCTGGGTGAGGCTCTGAGAGAGTTGGGATTGTCCAGCCTGGAAAAGAGAAGCTCCAAGGTTGCAGTGCCTGAAAGGGCTGACAAGAAAGATGGAGAGGGACTGGGGACAAGGCATGGAGGGACAGGACACAGGGAATGGCTTCCCAGTGCCAGAGGGCAGGGATGGATGGGATATTGGGAAGGAATTGTTCCCTGGGAGGGTGGGCAGGCCCTGGCACAGGGTGCCCAGAGCAGCTGTGGCTGCCCCTGGATCCCTGGCAGTGCCCAAGGCCAGGTTGGCCATTGGGGCTGGGAGCAGCCTGGGACAGTGGGAGGTGTCCCTGCCTGTGGACTGGATGAGCTTTCAGGTCCCTTTCCACCCAAACCATTCCACAAATCCATGATGAACTCAGCAGCCCCAGCTGGCTTTTTCTGAGGGTCTTCTGTCCCCCCAACATCAAGCTGTGGTGGGACAGGAGTTTTGTCCTTTCTTGTTTTTACAGATGAATGTCAGAGAAATCAGTATTTTTTCTTTGCCCTTTTCTTTCCTATTTCCCCTTTTCCCTTGCAACTTCTCAGAACTTTTTCAACTTTGTAAAAGTGATGGAGCTGAAAAAGAAAAGTGAATTTGTCACAGTGTCACTTTCATGTATTGAAAACATTTGTAAAGTTACAAAGTAGAAAAGGGGGGAAAGGCAAAAATCACACTTTGTATTCTTCACGAAAAGGAGGAAGAAAAAAAACCTAAAAACCCAAAGCCCGTGTGGCAGGTGTTGAAAATATATCTGGTCCAAACATAGACAGAGAGGAAAAATGGATGTAGTCCAAATTTCTCATGGGAGAAACAACTCCTCAGTTGTGAGGTTGCCAAACCTGAAGGATGAGGCCACCCAGGGGGACCCCAGAAGTGACCCTTGGGAATCTCCTGGGGTTTAACAGGACCAGGTGCTGGTGCTGCATTCTGGGTAACCCCGGGATCAATTCAGGCTTGGGATGAGAAGATGGAGCAGCCCTGGGAGGATTTGGGTGGTGGTGGGTGAGGGCAGGACCTGCCCCAGCCCTGAAACCCCCGAGCCTGGGCTGATCCCCAGTGTGGGCAGCAGGGGAGGGGGGGATTCTGCCCCTCTGCCCCACTCAGGTGAGACCCCACCTGCAGAGCTGCCCCAGCCCTGGGGCCCAGCACAGGAAGGACCTGGAGCTGCTGGAGAGAGTCCAGAGGAGGCCACAGAGATGCTCCCAGGGCTGGAGCCCCTCTGCTCTGGAGCCAGGCTGGGAGAGCTGGGGGTGCTCACCTGGAGAGGAGAAGGATCCAGGGAGAGCTCAGAGCTCCTTCCAGGACCTAAAGGGGCTCCAGGAGAGCTGGAGAGGGACTGGGGACAAGGCATGGAGGGACAGGACACAGGGAATGGCTTCCCAGTGCCAGAGGGCAGGGATGGATGGGATATTGGGAAGGAATTGTTCCCTGGGAGGGTGGGCAGGCCCTGGCACAGGGTGCCCAGAGCAGCTGTGGCTGCCCCTGGATCCCTGGCAGTGCCCAAGGCCAGGTTGGACATTGGGGCTTGGAGCAGCCTGGGACAGTGGGAGGTGTCCCTGCCCATGGCAGGGGTGGCACTGGGTGGGATTTAAGGTCCCTTCCCACCCAAACTGTTCCATGATCCCATGATTCCAGCCCAGTGGTGCCTGATGATGGGAGCTGACTCAGGCTGCCCCTTTAGGAGTAAAAGCCTGGAAAGTTCTTGGAAATGGAACATCTGTGAAGGAGAAGAATCCCAGTCCTGTAGGGAATTAGCAGAGCAGAGTGGGAGGGCAGGGAAAGCATTCCCAGGTATGGGAGCAGGGTGGGAGCTCAGTTACTCACTCCTCAGGAGTGGTGATATTTTAGTGTCTCCTTCTCTGCACAATTGCTGTGGATTTAACCCCCCTTAACATCCCTGCTGGAGAGGGGAGAGTTAAATCTTGGGAATCCATCCCACCTCCCTTCTCTCTCCCAGCAGCTCCTGAGGATGTCCTCGCTCAGCCCCGGGACCTGAGTTCACCACAGGTTTACTTTGCCAAGCAACTGAGTGAAAATTCCTGGGGAAAACTGCTCTCTCTGAAGTCATTAGACTAATTAGGACAGGGATTATTTGCACGCTCTCCGCTCCAGCTTAACTCTGGAACTAAGTCTATGTCTTAATTTTGCCCTCCCTGAATAAGACAGGGAAAAAGCAACTGTGTCCTGACTGGCACAGCAGCTCCCAGCACTGACACACACCAGGGTGGGATCTCCCCTGGATCTGGGAGCTCTGGAGGCACCAGGGGTTTTCCTGATTCAAATGGATTTGAGGGAAGTAATTCCAGTGAGACTAAGCAGAGTCAGTAATGCCCTAAGAACTGCAACTTCCAGGCTCATCCTGGTGGGATTTCATACCTTACAGTGGGATGAGAATGAGCCCCCATGATGGCCAGGAAGGCAGATCTGGGCAGGGAAGGAGCTGCACAAAACACTGGGATAGGGCAATCCCAGGAGTCTGTCACTTGCCACCTCTTAGACTTAAAAGGGAGATTATTCCCAAGTCTCCCATTCCTTCAGGAAACCCACATTCTGGGATAGGTGCTGGGTGCCATTGCTGTGTGCCCTCCAAGAGCATTCAGATGAGCACCTCCAGTGCATAGAAAAGTGAAGTTCCAAATTTCCTACCTGAATATTCAGGAGGATTTTATTCAGGTTCATCCCATGGAGGATTCCGTGCTGGAAGTGCTTGTGCAGCCACTCCATCAAGGAAAGCCACCCCCGGCTTATCTGCCCAGCCACAGCTCCCTGCTGGAGCCTGGAGTGGAAGTGCATTGGTAGCTGCTGGAGGCTGATAAACAGGAGCTAGAGGAGCTGATGGATTTGGGGAATAATTCTCACCAGTGAAGGATTTTCCACCTCTTTCCCTACATTCCAAGGAAAGGTCATTGTTCTTCCCACATCTATTGTGCAAATAGGTTCAGGCTCTTGGATTCCTACACTGGAATGGTAAAAGCTTGCCCTGAACTTGGAAAAAGCTCTTGGGCTTTCTTGGCTCCTGTTTTCAGGAATTACTGATGATCTCAGCAGTGGTTAAAGAGGGACACACTGAAGTGCCTGGTTTGCAGAGATAAGGGCTGGATCCGAAATCACAGAATCATGGAATGGGTTGGGTGGGAAGGGACCTGAAAGCCCATCCAGTGCCACCCCTGCCATGGGCAGGGACACCTCCCCCTGTCCCAGGCTGCTCCAAGCCCCAGTGGCCAACCTGGCCTTGGACACTGCCAGGGATCCAGGGGCAGCCACAGCTGCTCTGGGCACCCTGTGCCAGGGCCTGCCCACCCTCCCAGGGAACAATTCCTTCCCAATATCCCATCCAGCCCTGCCCTCTGGCACTGGGAAGCCATTCCCTGTGTCCTGTCCCTCCATGCCTTGCCAATTCTCTCTCTCCATGTTTCCTGCAGGCTCCCCTCAGGCACTGCAAGGCCACAGTGAGGTCACCCCAGAGCTTTCTCTTCTCCAGGCTGGACAATCCCAGCTCCCTCATCCTTTCCTCACAGCAGAGCTGCTCCATCCCTCTGCTCATCCCTCCTCTAGACTTGCTCCAACAGGTTCTTATCCAAAATCCTGCTCCATTAATTTGGTGACTGTGCTCTCTGGGAGCCCTTCCCAAGTGAAGGGAAGTCTGGATCTCTCCAGCAAAATGAGGAGAAAAAGAAATGAGTGGACACAGAGCTCCCAGACTTGAATAATTGTGGATGCTATGGAAAGCCCACCTTGCACAGCCCCAACTCCCCAGGTGCTGGGCAACAAAATAATTTTCAAATGGATCCTAATGTCTCTAATTGATATTGATTTCTGAGCTCTGCCCTTCACTCTGCTCCAGCTGCCAACAGATTCAGTCTGGCTACAGCTGCTGCTCTGGGTGACCTGGTTAATGACACTGATGTGACTATCAGGCTCTGAGGGGATGAGGAACAGCTTCAACAGGGGTGGAAAACCTTTGAAACAGCAGGAGCTGGATCCCAAACTTGTACAAATCCATAAGCTGTGATCACTTTTCCTGGAGTTTGGGAAAATCCATTTTAAATGAAGTTGTTGGCCTGGGATTAACCTGTCCCATGAGGATGAGCAGGGGAAGACAGGGAGAAATAATAAATATCCTCAGATCTTGTACTAGTTTATAGTGAGAGACTCAAAATCAGAACTGCAGTTTAAGATGAAAATTAAAAATAAATGCAATAGTAAAAAACACTGGCATGAAGTGCCAAAGTCAGGATGTGAGCTGACACCCTGTCGGGCAGGGAGGTGGCAGCACTCTGATTAAATGGTGGCTGCTGTCCTCTGGAGGTAATGGATGTGGTTCTGCTGAAGCAGTGATCCTGTGGAAGGCTCTGCTCTTCCTCTGAAGGTCCTGTGGGGCTAACACAGCTCTTCTTCTCTGGGAATCCAGTGGGTAAGGGCTGAGTGTGGTGTTCCAAACCTCAGAGCATCCCCAGGTAGGAATGCTTGGTTCCTCCCCGGGGCAGAGCATCTCATGATGGGCTGATGTCATTTTATGAGCCATGCAGTGAGGGTTGATAGCCCATTACCAGAAAATATCACTCTGGAGGAGTTATCAGGGATGTGTCATGGGAGAGACAAAGAACACTGCCCCACCTGGTTTAAACACGTGGAGATGGAATACATACTTTGGTTACATCTTCCATTGTAACCTAAGACAGAGCTGCTGTTCCTGCCAAGCTCAGAGAGGGACAGCAAGAGGAGCAGCTCTGCTGTGAGGAAAGGCTGAGGGAGCTGGGATGGTCCAGCCTGGAGAAGGGAAGGCTCTGGGGAGACTTCACTGTGGCCTTGCAGTGCCTGACAGGAAAGATGGAGAGGGGCAACTGACAAGGGTCTGGAGCACGAGGACACAGGGAATGGCTTCCCAGTGCCAGAGGGCAGGGATGGATGGGATGTTGGGAAGGAATTGTTCCCTGGGAGGGTGGGCAGGCCCTGGCACAGGGTGCCCAGAGCAGCTGTGGCTGCCCCTGGATCCCTGGCAGTGTCCAAGGTCAGGTTGGCCACTGGGGCTTGGAGCAGCCTGGGACAGTGGGAGGTGTCCCTGCTCATGGCAGGGGTGGCACTGGGAGGGATTTAAGATCTTCTCCATCCCAAACCATTCCATGACTCCATGATTTTTTAGTTTCAGAATTCCTTGTTTCCATGTGCAGGTGCATCATCCACAGGGAAAAATCAGTGGGAACGACAGGACAGGAAAACTCAACCAAGACTGACACAGCTCCAAACTTCAGGTAAGAGATATTCAGGGAGCACGGAATTCCCAACTCCATGGAACACACCCAAGATAAAGACACAAAGCAGTTGTGTCCTCTAGGAAAAGAAAGGTGGGGACAGAGGTAATTCCAACACCTTATCCCAGAAGCAGGAAGCCAAACAAACTGGAAAACAAAAGGGAACAGGGAAAAATTATTTCCTGGCTTGAATTGGGATCAGTAAAACCTCGAACACCTGAGCCAGATCCAGCACAGTCCTCTGCAACATCCCTCAGTTTCCAAGGAGCACGAGCACACAGGGATTGTGTTTCCATGCTTTGTTTTCAGCCATCTCCAACTCTCCAGCTCCACAAGCAGGTATTTCCTGCTTGTTGGAATAATTAGAGCTCTCAGCCACTCCTTCAGAGCTTTCTCAGTGGAAATGCAGCACCCTATGCTCTGTTCACAAATAGGGAATGCGAGATGGATGTGACCTCTCCCAGAGAAGCAGAAAGGTCAAGAACAGAGCCCCTGCTCCATATTTTCCCCATCGTGGCTCAGCTGGAAGGATAAAAGCTCTTTATTCCTTAGTGCAAGACAATCCCATCCCAGAAAATCAGGAGGATTTCTGCCCTCAGGAGGGAGGGAGTTCTTCACAAAGCCAGAAAATCATCCCCAAAACAGCCACCCCAAAATTCCTGCTGCTTCTAACAGGGATTTGCAGGTATTCCCACTCCCCTTGCACAGGTTTACACCTGAAGTCCACACTACACACTGAGTACAGAGTATATCCTCAGAGTTAACACCTCCAGGTTTTCCAGAGGAGTACATTCCCTTCCCTAGAGCTCCCCATGCTCAACTTCTCCAGGTATTTCTTGTTTAATTAAGGCTTTTAGCAATAAACTTGTGAAGGATTGGGCTCAGGAAGTAATTAAGCTCCTGAGACAGCTGGCTCACAGTTTTCCTAAATTCCATGAGAAATTCTGAAGGTATTCTACAGCAAAAAAAAAAAAAGGTCAGAACCTCAGGTGGAAGAGAGAAATGTTTTATCTTAAAGAAATCCCACACTTTTCTGTAAATAAAATAAAATAATTGGCATGGCTTTATTTAATAGAATAAAGTCAGGGTAATAAAAGTGTTTCAGCATCAGGAATGTCTGTGCTATTGGAGCCTCAATATTCCAGGTGCTCCATGGACATGGATACAAATACACAGACAGGCAGGATGGTTTCAGCGTAAAAGTAACACCAAAATAAAAAGAAAAAGCATAAAAATAACCTGAGAGACAGAAAAAATCCATTTCCAGACAAGCAGCCTGCTGTTCTCTAAGCTCTAAAAACTGAACCTGTTGGGTTGTTCAGAGGACAATTCCCAAAACCTCCACATTGCTAACATTTTCCATAAAAACCTTAAACATATCCAAGATATTTGACTGCCTGTGGACCTTATGGTCCAAACCCTGCTCTGATTTCAGCCCCTCCTGAGCTCATTTTTGCTCCATTATGTGGCTCCAATCCCAGTGTCCGATGCCCTCCAGCCCAGCTGAGCCCAAAGGATGCAGGATTTGGGATCCATGTGCTGGACAAGCATTCCTGCTGCTCCCAGGGAGCCACCAGCAGCAGCAGCTGAGCTCAGCCCTCTTCCTGAAATCAGGAAATGTTGGATCACCACAGGATTAAACCCACTGCAGATTCCCAACACCAAATTATCCCAGGAGTGATCCTGTGGATGCAGCGGTGTGGGGAATCCCCAGGGAAACCCTTGGGAGCAGACATTCCACACTCTAAATGGACTCAGCTTTCTCTGGGCAGCTGGAATCACATCCGCAGTGGGACAATCACCGAGGAAATGCTCTGGAAAAGCTCAAAATGACTGAAAATATCAGATTTTTTTATCCATATTTTTGCCTTTCAAAGGCAATCCTTACAGGAAGGGCCTCATCCTCCTTCAGAGAGTCCCACCTGGAGAGGTGCCCACGGCAGGAGCTCCAAGCAGCTCCTCCCAATGTGCCCTCTGGACAGTGCTCCATGCCAAGGGAGCAGGTGGCTTGGGAAAGGCTGGGCCCCTGCTGGGGTTGGAACTGGGGGTTCCAACCCCTGTCCTCTGCCCTGGGGCTTCTCTTCCTTTGGTTTGTCATGTTGGGAAGAATGCAGCAAGAGATCTTCTTCTGCTGTTTCAGAGTTGTTTATTTGTCTTATCAAAACCTCAGAGGCAGTGGCAGCATCCCCCGAGGACACCAGGGCAGAAAGGCAATGGCTGCAGATCAGCAGCTACTTTTATATCTTACTAACAACCATTCCAGAAACAATATGTATCTTATTTTGTTCCCAACACCAGTAAACCCTCACCTTATTGATATGTCTTTTCAATGCTAACTTTTTTCCACCAACCAACACACCACAGGAACTGGTGTCAGAGGAGAGAGGAAGAGAATGAGGAGAGAGGAGAAGAAGAAAGAAGGAAAAACCACACCCAAGAATCTCCATCTTGTCCCTATGTAATACATAGAGCAAGATCCTAAAAACTACAACTAAACTCTCTGTGGTTCACTAAACAAAAATCTCTTCACCTCTCTGGTGCATTCAGGTTCTCCCAAAAGTGGAGGGAGCTTCTCCCAAAGCCTAGGTCGCTGGCTAGGCCACTTGTGAGGAGCTCTGGGGCTATAAAGAAACCACCAGAGGAGCAGGAGAAGCCTTCAGGCTTCCCTGGACTCCCACAGCTGGTGTTTATCCAGGAGAGGCCATGGCACAGCAGCATCGCTGCATGCCCCTGGAGCCACGTGGGAAGCCAGGCTGGGATACAAGGAACCCAAAAGTGTTTATCCCTCTGAGAGTCTGCCAGGAGCCTTCCTGGGGGATGGAAACCTGGACACAGATCAGAACTGGAGCAACAAGAGAGGACAGGCCAGCCTGATAAATATCTTTATAGCAGTTAGAAAGGAGAGGGGAATAAATAGAAGGAACTCCGAGTCTCAAGTGGTGCCCAAAAATACAATTTAATTTTGGAAAGTCACTTTTTTTTGAAAGTCACGCAGATGGGAAAAAGAATTAGTGCTGCCATGAGGCTGGAGAGGAACCCAGAAGGTGGGAAAGTGCAGGAACATTAAAAACCTCCAAGTGCAGAAGGAAATGTGAGGCCTTTGTGATTCCTCACTTTGCACTTCCACACTCCCCTCACAGAGAGATCAGGGTACAAAACTCTCTCTTTCTCCACACCACAAAAAAAAACAAACCAAAACCATGAAGTTGGTGTTTTCAGGGGGTTCAAAATACCCTGATCAATCCTGGGCAAAGGCTGCAGCAGGGTCTTAATTCTCCAGGGGTTGTGGGTCTCAATTCTCCAGGAGTTGTTTTAATGCAAAATAATTCCACTGAGATTTAGAAAAAGCCACAGGAAGGACGCTGGGATCCTGTTTGATCCTAAGAAGGAAAGCAGGAGAGAGCTCCACTCAAAGAGTGATCAAGGATGGCAGCAGTTAATGATCCTTAGATGAGCGAGGAAGGAGGAAAGCAAAGACCTGGAGGTTTTGGGAAACAGGCTCCAGGAAATTCAGGGAGCTGAGTAGGGACTACTAATCAAAGCCCTGGAACAGGATTGGGAGTTCTGGAGGAATTTAGGCTTCTTAAATCAACCAATAGCAAGGGTGGAAGTGAAATTTCTGCCTGGAAAGAAATGGCAGAGGAGAACCAGGAATGACCAGCTTGGCTAAACCAGGTAAAAAAGGGAAGGGAAGGGAAGGGAAGGGAAGGGAAGGGAAGGGAAGGCAAGGAAAGGAAAGGAAAGGAAAGGAAAGGAAAGGAAAGGAAAGGAAAGGAAAGGAAAGGAAAGGAAAGGAAAGGAAAGGAAAGGAAAGGGAAAAGCAGGTCCTGAGGAGAATATTGTGGAATAAAACAAATTATCAGAGAGAAAAACAGGCATCAAGACACAAATTAAATATTATGAGGAAGGGAGAGCAGGAGCCGGGAGGACACAAATTTCAAGTGTTCCAGGAACAGGAGTCAGGCCTTGGGAAGCACCAGTCAAAGGAGAGAAAGCTCCAGTTAGCAACAGGATTAATTGGGATCGCCCAGAGGAAAGTTCGTTATCAGTGGATTGTCCACAAATGCTCAGATTAGCTTGTCCAAAAGGAATTCCCTCTGCTCCAGCTGGTTCTCCAACCTCAGCACAGTTCTGTGGGTGTTTTTGAGAGTGGATGGAGGTGTTTTCCAGAAGGATGAAAAATTACAGGCACAGGGAAGAAAGATAAATCAGAGAATAATGAACTTCTCCGCAGACGCAAATACAAAACCACCCCGGTTTTGTGCAGCCAGAACAAGATGAGGAGAAAAGAACAACCAACAGATTTGTAAAGAACAAATCCCTGTCAAAGCAGAGCCATTTCCATCCCTGACAGAGCCACAGGCTCCGAAGGGAAGGGAGAAGTGCAAAGATTGGATTTTTGGGAAGATTTCTGTCACGCTTGTCAGGGAGCTGAGCAAACACAGTGAGGTGAAAGCTCTGCTGAGGAATTTCCAGGCTGCTCCCACTCATCAACAGCTCCCCATTATCCAGAGCTCCAGTTCAGGTGGGATCCTGGGAACACCTGCCCTAGGCCTGGGAATTGTCGATATTTTTATTGCCAGCTGGAATAATGGGATGGAACCAGGAGATGAAAGGGGCTGGGACCATCTTGGGTGGAAAAGGTTTGAAATTCAGAATGGTCTGGAGATATTGAAGAAACAGGGAAGAGCAGGATGGGTTTCAGGAAGGGGCAAGCTTCTAAAGCTAAGGAAAAACAGAATAATTGCTTAAAAAATGGGAATTAGAGGCTGGAGTCTCTGACAGAAGGAAAAGAAGTGGAAGGCAAGGAGTCATTGGAATTTTCCAAACTAAAACAGGCACCCTGTGGATGCCTGAGCTCTGGGAAGGACAAACACCACAGAATCCCAGGATTGTTTGGGTGGGAAGGGACCTTAAAGCTCATCCAGTGCCACATGGGAATGGCCAGCAGGATCTCGGCTGCTCCCAGTGGAATTTTCCAAAGTCACCACTGAAAATCAGGGCCTGGAGCTTTCCCTGCCACCAAAGGGCCTGGGAAGCAGGTCCTGGATGATGCAGAGCTCACAGAATGTTTCTTTCAGCACAGGTCCTTTTTTCCCATAGGAATCCCTGCTCCATGGGATCAGACCTCTGAGATGTTCCCCACAATGCCACAGTGCTTACAGGGTGCCCCCTTCCCATTTCCATGTTTCAAACACCTTTTCCAGACCTCCTGATGGGAAAATTCCAGGTTTTAAAAGCCTACAAGCTAAAACCAGGGATAAAACAACTTTTCCTTAGGGTGTTTGGAAGTTCCCAAGGCAGGGAAAGGAGCTCCTGCTGCTGCTGCTGCCTCTCGGAACTGCTGCTGGGGAAGAAATGCTGGAGTCTTCTCCACTTCTTTTTGGGATCAGAGCATCTTTTCAGCCTTACAACAAATGGTGCTGCCAGGAAGTTTTCCTGTGTGGAGCATCAGGGATCTGCTGCTCCGTGCAGGAAAACAGACCTCCCTGGTATTGGTCTGGGCCAAGAGCTGATTTTTCAGTTTGACAGCCAAATTGAAAAATCAAGTGGAAAAAAGCCCATTTTGCTTGGATCATGCTGGAATATCATTTTTGTTGCTAAACCAACTACATTGTTCCATTCAGTGTGAAATATTCCATCCAATCCCAAATGGAATGGTTGATTTATTTAGGGAGGAAAAGTAGATATTCACGAACATCTTATGGAGCCTGAGGATTGCAGCTCCTCCTGCCTGGAGGCCTTGATATTCCTGTGAAAATCTCACCACCCAGGAGGATGGAGCCATGATTCCATGAAAACCAGGAGTGCTCCCTGCCTTGCAGTGCTGGGTATAAACGGTGGGAGCCATCTGTGGATTGATTCTTCCCTCATTCCCATTTCTACATGCCCTCAGGTCAACATTCCAGCCATTCCATCATTCCAGCCATTGGGATAAGCTGCACCTTAGCCAAGAGCTCACAATAAAAATGTAATTAAAACGTGTATTTTAGAATTTTAATTAAAGCACCTGAACATTAAAGAATTTCTCAGGGATCTTTAATCCTTCACTTTTCCTCCCAATTTCTTTATCTACCCAGAGGCTTCCACGTGCCCAGGCCATGAGCAGCTCAGGTGATTCTGGAGTCCCAAAAAGGTCTGTGCTCCCTTCAGTGGGGTTATAAGGGTTGTCAAGGACCTTTCCCACCTGCTGCTGGAAAGAATTCCCCATCCTCAGCTGCCCTTTGGATCAGGAAGCACAGAGAGGAACTTTTGCTTCACTTTTGCGGCAGCAAAAAAAATGAGTTGGTCACAGTTTCAATGAAAGATGCTTCTCTTCTTGCAAAATTGCCCTGGGGGTGAGGGAATGACAAGGGAATGACAAAAGCCTCATTTTTCTCTCTCTCCAGCCAGGATGAAACCTCGGAATGCAGCGATTCTGAGCACGGGCTGCTGAGCAATTCCAGCCTAATACACAAGCCATAAGGATAAACCAACATATGGACCTCAGATCCTGCTGTGGTTTAGCAGAACTTAATTGGATCATCCATTTTTCCCAATATTACCATATCAGGGCTGCTGCTAATCCCTAGGGAGCTGCTGTGTGCTGCAGATTAAACCCCTGGCCACAATCTCCAGGATATGCTTGGCTAAACAATATTAAGAAACTCAGTCTCCAAACATTTAACTGTTAATTTAATGTCATTTCCCCACGTCTGAGGCTTTCTGGGGGTGCTTTTGAGATGCATGAACACACAAATAAATCCACTAAGATAATCTACCACAAATAATCTGAATATTCCAGGGGATGCCTCACTTTAGTTTAAAATACTGCAGCTAGAAGGGCATTATTGATGTTTCTTCTACCAGAAAGAAACAAAATCTTTGAGGGATTGGTCCTTTGCTGAAAAGTTCCCCACAGGCTGCTCCTGGGTGTTGCATTATCTAGTTCTTGGATGTACATTCCCAGCACATGCAACCCTTTATTTAAAAAGTGATGCCCACATTACAGATTCTCCCAGATTCAGAGGTGTGGCTCTGGATGAGGTGCATTTGGCTCCCTGTGAGCCAAAGGTCAGCAACAGATTCCAAGGAACGTCAGACTGGATAAATCCACAGAGAATTTTAAAGGAAAGGCTTGGTGGAGGCCTTGGCACCACGAGAGCACCCAGAGCATCCCCACAGTGCAGGAAATCAGCACAAAATCCAGTTATTTCTCTAAATACAGGAAAAATCCTGGGGATCATGAGTTCAGAGAGTCATGGAATGGTGTGGGTGGGAAGGGACCTCAATGATCATCTCACTCCACCTCCTGCCATGGGCAGGGACACCTCCCACTGTCCCAGGTTTCCCCAAGCCCCAATGTCCAGCCTGGCCTTGGGCACTGCCAGGGATCCAGGGGCAGCCACAGCTGCTCTGGGCACCCTGTGCCAGGGCCTGCCCACCCTCCCAGGGAAGGATTTCCCCCCTTCAGCTCAAAGCCATTCAATTGTTTCAATCGCTCAAAAAGATGCTTCTCTTCTTGCAAAATTGCCCTGGGGGTGAGGGAATGACAAGGGAATGACAAAAGCCTCATTTTTCTCCCTCTCCAGCCGGGATGAAACCTCGGAATGCAGCAATTCTGAGCACGGGCTGCAAGTAAAATCTTGAGGAGGAAATGCACATTTTGAAGTTTTAGTTGCACTTTAGGGTAGGGAGGGGCTGAATTTTCTAAATGAAACATAAAAAGAAACCCCAACAGAACTCCCAAATGAAAGTTAACATAAAAAAAATATTCCGAATGCCACTGGGAGGGATCAATGACCTGGCCACTGAGGGAAATCCAATACTCCCAGAACTGAATTCTAATTGCAATGGATTTGTGGCACCAAGTACTCATCCCTCCTCCCTCTCCAAACGTATCTTTGCTACAGATAATTACCCTGGGGTGATTGTGAAGATTCCTCATATTGTTAAATAATGTGGATCTCTGTGGGGAAAACAGCAGGAGAGGGAGTTCCTGTCAGGCCTTGAACATGGAGGGAGATAAGGAAGATGATAATGAAGCTTAAATCACCAATATTCAGTGGCCTTGTGTGTGATTGCCTATTAAAAATCATCTCATGGATCTTTCTCAAGTCAACATGGTCCTAATGAATATTGGGAAGGAATTGTTCCCTGGGAGGGTGGGCAGGCCCTGGCACAGGGTGCCCAGAGCAGCTGTGGCTGCCCCTGGATCCCTGGCAGTGCCCAAGGCCAGGTTGGACATTGGGGCTGGGAGCAGCCTGGGACAGTGGGAGGTGTCCCTGCCCATGGCAGGGGTGGCACTGGATGGGATTTAATGTCCCTTTCCACCCAAACCATTCCATGAATTTGTGATTCCATGAAGTAAATAAATGGATACAACACCCTTGGCTTATCATTGCTTTTCCCTGAGCAATGAAGATTGAAGATACTTCAAGAGGAGAATGCAGTGATGGATTAAAACTCATGATTTTCCTCAATTTTTAACCAGAAGAAAAGGAGAATCTGCTAAGAAACGAATGGAAAACAGCACAGAGAACCACCTCATTCTGCTGTGTAAATCCACAGTGTTTTCCCTTCCAGAATATTGTCTGCAATCCTGATATCCTTGTCTCAGAAAGACTTTTATAAAATTACAATAAAACATAGAAGAGATGATGAGAGGTGTGAAATGACATCTGTGTAAGGCAAAGAGATGAATAGACTGAAAATCCCCAGCTTAGGAGAAATGTGACTGTGGTTGGTCTTGTCTGCAAGGAGAATCCTCCATCCATCAGGGGGAAAGTTCAGAACCAGCAGAAAAAAATGGTTTCTCCAAAGAGTCTGGGAATTCTGTGTGGAATTCCCCACAGTCTGTAGGAATGTAACGTGGAATGCTGGAATATGAATGGAAGAAAAGGAAAGATGCCAGTGGTTGGTTAAGAGGTTACACTGGATTATCTTAAAGGTCTTTTCCAGCCTTAAGCATTCCACGATTCTGGGATCAGATCCAGGAAGAGGAAGACCCAAGAACAGGCAGCAGGCACGAGTTCACATCTAAAAAGAAGAACTTTTCCTTGGGATTGGGCAACACAAGATGGGGTTTGTTTACATGCAGGCCTCGAAGCCTTGTGGTGTGAGAGCAAACCTGAAACAAAGAAAGAAAGCAGAGGGGAGGAGGGAGATTCATTCCCAAATGTTCCCTCTTCTGTTCTGTCTCACCCTAGTTTTAAAACATTCATTGTTTGAGGGTTTTTTCCTTCACTCTGGAGCCTGTTGGTGTTTGGGGCCTGTCTGTTTGCAGGAGGTGCTTCAGACAGATCCATCTGCAAGCTCTGAGTGACCCCAGTTCCCATCACACACCCCCACTAAATTTTTCAACATCAAACTTCTTCCCTCTCTTCCCCTGAACATCCTCCAGGGATGGCCCAACCAACAAATCAATCCCATTTTAGAGGAGGAGCTTTGGAGCTTTTAAAATCACCTTCGGAAAAACCTGCCAGAGCTCCCGGTACTCATCCAGAGGCTCCTGCACTAAGGGTTCTTATCCAACACCAGGCTTGCACCTGCTCCTTCCTTCCTTCTCTGCATCCTTGCAGGCACCAAAGGCACCTGGAAGAGCCAATATTCCCAGTGCATCCAGAAGAATCACAGGAAGAGCCTGGAGAGGATGGGGAGACAGAAAAATAATGGATGTTGGGTGCACAGGTGGATTTTTTTCCATAAGCAGCGACATTTTAACAGATCACAGAGTGACTGGGGGGACTGGGAGGTCTGGAGGGCTTCTAGGGGGTCCTGGAATTTGAGAAGTCCCTGGATTGAGGAATACTGAGATATTGTGAGGGTTTGGGGGGACTCTGGGATTTGAGGGGTCCCAGGTCTGGGGGTACTGGGAGGTTTGGGGGGGCTGGGGAGTTCCAGGAGCTTAACCAACACCTCCCCCAATCCGTCCTGCACCGCACTTCTGGAAGATTATCCAAGGGCAGGGAGGATGGCCAGGCAGAAGAATCCTTTTGTTCTGGGAAGGGAGGGCTGAGTTATCAGCTGGAAACTTCATCAGCCCTGACAAACAGGCCCAGGCCCGAGTCTGAGTCCCAGTGTGGTTCCAGCACTCAGCCCTTGGTTCACGCTGTACGAACCCCACCTCCTGATTTTTCATCTCCCTGTCACTCCTCTGGCACCACCAGCCTCTTGCCTCCAGGGAAATGGTGGGAAACGTCAGGCTGGCTACAACAATGATAGCCAAAACACTGGGGGAAAGGAAATCTCGGGGGTTCGGGTGTCCCAAAATCATGGAATTGTTAAGGTGGGAGGAGATCAAGATCATCCAGTCCAATCTTCATGCAAATAGCACCATACCCCCTAAGCACATCACAAAGTGCCACATTTTCTTATTTTTTGGAACATCTCCAAGGATGGGAACTTCAGCACTGCCCTGGGCAGCTGTGCCAGTGCCTGACCACCTCTTCCATGAAGACATTTTTCCTGATATCCAATTTAAACCTCCCCTGGCCCAGCCTGAGGCTGTTCCCTCTCCTCCTGTCCCTGTTCCCTGCCAGCAGAGCCTGACCCCCCCGGCTGCCCCCTCCTGTCAGGGACTTGTGCAGAGCCACAAGGTCCCCCCTGAGCCTCCTTTTCTCCAGGCTGAGCTCCTTTCCCAGCTCCCTCAGTCTCTCCTGGGGCTCCAGCCCCTTCCCAGCTCCCTTCCCTTCCCTGGACCTGCTCTAGACCCTCAAAGTCCTTCTTATCATGAGGGACCCAAAACTGACCCCAAGATTTGAGGTGAGTCACGGGGGACAGGCACTGGCCTGGTCCTGCTGCCCCCCCAGGGCTGGGGCAAAGCCAAGCCTGAGCTGGGAATCCTGGCTGTGATTCCCTCTCAGTGCTCTGTGCTCCCATGCAGGACCTGTCCATGGGAGGTCACACATCTCCCAGAGTCCCTCTCAATCCCATTCCTCAGGAAGGATGGATCATGTTCCAAACCGGTGCCACTTTTCCTGCAAGGTCTCCCTGCCAGGGGCATCGATCTCCTGCAGCCTTTTGATGTACTGGGTTCATCTAATGGAGCTGCTGGAGACAGGACCTGGCTGTGTCCACTCCAGCACTTCCCCTCCAGGCTGTGAATTCCCAGCACCTGGAGGGCTCTGCTGAGGGAGCAGACCTGGAACTCACCAAGGAGCAGCTGAATTATTCATCTGCCCTGCCAAGAAGGAAGACAAAGAGGTTTTCCATACTACGTGAGCTGCTTTTCTTCTTCTGAAACAACCTCAACCATTCCTTCATTCTCCAGACCCTGGGAATGCCAATAGCAAGAGACAGCTGAACTGGAAACCAGTAAAAAAAAAAGCAATTTGTTTATTTATCCCTATTGGTTTATCCCTATGGATTAGGTTATTCCAGAAACTGAAGAAAAGGGTTGAGTTTAGGGTCAGGAAATCAGAGTGGAAGTGTTCATATTCCTCGTAGGAGGTTCCTGGCGTTGTGTTCCATGAGTCCCTGTAATTCCAAGCAAGATAGGGACACATCCCTGTAAAAGAGACTGCCTGGACTTAGATATTCCCTGGGAATTGCAGCTCCCCCATGGAGCAGGATGCATTTCAAATGGTGTCCAAGGAAGATAAACTTTTCTCTTCCAAACCCCCTAGATGTATCCAAGGTGGTGGGAGGGATTTTAGAGCATTTAAACGAAAATCTCATGAGGAGCAGAAGCTGGAGAATGTCAGAATCTTCAGGATCTTCCAACCCTGCTGCTCTCAGGAATCAGGAATGCTTCCTGGATCAGGAGCTCTGCTCATCCCAGCCCTGATCCATAGTCCCCAGCACTGCAACCCACTCCTGGCTCTGAGGGTGATGCCTCCTGTTCTCCAGCACATCCTCCAAGACTTTCCTACCCATGGATGTCTCATTCTCCTCCCATCCAAGGGATAATGGCCCTGCCATGGCTCTTTGCCAGGATCATCACCCTGCATAAATTCCATTCCACTGCTTCCTGAGAGGACTCAGCTACTGAGCAAACAGTGGGGAGTGAATTCCCAGTTTATCAGCCAAGGGAAATCCCAGCTGCATATTGTAAACAGGGAAAGGAGACCAGGAATCCTGGGAGAAGGGCACTGGCAAAACCAGAGGCAGGAATTACAGCATTCCAGCTGAATTCTCTCCACAGCACAAGCCACAAACATCCTCACATTACCCCAGGAAAGCCCAGCTTGGAATACTGTGCAAAATCAAGTTCTCCATGGAAACCTGTGGAGCTGCCATGCTGAGGAAAGCTCTCTCCAAAGGATGAGAGCCTATTCCAGCATATTCCAGGATGCAGAGCTCTGGATCTGCAGTCCCACACATCCCTCCAGGCTGGCTGAGGATCTTTTAAGGCCCAGAATTCCTCAGGCCTCTTTTTGAACCTGTTATGGATTGGGAATCCCTGACAAGCAGGCCCAGGATTGGGATAGCCAATATTCCCAGTGCATCCAGAAGAATCACAGGAAGAGCCTGGAGAGGTGGAGAAGACATAAAGATAATAAGTTCAAAAAGAGTCTGGGCCTCTTTTTGAACTTATTATAGATTGGAAATCCTGATCCTGGCCTCTTTTTTGACATATTATGGATTGGGAATCCCAAGCCTGGGCCACACTGCTCCGATGAGCTGCAGCTCAGGATGACATGTGACACTTTTGGACCTCCTCATGTCCCTGGGCAGGCATCACTGTCACCTGAGGTGTTCTTCTCCCTCACCTGGGACTCCTAAACTGGGATATCCTGGTCCTGGCAGCATCAGTGCCTCCTTCTCCAAGTCCTGCCTCCCACAGGAGCACCAGGCATCCGTGAGGAGGAGCAAAGCATCCCAGCAGGCAGCAGGAACAGTTTGGGGTGATTAAAGTTATTAATGGGATGCACAAAAGAGCACAGGGATGGAGCAGCTGGCAAATGTTGGATTAGGAGCTCTCGGAGTCACCAGGCCAGGAACTTTGGGCCAGATGCTGACAGGACTTGGGCAGAGCGGGATTAATTGACAGCAGGCAGTGAGTTAAAGGGGAAAATCACTCCCTAAATGAGGGAAGATCCCAGGGAATCCACAGAGTGATTAGAGAAGCTGCTGCTTAGCCTTTAATTCAACAGGCCCTGGGTCTGCTCTTTATTCCTAAGGCTAAAGCCAGCCCTCCCCTCGCCCTGAACTCCCAGGAAATTAAAGCTGCCAGAGCCCCACAAAGCCCAGAGCAGCCCAAGTGACCCCTTGGACAGTGAGGTCAGTGCCTGGGGACACTGCAGCCTTTTGCAGCCTGGAGAAACCGGGAAAACACCAGGATTTCCATCAGCAGGTTGGGAAGTCAGAGAACTTGGGGACCGGGTTAGAAACGGCACAGCCACCGCTGCTGGCTGGGGGGGACTTTACCACAGAGCTGGGTTGGAGAAAGTGGGAGAGCTGGGAATCAGGGAGACCTTTGGAATGGATTTCTGAGTTCCTGTGGCCTCCCTTCCAAGCTGTTCCATGCTCACTAGGAATTGTGTGTGTGCTGTTCCATGCTCACTAGGAATGACATTGTTTACTTCAAGCTCCTAAAAAGCACAGCATAGTCCAGTCTACAGTTTTCCTGGAGATTTTCCACGCCAGTTTTCTTAGGGGAGATGGGGAATAGTTCATGGAAACTCCAGTGCCATTTTGGCACTGCATTTCCATGGTTCCATTCAATGGAATTCCAGTGCTGGGAGCAGTTTAGAGCACCACAGTATAAGAAAAGACATGAAGCCATTGGAGAAAGTCCAAAGAAGGCCACAAGGATGGGGAAGGATCTGGAGGGGAAGCTGAATGAGGAGGAGCTGAGGGAATTGGAATGTTCAACTGGAACAGAGGAGGCTGGGGACTGCAGCTCCTCCCGAGGGCAGCTCCGATCTCTGCTCCCCGGGACAGGGACAGCACCCAGGGAACAGCTGGAGCTGGGCCAGGGCAGGCTCAGGCTGAGATCAGGGAAAGGTTCTCCCCCCAGAGGGTGCTGGGCACTGCCCAGGCTCCCCAGGGAATGGGCACAGCCCCGAGGCTGCCAGAGCTCCAGGAGCGTTTGGGCAGCGCTGCCAGGGGTGCCCAGGGTGGGATTGTTGGGGTGTCTGTGCAGGGCCAGCAGCTGGGCTGGGGGATCCTGGGGGTGCCCTCCCAGCTTGGGATATTCCAAAATTCTATACAAATATTCTACAAGTCCCTCAGTGTTTTTACTCACTGGTAAATCCCTGGCTTGGTCCCATTTTGCATTCCAGCAGCTCTGCCCAGGGGGGTTTGCAAAGGTGGCTCCAGCAGAGATCCCAGGGAATCAGCAGTGCATGATCCACTGGGATGGAAAGGGAGAGACAAATGGCATTAAAGGCAGGAGTGCACTAAGAGGATAGAGAGCTTTGAGAATTAGTTATTTGAGTATTTTTAACCTAAATCTCCAGTTTAATAAAGCAAAGTCCTTCCACATGATGCTTGGTAAAGTCCTGGAACAGAAGGTTTGGGCGGCCTGAGCTCAGCAGAGGACACGACTTCCTAAATCCAGCAGCTGGACACAAGAAGGGTGGTGGAACCAGGGCCTCCTCCTGCTGTGCACATCCCCAGGACCCTGCTCAGCTTTGTCCAGTTCCTGTTCAGTTCACAGGAAAGGAAAAGGGGACACCTGGCTGAGAGCAGGAATCCATTCCCAGAGAGGATGAAGCAGGACAGCACTCCTGGGGCGTTGTACACAACAAGAAGGAAGGGGCTGCTGAGGTGGGGGGGTTGAGTTGAATCACGTCCATCCTTGAAGGTTGGACTTGATGGTCCTGGAGGTCTTCCCCAACTTTAATCACTCTATGATAACACCCATGATAATCCTCCAGCTGGATTCACCCTCTGCTCGAGCCAGTCCTTGTTTGGCATTGTCTAGGTGAAGGCAAGGAAACCCCTTTACCCCCTCCCCTGAATGTGGGCACTCCTGGAATGTGTCATGGAGTCACAGAGCCATGGAATATCCTGAGCTGGGACCCACCAGGATCCCCCAGCCCAGCTCCTGGCCCTGCACAGACACCCCAACAATCCCACCCTGGGCACCCCTGGCAGCGCTGCCCAAACGCTCCTGGAGCTCTAGCAGCCTCGGGGCTGTGCCCATTCCCTGGGGAGCCTGGGCAGTGCCCAGCACCCTCTGGGGGAAGAACCTTTCCCTGATCTCAGCCTGAGCCTGCCCTGGCCCAGCTCCAGCTGTTCCCTGGGTGCTGTCCCTGTCCCAGGGAGCAGAGATTGGAGCTGCCCTCGGGAGGAGCTGCAGCCCCTGCTGAGGTCTGAGCTCATTCTCCTCCAGGCTGAACATTCCAAGTGCCCTCAGCTGCTCCTCCTGTGGCCCCTCCAGACCCTTCACGCTCTTCCTGTCCCTCCTTTGGTGTCTCTCCAACAGCTTCAGGATTTTGTGGCACCCAAACTACCCCCAGGAGCACCTGCAAAGGCTCCTCCCTCTCTCAGACAAACCTGTTTTGGAGGCAGGTGATGTTTCTAGGCTCTGAACTGGGAGAAGCTGCACCAGCACTGGACTTCAGAGGAAATCCTTAGGGAAGCTGCTGCCACCAGAATATCCTGCTGCCATTGGGAACAGCCTGACCAGGGTGGAATTGCCAAGCCTGGAAGTGGTAAAAAAATAGGTAGAGTGGCATTGGGGATGTGGTTTAGGGGCAGACCTGGCAGTGCTGGATTAATGGTTTGACTTGGTCTTAGAGGGCTTTTCCACCCTTAATGATTCCAGGAAGATTTGCTGGCCAGCTTCTTTTTTTTTTTTTTTTTGCTCCATCATTGGCTCATCAAACCATGTCCTTTAGGAGCCACAGGTTTAGGTCAGTGAGGCCTTGGACATACTTAACTTTCTTTTCTTACCTTTAAATCCTATTTTTGGTCCCATAAAATCACCTAATCCCCTGTAAGGGGAAAGTAGAATTGAACAAAGCTGTCTTCATCCCAATCCCTGATGCTCTCTAGAGGTGCCAAATGGATTTAATCACATCAAGAACCTCCCAGTGCCATTCCAGGTGGGAAAGAAGCAGCCCTGGGGGGTTTGTCAGACAAGGAAATGAAGTTTTGGTGAGTGGACATCTCCTGGGAACTAAAAGGCAGAATGGCAGCACAGCAAAAGTCTGAGTCAGAGGCAGCTCAGACCATGAGATCCAAGGAACTGGGATTGAAAAGAACCAAATTAAATCAAACCAAACCAAACGCCCCAAACAAATAAAAAACCCAGCTGCATAAAAATAACCCAAAGAGTAGCCATGGGTGTAGCAGATAAGAGATAAGAACTCCCTCAAGGAGCTTCAATGAGCCAGAGGATTTCTGGAGGCAGGGGCAGAGCCTTGGTCATGCCCAGGTTGGACAGGGCTTGGAGCAGCCTGGGACAGTGGAAGGTGTCCCCACCCAGATGGAACATGAGGAGCTTTAAGGTCCTTTCCAATCCAAACCATTCTGGGATTCTGGGACATTTTAATTCTGGGATATTGTAATTCTGGGATATTATTCAGCCCTGAAAGCCCTTTGAGGATGAATCCCCAATATCCAGAGCTATCACTTCTCAGGGATTATTCATGTGCAACATCTGTGTCAGACATTAATTCCCCAAAACCTGGAGGTTTTTCCAGAGCCTTTTTGTTCTCCCCCTCACCCTCACCACCACCACAAACTGCTGCCAAAAACCAACTCTGATAGAAAAAAAACCCAAACCCCCATATTTTATACCTCCATTTCTCTTGTTTGAAGTGATGTTAGCAATGTTTCATTAAAAGTCTGGGCCATCTGATCTTATTTTTACTTTATTGTAGCACTTTTCCTGCTGGCCTGCTCGATGCTGTTTGAAATCAGCCCAGTCCTGCGAGCTCATTGCTGCAGTGACACCGAGTTTGGGGCTCCCACAGCAAAATGATTTCACTGTTTGCAAGAACCACACAAATCCCTGCACACATTTCATGCTAAAGGTTCCCAGTCTGCTCTCAGGGCTCTTATCTGGGGGGATTAGGGACTTATCAGGAGCGTCTGAGCAGAGATAAGGCCCAACAAATCCTTCCCTCCTGCTCCCTGGCACAACAACAGCACCGTGGGGGAAGCCTGGGAGCAGAGGGGGCTTGGGACCCCTCTGGGACCCTGATCCCAGCTCCCTCCTCTCCTGCTCGGTGCTGGGATTGAGTTCTGGATTGTCAGTGTTGTGCAGGAGCTGCTGTCAGGAAAAGCAGGAGCAGAGCACATCCCACACTCTGTGCCAGGTTCACAGAGCAACGCTGGGCTCCAGACACAATTCCCTGGCGCCAAAAGGAGACTTCCAGATGGCTGGGAAGGGCCAGGAGAGCCCCACTGCTCCTCAGCCCTGTGCTAAAGGCTTCAAAGCATCCAAAGTGCATTAATAATGAATTCCTGGAGAACCCAAAAGCTGGCCTGCCCTGTGGGATGAGGCTTCCAGGAGGGAAGTGGCTGCTTTCTTCCCAGCACTTCACAGGTGGAGCTTTGAGCCCAGCTATTCCACAGGCATATTTGGAAGGTGATGATTGCTTTGCCTGGTCTGCAGCCCCAGGAAAAGGGGGAGAGGGAATTCCTGGGACAGGCAGGGGTCACCCTGATTTTTTCAGCCTTCTGAATGTTTGCATTTTTCTGTAACGGAGTTCTCACCCATTTCATATAAACAAAGTAATGCTTTTCTAAGTGTTCCTTTTTGTTTTCATTCCTCTGAGGAGGAGACAATTGATGGACTTCTAATTTGACCAGTGTGGTTGGAGAGGAGGCAACCTCACCCTCCAATCCATGGGCATTGTCAGAACTCTATATATATCAATGTAAAAATTAAACTGTGCCTTTTTCTGCTTGAAACTGCTGTCTCCCTGTTGTTCATTTCATGTCCTATAGCAACAGGCAGGAGCTGCCTGGAAGCTCTTGGGGCTCAAGGACTTAACAGGAGTCCTCAACAAGGTGGAAGTTGCACAGTTCCCAAGTTTGGGATGTATCCAAGCCTTCATTGCTGGATCTCTGTTTTGCATTCATTCCCCAAAATTCCTTCCTTCAGCCAAGGCCATTTCCTTTTCATTCCCCGAAATTCCTTTCTGCAGCTAAGGCCAGTCCAGTTCTTAACCAGTTCTCTGAAACAGAAGAGCTCGGTTCTTCCAGCTTTTCCCTTCCTGGGAACATTCCTGGGGACATTCCTTTTACATCCTGGCGTTCCCAGAATTCTCTCCCAGGCTGGCAAGCCCAGTTTTGCTGCTTTTCCAGACATGGCTTTAAAACAACTCCATGCCACATTTTCCTGCTCGTATCCACAGATTTCTGTTGCTTCCAGTGCCACATGATCTGTCATGAACTCCCCACTCCTGCTGCAGGATAAAGTTTTCCCCAGCTGGGGAGAACAGATGGCCCCTGAACCCTCCACCATATCAGAGATCCCTCAGTTAGAAACCTCAGCCAGGCCTCAGCCTTTGGGGTTATTCCATCATCTCCAGATCCGTATCCAATTCCCTCTATCCCCAGGGACCAGGCTGAGGATGGATATACATTTGGACTTCTCTAAGCAGGTTTTTTTGCTGGAGCAGTTGGATTTTCTTTGAGCAGGGGTTTGGACTCCCCTCAGTGCCCTCCCTGTGGTTTTCCAGCCTCCAAGCCCTGTATCCAATCACCCCAAAGCAGTTCCTGCCACAGCTCCTTTATTTATGCCTTGGGAATGTGCATCCTTATATCCTTTTCTGATTAAATGTGGGATTGCTGCAGTTAGGGAACAAGATTCCACATGCCCAGGCCATGCTTTAGGAGGGTTATAACTCACCCAGCCAACTCTAATTTCACTTACAGGGTTTACACTCAGATGGACTGGGAGCAAAATCTGACTGAAAATGGGATTGAGAGCTCCTGGGCACCCCTCCCTGTGGAAAGGGACACAGGAATCCCACCTGGAGCATTGGAACAATGGGAATTCTCAGCAATCTGGGTTTTTTCCCCATAGCTCTGGCTGCAGTGATGCAATCAGCCTGGTGTGGGGTGAGCACGGAGCTGCCAGGGCCATGTTCACACCTGCTGTGCTCAGGGGGAGGGCAGCAGCTCTGCTGTGTCTGCTCAGCGCCCCTGGAATGGGCTGGTTCCTAATTAGTGAGCAACTGATCAAGCTGTTCCTCTCCTCTGGCCCCAGGTTTTAGCTGATCTCCCCACTGCTCTGCCAGCACCTGGGGCACAGCCCATCCTTCTCCTCAGCACAGAGGTGCTGCTCTCTTTTTTTAAACAAATCACCACAGTTCCAGCTCGAAAACCAAAACCAGTTCATTCTCAGGCTCTGAAGCTCCCTGCAGCTCAGCCCAGGCCCCCCAAATCTGTCACAGCGGTGCCAGGTGATGCCAAAATTCCCCCATTTCCTGTGCTGCATCTCCTCTGCTCCCCTGCCTCAGACAGGTGTGCTGGGGGTGCATTCCATGCTGGCTGCTTGTGTTTATTCCCTTGGGATAGCCATAAAGCTCCCAGCTGCAGACAGCCTACACAGCCCAACCCAGAGCTCGATCCCACAGAAACTCTGCTGTTTTCCCAAAAAAAAAAACCAACCTTGAGACCAGGAGCATCAATGACCTCCCTGCCTGAGGTTTGCCACGCCCTGCACTTGGAGTTTGTATTCAAAACATCCTTTTTTATTTGCTTTTTTAAAATCTTCCCACATCTGCTTGGATTTTTTAGTTCTGCTCCCTCCCATTCCGCTCTGTTCTGCCGTTCTCCATTCCAAACGGGATTATTCCATGAAAATTCCGATTTCCCACTGCTTGTGATTCAGCACAAGCTGCCAGATTTTCAAGAAATCTTGGGAGAATTCGTGCAGGGGAAAACAGTGTAAAGCAGCTTCATGTCCATCCAGCCCAGTGGCCAACCTGTGATCCCCAGCAGGTAGATAGGAAATAAAATGGCCCAATGTGAAGATCTTAATCCTAATCCTGAGAGTTTCAAATGGATTTAAGCCTTGGAGCAAACAGTTTTAAACCCAGTCCAAAACGCTCTTAACGCCAGCTGCGATAACTGGGGTTATTCTGATTTTTTTTCTTATTTATTCCAGGTTTTGAATGCAGTTTATCTTTTGCCTTCCATAACCCCTTGTGGAAATGAGTTCTGTGGTTTAATACTCCAAGGAAGCAGCTCACCTGACTAAGTCCAGTTTTTTCTGGGCTGGCTCATTGTCAGTCTTAAAATCAGTGGGGATCTCATCAGCAGAGCATGAGGGGAGTTACCCATCCCACAGATGGATACTTGGGTTTAGGCAGGATTTCCTCCCTGAAAGGGCCTTTTTCCCCATCCCACAGATGGATACTTGCATTTAGGCAGGATTTGCTCCTTTAAAGGCCCCATTTCCCCTCCCTGTCTCCTGGAGAAGCCTGGAAGAGCTGTTTTGGGAGCAGGTGTCTGTGTTTTGAGTCTGTCTCGTTGGTGAGGCTGAGTTCTGTCTCACTGTGCAGAAGAAAATGTCATTTCATCAATTCTGGATTTGCCACCTCTCAGTTTAATTGAAAAATCTGCTTCTGCCCATGTCAGGAGCACGAGAGGACTTATCTGCACCTGTCTGTTTTACAGATGGTTTAAATACCTTTTGTTATTCTTCTGCTCACCTGAGGAGTCATTTCTAATCCTCTCCAGTCTCTTCCAGGGGGAGTTTTTCCAACCCTTGGTCACATTTGTGTAACCTGGACCTGGTGCCTTTTAAAATCCTGTTACAACAACAGCCACAAGACCAAGGCCCTTTCAAACATCTGCTCCTGTTTTGGGTCTCTAGACAGGAGCTGTGCCCTTGAAATTTGGCTCTGGGTCTGTGTCCAACTCCCAGCACCCTCTTGGATCACTGGTGTTTGTAAATTCCATGAGTTCCTTCAAGTCCTGGGATCACAGAACATCCTGGGTTGGGAAGGACTCAAAAGGATCCTCCAGTCCGAACAAATATTCCAGTGCAGGACCAATTCCTGGCTTTAACTGGAGAACACCTTTATATTCCAGGTGCTTTCTCTTCTCTTCCTCTTGGCTTTGCTGGGACCCTCCCACGTGTGGCTGCAGCTGCTGGGTGCCCCTGGGGATCAGCCCAAGGGAGGTGATCCCTGAGGTGCCCACCCAAGGGAGAACACCAGGGAAAGCTCTCCTGAGCCCTGGGCCCTCCCATCTGCTCCTGCAGGGCTCCCACACCTGGCTCCAAACAAAACCAGGGACTCCTTAGTGAATGGCAACAGCTGCTTAAGCAAACAGGTGAATTATTTTCCATTAAAATGGAAAACTTCACCTTTAAAATCTCATGGCTGAACCACCAGCACCCTCCTGCCCTTTCTTTCCAGCCCCCTGCCTTTGTCACTTGTCACAGCCAAGTGAAGCCAGCAGAGAGCTGAGCTTTTCTTCCAGTTTCTCCTTATTCCATTTGCCAAGCATCGATTTTCTTTTCCTTCTACCAGCAGAGCTTGAAATTAATAATTTCTATTTGATTTTGTCACTTGGGTGTCATCGATACTGACAGGGCTGGACACGGGAGAAGCCAAATGTTCAGGGAGATGAAAGGCAGTGAGGGGGAGCAGCCAGCCTGGGATCAATGAGCAGGTCATGGAGCAGATCCTGCAGTGTTCCTGGACATTCCCTGGCTGCCAGGGAGGAGATTAGTTGGAATTCCAGCTCTGTGGCAGGTCCCAATCTCCACTTGGCAATGGGAACATCTGTGGGGAGAGATCCCCTCTATGCCAATGCTTTTAACAACAGGAATTGCTCCATTCACGTCCCTAAACTGGACCTTGGCAAACATGACAAGGAAAACAGGGAAAAGGGAGCAGGGATTTGCACAGAGATCTCCTTTTCCTGCTCTGCACTGCTGTGTGAGGGCTCCAGGTGCTGTTGGAATTCTGCTGCAGGGAAGAGCAGCCTGGCTGTGGCACCAGCTTCTAGCAGCATCCATGGAAAAGTCTTTCCAACCAAATCTTAGGGATGTTCTATCCTTTCTGAGGAAAATGTGAGGCTCCACAGCTCGTTCTGGACCAAAGGGAAAAGAGGATGGGAAAGATGTGAGGAAAAACAGAGGCAGGTCTGAATGAGGGCCTGGGAGAGTGGGAATGTGCAGGAACATTTCTGACTCTGCCCAGCTCCTGCTGCCCTCGGCCTCCACAAACCTCAGTTGTGCATTTGAGGATCTTTAAGGTCCCTTCCAGCACAAACCATTGCCCAGTTCCATGATTTGCATTTTTTTAGGACAAGGAGCTCATGGACCACCCTTCAGTTTGGGGCTGCAGCTCCTCCCGAGGGCAGCTCCAATCTCTGCTCTCTGGGACAGGGACAGCACCCAGGGAACAGCTGGAGCTGGGCCAGGGCAGGCTCAGGCTGAGATCAGGGAAAGGTTCTTCCCCCAGAGGGTGCTGGGCACTGCCCAGGCTCCCCAGGGAATGGGCACAGCCCCGAGGCTGCCAGAGCTCCAGGAGCGTTTGGGCAGCGCTGCCAGGGGTGCCCAGGGTGGGATTGTTGGGGTGTCTGTGCAGGGCCAGCAGCTGGGCTGGGGGATCCTGGTGGGTCCCTCCCAGCTCAGGAGATTTTATGATTCTCTGATCTCTCCCAGCCTGGGGCTCAGGAGATGCAAATGCTCTCTGTAATTGTCTGGAGATTATTTTCTATTGCCATAAAATCCAATGGAGCCAAATCAGAGACATTTCAGGGACGGAGCTGTTGCTCCAGCTGCTCTTCCCTGTTCGTGACCCACACCAGTGTCACATCCCAGCCTCCTGTGCTGCCTCCAGCCCTCCCTGCCTGAGCACACTCCTGATCCTGGAGCTCAGGTGGAACGAGCCAACATTTAATCCAGGAAAAACCTCCCTGTGGGGCCCATTTGTGTCAGGAACTGAGGAGTCACATATGAGTGGGCAGCAGAGCAGCAAAGGTGCCAGAACTCTGTGCCCTGCTCACAGCAGCTCCTGTCAGAGCTCTGCAGGTGCCCATAAACCACTTAAGTGGCCATTAAGGGTTCAGGGAGCAACAGAAGCTGGCACTTGGCCCTTTGGCTTCAGGCACTTGTCCAACACCAGATGAGCAGGCAGGAATCGGAGCTGGGAAGCACAGGCAGCACTGAGGCTCTGCCCTGCCCTGCTGGAGAGCTGGGGATCCCAGCAGCTGCACTGGGATGCAATTTCCTGCTGCCATGGCTGTGGAAATCATGGCTAACTGGGCTCCCCACAGCCACAGCTCCCAGCTCTGAGGGTTTAGCTCCACACCCCAGCACTGGGAGCTCTGGAGGAATTGAGCTCTGGTGCTCTGCCATCAGACACAGTGGCACACACAGGGCAAGGCCTGGAACACGCAGGACTTGGCTGATATTCCACCAAAAAAACCCATTTGTTGTGTACTGAGGGGTGGTGCAGAAGTGATGGCCCCACTGAATCCCACAGAATCACAGCATTTTTCAGGCTAGAGAGGCCTTCAAGATAATCTTGTCTGCCTCCAATCACCCCAGCACCACCAAAATCCCCCCTAACCCACATCCAGATGTTTCTTGAACACTTTCAGAGATGGTGACCCCACCACCTCCCTGGGCAACTCATTCCAATGCCCAACCACTCTGTCAGAGAAATATCTTTCTCTAATATCCACCCTGCCCCTCCCCTGGCCCAGCCTGAGGCTGTTCCCTCTCCTCCCGTCCCTGTTCCCTGCGAGCACAGCCTGACCCCCCCGGCTGCCCCCTCCTGTCAGGAGTTGTGCAGAGCCACAAGGTCCCCCCTGAGCCTCCTTTTCTCCAGGCTGAGCTCCTTTCCCAGCTCCCTCAGTCTCTCCTGGGGCTCCAGCCCCTTCCCAGCTCCGTTCCCTTCCCTGGACACGCTCCAGCCCCTCCAGGGCTCTCTTGTCAGGAGGCTCCCAGAGCTGCCCCAGCACTGGAGGTGCCCCAGCAGTGCCAGCACAGGGGACAGGCACTGCCCTGCTCCTGCTGCCACCCCAGGGCTGGCACAGCCCAGGTGCCCTTGGCCTCTTGCCCACCTGGGCACACCTGGGTTCATGTCCAGCCACTGGCACCAGCACCCTCAGGTCCCTTTCTGCTGAGCAGCTCTCAAGCTGCTCTTTCCCAAGCCTTCAGCATTCCACAGGTTTGCTGGAGCTTTTCCTAAATCTGTCTTCTTAAGGAAAGAGAGCTGAGAAGAACCAAGGTGCCACCAAAGTTGCTCCATCACGAGCAGAGTCACCCCTGGCCACTGGCACCGGGACATCACCATTGGGATCATTTACTCCATCCCTCCCAAGATCAGTCCTCTCACTCAGCTGTGAAAGTAAAGGAGATAAAAGAAGATCTTTAAAGGACCCAGGTGTTCCCTCCAGCTGGGCAGCACTGCTCCCTCCTGCAGGAACAGCCCTTCCCTGCTCCACCTCCCTGCCAGCAGCATTCCCAGACAGGGATGGAGAGGAAAGGAACAGTGTGGGAACTTCCTTCCTTCCACCCTTGTGCCTTTGTCACCCCCTTTTCCCTGCACAGCTGCCTTCTTTTTCTCTCCAGCCAAAACAAGTCCCATTTCCCTATTAATTCCTTGAAAATAAAGGGATTTTTCCTGATGGATCACCTACATTCCCCATCACCATCCTTACCCACTTTTGTGGAGGGGGTCCCATTTATATTAAAGATTAGTTGGCTCTTGAGGCTTTGTTTTCCCTTTTTCTGACTTCAGTATCTTTTTCAAACAGTCCCAGACTTTGTTGTCCAAGTCCACATCACCTGGGAGGTGCCCCAGGAGTACCTGCACAGGAAGAGGGGGCTGCATTAAAAGGAGACCTTGGAGGACTGAAATGTGTTAAAAACCAGTTTTAAAGCTTGAGCTGGCTGGGCTTAATCTCTGAGATGTTTCTTTACGTTAAAACTGCAGCGTTTATAAAGCAAGGAGTGCAGACACAGCATTTATTGTTAATAACAGGAAGCCTTTACCCAGTATTTTTATGTGTTTTGTGTTGGTTTTGGGAGTGGCTGCTGTGAGAAGCTGCCAGAAGCTTCTCCTGAGACCAAAGGAGCCAATTCCAGCAGCTCCAGGATGGACCCAGCTGGCCAAGGCCCAGCCCAGCAGGGATGGAATTATCCTCCTAATTAATGGGGAATGCCAGGGGTGAGGCAGGAGCTGAAGGACTGCCCAGAGCATGGCAGGGACAGGCCCTCTCCACCCCAGAGAAAATCAAAAATAGCTGGGTGCCAGGTACCCCCCGGCGCCCTGGCAGGGACAGGAGGGTGACAAACAAGAGCCAGGGCATGAGGAGGGGATGTGTGTGTGTGACAAGAGCATCTGGAAATGAGGGATGAGGCTGAAGGACTGGGACAAGCACTGGGAGAAGCTGGGAAGTGCACGGACAGGGTGGGAGCCGCGTAGGGGAGATCAGGGGAGGAGCTGTGAGTGGGGCACACGTGGACAGAGCAGCTCCTCTCCTCATTTCCCAGACCCCAGAGAAGACAGATGGGGTTTGCTCATGGTTATTGGATAGATTTACAACACCCTGACACGGGGCAGAGCAAACAGCAGTGGTGGCAGCCTCTAACAGAGACGGATGACACAGACATTTAATGAATGAAAAGGTGATGAAGTGCTCCTGACACAGCACCCCCAGCCCGCAGTGATCTGTGTGACACCACTGGCACAGAGCCCGCAGCAGATCAATCCCAGCCCCTGTCTGAGCCAGGAAGGGCACTGCATTGGGCTCCAGACCATTCACAGGATCACACAACCATGGAATGGTTTGGGTTGGAAGGTGCCTGAAAGCTCCCCTCATTCCACACCCCACCAGAGACAGGGAAACCTCCCTCTAGGCCAGGTTAGTTCACGTCAGGCACTGAGATTTTATGGTGGGATGTTGAAATTTTTGGTTGTTGGAATAATGGGGAGAGAAACCAGGCTGAACTTCCAAGGGGGGAACACCAGATTTTCTGATCCATCCTCAGTTCAGAGTGTTCAGCTCAGTGCAGTGCTGCTGTTGAGACCCAGGAAAATGCAGGAAAAACAAAAAAGATGTTCATGGCTTGGCTAAGTCTGGGAATTTAGGAGTGGAGTGGATTTTCCTGGACTTCAGGGTTAAAGACAAACCATGTTTGGAGCTCATATGGGGTTGCTGTGGGCTCAATACCTCAAAACTAGGCTCAACACCTCAAACCCGTCTCAAAGAGATGTGGAAGCCCAGCAAGGGCTGAGCTCCACTGCAGTCATGCTCCAGATCCCAGAGCACAAACCTGGGCTTACAGCCTGATTATTTGGGCCTGCAGAGATTTGGTGACAGGGCTGGGTCACACAGAAATTAAAGACTGAATCTAGGCCATGATAGGCTTAGAGGAGATGATCTTCAAGGCCTTTTCCAGCCTAATTGATTCTGTGATTCCATGGCAATCCACACGTTTGCCAAGGGGGGTGCACAGGCCTTTGCTGGGGCTCGGGGCAGAGCCAGGGCAGTTTTAGAGCCAGGGCTGAAGGGTGGCTGGGTTAAGCCTGGCTCTGTGTGATTTTGGGGGGCTCTGCTGCAGGCTGGAGCTGCCAGGGCTGAGCTGTGCTGATCACAGAGGGATTTCAGGTGCCAAACTGGGAAGGTAAAGTTTCGCTGTGAATTAAACCCTGCCTTAAACCCCACTGAGGCCCTGGCTGCCCCAAATCCTCCTCCCAGGCCAGGACAAGGTCACTGCCCCCCAAAAAGGCAGCAGGGCTGGTTGCAAACCAGCCTCACTGATTCAGGGAGTTTCTTTCATGCCTTGGATCTCATTCACAGCCTGATCCACACACAGCTGAGGGATAATTGGGCATTTGGAGCGCTGGGAAGTGGAGGAAAGGGGAGGGAGGGGCAGACAAACATTTGGGACAAACCCTTGCTGCTGTCGCTGCTGCCACAGTTTGTGTATCCTGGAGCTTGTTCTGGATTTCACATGGATCCTGTTGTTTTAGCCCTTTTTCCCTGGATGGAGGGAGACTCTGGAGAATTTCCAGCTCCTATTTTTAATGGTTGCACATCGTCCCTCCTCCTCCTGCTCCTGCTGCTGCCAGTTCAGGAGAGCACTGATAAGAGCTCTCTGCACGCTGATAAGAGCTGCTCTGCACGGGGCTCATCCCAGGCATCACCTGCATCAGCTCTTCCAGGATTTCCATGCTGTGTCCATGGACACAGCTGGCACATTCCCTGGAGAGAGCTGAAATTCAAACACCGCTGTTTGCTGCTCCAGAGCAGGAAGGGAGCCCCAGCCCAAAACAGCCTTACCTTCTACCATCCCCTCCCCACAGCCACCACCACGGCTAGTCCAGGGCTTCACCCAGGACTGTCCCCACCAGGGACTCACAGAGCCCTGCCAGAGTCACCATTGATGACACCATTAACAGCAGGGCAGCCTGTGCTGGGGGAGCAGAGCTGGGGCAGCAGGGAAGACGAAGCCTTTCCCCCCTCATTCCCTCCCCACAGGAAAGCTGAGGCACCTCCTTGTTTCCCACTTGTCTTGGTTTGAAGGACAGGTGTCTGCTGAGGAAGGCAGGAGCCTCCCCTGGAATGGAAGATGCAACCTCCCTTCCCTCCCAATTATTATAATTTTGAAATCAAGGAGCTTTCAGGCAGAGATATGGGAAATAGGAATAATAACAGTTCTTTGCTAATGTATGTATACACACATACATATATAAAACAAGGCAGAAAAACACTGGTTTAAACTGACAGAGTCAGATAGGAGCTGACACCCTGAGAGTCAGGGTAGCAGTGGCAGCCCAATAAGAAGGTGGCTGCAGTCCTCCTGAAGTGATGGATGTGGTTCTGTTGAAGCAGTGATCCTGTAGAAAAGTCTGGTCTTCCTCAGAAGGTTCAGTGGTAGGTGTGTAGCTCTTGTCCTCTGGGAACCCAGTGGGAAAGGCTGCTCATGGTTTTCAAAATCCCAGTTTATATCCAGGATGGAATGCTTGGTTCCTGTCTCTGGGTGGAGCATCTCACAATGGGATGGTGAATTCTGAGATAAGGCACTGCTGGGCCATGAACAGGAGATAGTCCAGGAGGCAGGGAGCACTGCCCCACCTGGTTTCAACAGCTCATGAGGATGGTGATAGAATAAATGCTTTTGGGCACATCTAACTTTGCAGCCCAGGACACCACCAAAGCAGCAGGGGGGCCGGAGCCAGGGCACAGCCCAGGGGACAGGGCAGGGCTTGTCCTGCAGCTGCTGCAGGGCTGCTGTGCCCAGTCACTCCGGGTTCATTCCTGCTGGGAATTCGATGTGCTGCTGGCACTCCAGGACAGCTGCCAGGAGCCTGCTCTTACTGGGAGCAGCCCCAGTGCTCCTGTCCTGGTGAACTGGAGCCTTTGGAGAGGCAAATCCAGCTCCACTGCTGGGCCATGCAAACATCCCCCCCTGTTATCAGATGCCTGCAGTGTTCTCCACCGGCCAGGAAGAACCAGAACTGGGAGATTTTTGAGGGATCTGGGGGATTCCCTTGCTGATGGCAGGGGGAACTCCAAGAGGGTCCTGATTTCCTGTGGAGGGCACAGACCCTGAGCTGCTCCTGCTCAGAAAAGTCCCCCAGGCTGCTCCTGCCCTTTTGTTTCCTCCTGATTTTGTCCATTGGACCACACCAGTTTTATGGAGCTGGGAACACTTCAGCTGGGCTGAGAGGACTGGGATTGTTCAGCCTGGAGAAGGGAAGGTGCCAGGGACCCCTCCCTGTGGCCAGGTTGGATGGGGCTTGGAGCTGGACATGGGAAAGTGTCCCTGCCCATGGCAGGGTTGGAACCAGATGAGCTTTAAGATCTTTAACATCACAAACCACTAGGAATTATGATCCTGTGGCCTTCCAGGACTTAATGGGGCCTGATAACAATGAGGAAGAGTGATTTTTCCATAGTCAGAGAGCGATAGGACAAATGGGAATGGTTTTAAACTAAAAGAGATTTAGATGAGATGTTAAGAAGAGGGTGAGGTTGGGGAGGCCCTGGCACAGAGTGCCCAGAGCAGCTGTGGCTGCCCCTGGATCCCTGGCAGTGTCCAAGGCCAGGTTGAACACTGGAGCTTGGAGCAGCCTGGGACAGTGGGAGGTGTCCCTGCCCATGGCAGGGGTGGGATGGGATGAGCTTTTAGGACCCTTCCCACTGCCACTTCCTGTTTTAGGAATCCCTGAGCCTCGCTCACCCCACAGCCACCCTGGCACCGTGTGCAGCCCAGATCTCTGCTGAGGACCTGTGTGGAAAACCAAAATCCTCCTTTGTGATGCCATTCCTGTGGGACAGACCCTCAGACCCCCCTGCACATTCCCCCATGAAGCTGGGGACAGTCCCAGTGCCACCAGCCAGCCCCTGTGACAGACAAGACATCCCAGCAGCTGCTCCTTCCCCACTGCTGTGCCCCTGGCTCCTCCCGATCCAGCTCGGAGCACACAGATTGTTGCCCAGCCCTGTGATTTATTCAGCTGCCTGCTGCAGGCTCTGGCAGGGCTGTGCTGTCCCTGCTCAGGCTGAACACTCAATAAAACCTGTCCATAAACACAGAGGCCAGAGGGGAACATGCCCTGACAATGGGAATAAACAAAACCAGGGAAGCTCTGGGTACAGGAGACAAAGAGAGGCAGAAACACGGCGCTGTCAGGCCAGGGGAGCCCTGCAGGGTCAGGATCCGCTCAGGGTTTTTATTAATGGCACAAATGATGGGCTGGAGATGTGCTTAAACCTCCAACCTGAGCTGGGAGGAGCGCAGAGAGCAGGGCTGGAGTTCAAATCTGACCTCCCTAAATAAAGATTAACGTTGTGAAATGAGTAAGTGAAAACTCAGAAAGATAAATGGGGAGCGATGAGGTCAGGGGAGAAAAAACTCTGCTGAAAAAGCGAAGGAAGAATAAGTGAGGAGGCCAGGCAGGTCTGAGCCAGGTGTGCTATTCCTGATGGGAAAATCATCTGTCCCTTCAAGAGTTGGACCCCTGAATCTCAGGGTCAAGATCTTCAACTGGAAAACATCATCCCACTCCCTGTGCCAGGGACAGCACCCAGGGAACAGCTGGAGCTGGGCCAGGGCAGGCTCAGGCTGAGCTCAGGGAAAGGTTCTTCCCCCAGAGGGTGCTGGGCCCTGCCCAGGCTCCCCAGGGAATGGGCACAGCCCCGAGGCTGCCAGAGCTCCAGGAGCGTTTGGGCAGCGCTGCCAGGGGTGCCCAGGGTGGGATTGTTGGGGTGTCTGTGCAGGGCCAGGGATCTCCAGCTCAAGAGATTCCTGGAATCTCCAGAGAATCCGTGATTCTCTGCTGGGGGAAGCTCAGGCTGTGGTGACCCATCAGGTACCCAAAGGAATGAGGATTTTGCCACTGGGCCTTTTCCCATCCGAATGGACCTGGCAATCCAGGGCGGAAACTGAGCATCCCTTCCCTGCACCCCAACATCCACTGAGCCAGGAACAGATCCAGAGCAGCAGGAGGGGAGGGAGGGGAGGAAATCACACAGTAATGTGCTGGAAAAGTGTTCCTCCCCTGCTGCACTTTTCGAGGTGCTCTGAGCAGGGAGTGACTTGATGATCCCACTGACCCCCAGTGTCACCTGGAAGATCTGGGATACCTTTGAGAAGACCCCAGAACGCTGTGGGGCAGGCACAGAGCATTCCCTGCTTCAGGGTGATCCCTACAAACAGCTCTTTCTGGTGATCATTAGCCAGGAAAAGGGAGGAATTGGATTTGGAAGGGGCTGATCAGAAGATGAAGATTTCCTACATGGAACCAGTATTTCAATGGGCCCCAAAAGGAAACAGGAGAGAAATCCCAGCAGAGCAGGGGCAGCCTCTCTCTCCATCTGCCCCTGCCTGGGATTTTCCAATCCATCATGTCCAAGAAGGGCTAAAATTCCTGCAGGTATTCCTTGAATCATGAGCAATGAGGAAAAAATGGGTTCTAGATGAGGAACAGTAGGAGTTTGGGGTGGCTTTTTTTTTAATCCAGCCAGGCTTGGAGGGATATTGCTCCCTATAAATCCACAGGAGAAATCTCCAAGGAGGGAAAGAGGCGTTTAAGCTAAAAGCAATATTATCACAAGGATAGGTGGCTATAAAGTGACCAGGGATAAATTCAGGGTGGAAATTGGAAGAAGTCTCCAAACAGCTGGATAATGAAGGGCTGGAACAGCTTCAGAGATGGGAGGAGGGAAAGGGAAGGGAGAGAGAGAGGGAAAAAAAGAGGAGGAAAGGGAAGGGGAAGGGGAAGGGGAAGGGAAGGGAAGGGAAGGGACTGAGGCAGTTTTGAGTTGGAGCTTGGGATAAATGTGGAGGGAATTAAGGAATGCAGTGTCTGAGAGAGCCAGGGGCTGGAGCCAATGACACTTTTTGTATGAGCAGAAGGCGATTTCTGGCTTCAATCCTGGTTCCATTCTTCGGCAGAGCTGCCTGGAGAGAAGAGGGATCCTCCAGTCCCAGAGCCCAAACCCAGGAGCACAGGGAGCTGAGGGGACAGGGTGAAGGCAATTGCCAACATTTCCTGCTGTACCAGGAATTCTTGCCGTGAATTAGGAAGAGATGTGCACAAACAGCAGTGGTCTTGGCAGACATCACTGCAGCCCCGGATTCCCACAGAACCCTTGGAGTGCACATTGGGATGGCAGCCCCTCCCCAGGGACAGCAGGAGGGGTGGTGTTCACAGACAGCCCTGCTTCCCAGGGCCGCCCCAAGAACAAACCAAGTCCATTGATTGAGCGGTCAGAAATCAGAAGGCTTTTAATATGAATAGATATTTAGATGAGATATTTACAATGAAAAACAAAGAGAGGAAAGGGAGAAGAATCCCTTCAGCCTGCTCGGCTTCTGGGATCTTCTCTGTCTGTCTGTCTGTCTGTCTCTGTCCCTGGAAACAGAGCAGAGCAGTGTCAGTGTACAATTACAAAGTATGAAAACAAATCCCAAAACAGAAGTGATTTCTTTGGCCGAAGAAAAACAATATGAGATACATGAAGAAAACAGTGCAACATGTACAAGAGAGAGCTGCAATGTTTGCATATTATCCAACTGAAATCAATCCAACAGCTTCAAGGCTGCAAGAACCAGTGAGGCACAAAAGTGCCTAAAGAAATCTTCTCGGGGTTAGCAACAGAGGGGGCTCTGGAGGGGACAGCCCTGAGGATGAAAGTCTCCCAGGCAGGAGCAGGATGAGGAGGGAAGTGCTCTCCTGGGGCACTGAAACGCTCCCGGCCTTGCTGGAGGGTGGAACTCGATTTTTTTGGTGTTTCTGACACAGTCTGGGGACACTCACACAGCCAGGGGAGGTTCAGCCATGGCTACAGAACTGAGGCACGGCCCCAGCTCCCACCTCCCACGTTCCAGGAACATTCCTGTTGCCACGGCAACAGCGGGATCACTGCTTCCCATGGCTGGATGGGCAGGGCCAGAGATGTTCGAAGTGCTCAGTGATATCACATAACATCAGTGATATCACCCATCACGTTATGAGCCCTTCCAAGAAACCCCAGGCTGGCCTTTACTGAGCCCAGAGAGTTTCCATTTTTCCATTTGCTGCTCTGTCACAGGGAGCTAATTTAGGGAGTCAACCACCCTTGAGTGGTGTCCCTAAAGCTCTGGAGTGACTTTAATCCTCAGTGGAAGCACTTGGAAAAATCTGCTTTGAAAGGAGCTGTTTCGAGTCACTTTAAGGCAGCCACAATGGGAGCTGCTGGGCTCCTCGTTTGTTTTCCAGATCCAGGAAGCAGCCCCTCTCCACTCAGATGTTTTCCTTGCTGGAAAAAACCCCAACAAAACACCAAGAAGGAAGAGTAACAGAGTTGAGTGTTGAACAGGGAAATGAGAGCTGCGTGTTTTGTGTCCTCTGCAAAGAGGATCCGCAATGAGAAGAAAATGGCTCTGGGCTCAGCAGGAGGAAAAAGGAAAGGATAGGGAGAGCTGGGAAAAGGAAAACCAGTTTGGGATGATGAGATGATGCAGAAAAGGCTCATTAAAAATTCTGTTTCAAATGGGTGCTGAAGGGAACTCGGGGGTCTGTCTCAACCCATTTTTGTGTGCATGGAATGAGCTCCATGGAAACGTGATCCTGGCGAAGGCTCCGCACTCAAACACTGCAGGAATGCTGATCCCAGAGCTGGAGCTGCTCCTGGCTGTCCTGCCCTAGGCCTGGAAACCCTGGGAATGCCAGGATGGGATCCTGCTCCTCCACACGTGGGAGGTTGATGCCTTCCAGGACCATGAAGCCACAACCTGAAGCTCATTGCACAGCAGCATTTCAGGACACACAGCCCCAAAAAATGGTTTAGATTTTCCTGAAAAAAATTCCCATTTTCAGTTGAATTTATCTGAAGATTTTCCCTTTTTGTCACGGCTTTTTTATGGAAGAGACTTCTTTTGTAGCTGCTCAAATAATCACCATGGTGCCTGCCTGCCACGTCCTGTCAGAGCTGTTTGACCACCCCAGAATTATTGATTCTGGCAAAGCCTCGGAACCACAGACAAAGCGAATTCTGAGATAAATCTTGGCAGCTCCGGGAATGACAGACATCTAATGGACTTCCAGAGCAAGTTCAGCTTCTGGGGGCAGCATTTCAGCTCCTCAGATGTTTGACATGCGCACTCAGCTGAACTGGGAATGATAACAAGTGTTCCAAGACACTTGGAACAACCATCCCTGCTCCATGTTCTCCTTCCCCCCTGCTCCTTCTGAAAAACGGCTTCTTAATGGACTTTTCTGTAATAAACTTAACAGATTTTATTTCCCACTTGAGGTCTAAATCATCTTTGCCATAAATGTAAAACAACTCAGCCAATGGTTTGGTGGGGCAGGTTTACAATATATCATTCCAAGAATAATTTAGAAACCTGGGAAGTTTTTCTTCCCTATAAATTCACTCGGCTCATTACTGAGATAGGCTGCGAAATGAGTGGATTCCCACTGGAAAATGGGAGCAGGGGAAACCTGAGAGCCAGGGGTTGGTTTTGATTGCTTTGCTACACTCCAAAATAATGTTTCTTGTAAGCAGGGGGTGATTTATCCATACTGGATCACACAGGAGGGATCTGGAGTGGCTCTGGATTAGCCAGGATGTGGCTCAGAGGGTGAGGAAGAGGAACCTTCTGAGCCTTCATCTACTCCGCCTTCCCTCACCCCCTCCTGAGGAAGGAAAATGTGAGCAGCTCCACAAGTGCTGGAGTAGGCCTGGGAAATCCATGGATAACAGCTGCATCTCCTTTGATCCATTGCTCCTGGATTAGGTTGTGCTTGTGGGGCTCTCAGAAAAGAGTTTGAGATACGTGAGCACAGCAAACAGGGAATCACAGCTGGAGAATCCCAACTCAGCTTCCTGGGAAGACTTCGGGACAGAGTCAAGACTGCCTGGATGGGAATCCCTCACCAGGGGGATTTCAGGAAAAAAATCCTTCATGGAAAGAGTGGTCAGGCATTGGCACAGGCTGCCCAGGGCAGGGGTGGAGTCACCAACCCTGGAAGTGTTTAAAAATGTGGCATTTGGGGACATGGTTTAGTGGGAATGGTGGGGTTTGGTCCAAGGCTGATTGTTGATCTTGCAAGTCTTTTCCAACCTCAATGATTCTGGGAACTCAGGAAGAAATTGAGCTGCTCTGAGCAGGGAGAACATTTTGCCTTCCTCTCCCTCTCCAGGTCACTCCTGGGATAAGCCAGACTGCAGGAATGGAAGCGGAACCCACGGATTTGGTTAGAGTTTGGATTTAGCTGCTCCTGAGGTCACCTCAGAGAGGCACTGCCAGGGTGAGGTTTGTGCTCCCAAGCCCAATGAGGGGAACGTGGATGGATCCTGGGCAAGATTCCACCAGATTGTCCTCAGAAGCCATTCCCAGGGAGGAATTCTTGGAGGTCAGACCTCTCCTACCACATTTTTGGGTTCATATTTTAGTCTCAGGGGGGTGTTGCAGATCCATGCCCCTTTGGGGTGTGTGGGGTCATCTGTCTCCCCTCACAAATGACAAAGACCCTCCTAGCCATGAGCACACCCCAGAAAGCCACCCACAACCAGACCCTGCATGGGCTGCGTGGCCTTGGCCTAATGCAGAGGGGGTTTAAACCAAAGATCTGGACCTGAATCCAAGAACTGATCCCTTCAAATGCTCCTGGGTCTGGATACAGGGGTCAGCAGAAGTTCTCCTCCCAAGGCAGAGCCCAGTAACCACCTCCCAACAGTGCTCTGCATGAAGAGTAAATTTGCCTCTGGTAAAGTTCCCAGGTTTCCTGATGCAGCTCATACTCCTGAAGCAGGAGTTTTTCTTCTACTATCAAAGTCCCATAGCAGATAAAAAGCAGCCAGGCTTGCAGTTTTCAGTTTTTCTTGTTTTATATTCAAGTTCTTATCTCAAATTCTGAGTGCCCCCCTGCACCTGGGCCTTGCGCTCTGAATTTCCATTTGCAAGCCCCCGAAACCAAGAATGCAGTGCTGTTTTAAAGGCTTTAACTGTAATTAATTAACTGTAAAAATATACTATATTTATAATTCTGTACCAATAACCATCACCTATGTTTAACACGTTTCCCCTACCTCACATCTATACTACCAATCCCTCTGTGCCACCGTCACTGCAGAAAATGGAGTAAAAGAAGAAGAACTCCAAACACCTCCCAAAAACCTCCATCTTGCTTTCATTTTACTTCCATACTACAAAACCCAAAACTACAAATTTTCACCCTGTGATAAACTAAACTATAATCTATCTTATATTTTTAATGTTCTTAATTCATCCAAAAGTGTTGGAAGCTTCTCCCATGGGCACAAATCAAAGACTGTGTCCTCTTGGGGTCCCAGCGAGGGTCTCAGACCCCCCCGGGGCAGTTTCAGGGGTTTTCCAAACATCTTGGACTCCAACAGTTTCTGTGACATCAACAACCTCAAGGGTTCCTGAAAAAGCAGGAAATTCCTTTAGATAATTCCTCAGTAGTGGCTTAAGGAAATGGATTATTTCAGGCTATGGAATTACAACAAAAATCCCAACAATCCTGGCCTCTGCCAGGAAAACTCCAACCCCAAAGCTGAGCAATCCCAGGTGAGCAAACCAGGATCAAGCACCTCTCATCCTGAAGACTTTCCCACCCTAGCTGTGCTCTGCTCTGAGCTGGGCTCTGTGGCCACAAAAAGGCTAAAACAGGCTGCAAACAGGGCCTAAACAGGCCCCAAACAGGCCCCAAAGAGGGCTTGAACAGGCCCCAAACAGGGCCTGAACAGGCCCCAAAGAAACAGGTCCCAAAGAGGGCTTAAACAGACCCCAAACAGGCCCCAAAGAGGGCTTGAACAGGCCCCAAACAGGGCCTAAACAGGGCTTAAACAGGCCCCAAAGAGGGCTTGAACAGGCCCCAAACAGGGCCTAAACAGGCCCCAAACAAACAGGCCCCAAAGAGGGCTTAAACAGGCCCCAAACAGGCCCCAAACAGGGCCTAAACAGAATTTAAGTTGTGAACCAAGGGGTGAACGAAGTGTCCTAAACCCCACAAGTGTCCAGCAGAAACCTGGAATCTAGGATTAACGTTCCATAAATACAACACAGGGAAATGCACTTGGACTGCAATGATCAAATCTGCATCCTGAAATAGCAATAAATCACCTGGCCAAGGCCTTTCACTCCCAGCCCTGGAATTATTCCCACTCTATCAAACACCTCCTTTCATCAACAGCTCCATCTTCAGATAATTTATGGGCCCTCCTTCCTGTCTGCTTCCCCTCATCTCCATAGAGACAAATGGATTCGGGACAGCATGGGAGAATTTCACTCCGTGGATTGTTAGAACTCTTCTAATTTCCAGCCTTGCTCCACTCAGGGCTGGTTTATATCTATTTGATCTATTCCCATGTTATTCCGTAATAGCTTTTCCACATTGGATATTATCCCCCAGATGTGTTTCTATTAAGAGCCATCACCAACCCCTCCAAGTCATTTTGCACTGTTGACAAAGCAAAGCTTTCCAAGTGTGTTTTCCCAAGGCAGGTGCTCCAAGCTCCCTGATCCATCATTCCTCTTTCCTCATGAAACTTAAAACTTGTCTTAGGCCAAACCCATCAGCTGGATAATCTGATTCTTCATTGAATTAAAACTGAAGAAAAATCAAAACATTTTTGCCTTCTCAGAAGGGAATTTTTGGGTTTCTTTTTCCAAAATCCTTTTTTGCATTGTTTATTTTCCTTTCAATTCTCTCAAAAAAGTTTAAAACCCCATAAAATTGGAATTCAACATTTTCTTTTATCAAAACAGAATAGTCTGCTTGATCCAATTTTTTTTCCCAATATGGGGAGTGAAAATTCATTTCCATTTCAGTTTGTGGAATCATGGAGATGGGAATTTAATGAAAAATGAGTTCTGAACCCTGAAAGCAGAAGTGTTTTGGTTCCCTGGTGAAGTGGGAGGTGTTCCTCCCAAAGTTCCCGGAGGCAGGAGGGCAGCTGGCACTGCCCAGTGGTGGGATGGGACTGGGACCAGCACGGGCTTGTTGACATCCCTTGGGATATGGGAGATGCAGACTTTTCTCAGAGAGAAGCTCCTATTTACAAAAATCTGTGACAGATTTCACACCAAACTCAGTCTTTGCCAACACATGACTCGATTCCTCCTGCTGGGCTTAGATTCCCTTGGAAGAGCCTTATTCCATTTCCCAGGAAATCATTCCTCTTCCTCATTCCCAGTGCTCCCTGCACCACTCCAGAGGCAGATGGAGCTGTGGCCTTGTGCTCCTGGTGTCCATAACCCCCCTGCTCCCAGGGCTTGGATTTGGGGTTTTTTTCCAGCTGTGCCCACACCCAGCACTGTCCCCACAGCTGGGGAGATGCCAATCCCTGCCTGGGGTGTGGAATTCTGCCTCACAGAGGGCTGGGATCAGCTGAAATGGGAATTCTCTGCCTGGGCACAGCTCCAGCACCTGGATCTGGGAGCACAATCCTCTGGACACCCACCCTGGCAAGGCCAGCCTGTGGAAATTACCCCTGGAAAACTTTTCAACTTCTTTATCAGTTCTGCTCCTTCAGGAATCTCCTTTACGAACATTTCTGCTCAGAAGCTTCCCAGTCCTGAGCAGGATTTTCCAGCTGGATCCTGACCAGATCCTGGCTGTCTCCCAGCTGTTTCTGCCTCTCACCTGCACCCCAGACTGGTCTTATCCCTCCCTTTTCCATCTGCCCACAAACTCTCACTGTTACTTTTAAAGCTTCCCAAGCTGTTTCTTTGCTGTTCTCCTGCAAACACCCCCATTCTCATGGAGCAGCCTCAAAATCTTGGCATTTTCCATCCTTGTTCCTGCATTTCCCTCTTTCAATCTTCATCTTTAGGAGCATTTTCAACGTTTATCAATTTAAAATGAATTCCTGCTCCAGTCCTTTCAGTGGAGCACTATTGAGAGATGTGTTCATCAATCCTTAGGCAGATAAAAGAATCCTTTTTTCCACCACTACAATCCACAGGCAAAGGGAAAAGGGACAATGGGAAGCTCTAATGTGGAGTGTCCCAGCATGTCCCGCTCTCCATTATCCCAGTGGAGAAAAAAATCAGAGCTTTTGGGCTGGGATTCTTGAGATCAAATGTAGGCAATCATTTTAATTGGAATTAATTGCACTGCGCTGGAAGTGTTGGCTCCACAGGAGCCTCCATTGAGGCTCAGAGGGAAGCAAGGATGTGGAACAGAACAGATCCAGGTGACCTGACCCAGATTCCCTGGATTGAACTGGGGGCTGCAAATGGAACTGGAGGCCAGGCTAGCAGATCCCTCACCCCCAGCAATGGGCAGAGAAACTGGAAAAATGAGGGACAAGTAAATTCCTGCTTATATGAAAGGGCTCCCTGCTGGAGTCAAGGACACAGGAGGATCATTGATGGACTGGTCTCCTTCATGGAAGCATTTTGGGAAGCTTCTCCCTGAAAAGGGGACTCTTGTCCCTGATTTGGTGTCCCCACCCTCTGGGCTGTACACCAGGCCCTGTGCTGGCTGGCAAAGGGAGCAAGGGCAGAGCAGGCAGGAGTCAGCCTTTGGAAGCACTGGAATGTGGTTTTGGAGGAGAGGGCTGGGCAGGAGGTTTAGGGATGCTCAGGGAGTGTCCCTCCCTTCCCACCATCCCTTTTTGCATCCTTCTAGTACCTCCTAGAGCAGGGCTCATCCTTCATCTGCAGGGCGGAGGCTGAGGGTGAGGTCTGAGATCAGAAAGATGGGGATCCTTTTCCTGTGGGGATCCTTTCCCTGTGGCTCCAGAAATTCCTTCCGCACAACTCTCCCTCCCCTTCCTCTGGACAGCAATTCTGCCTCCCAGGAATGTCAAGGTGACAGCCTAAAGCTCACCTGGCTTGTGCCTTGATCCCTTTGGACACTGGGAATCCCAGGTCCTTCACAAAGCCTGTGGAGATGCCTCTGGAAGCTGCAGGAATTTTGCAGACCAGCTCTGCACAAAGTGACTCATCCAAGGCTGGGCAGATCAGCCCGTGGGTTTCTTTTTTATCCTGATTTTTTTCACCATCTCCTCCTCTTCAATCCCCAAAATAAAAAGTCTCCTCGAGGGTAACTTGACTGAAATCCTCGGGATGTTCCTCATGCTCTGCCCTTTCCTCATCTCCGGGTTCCCTCCAGGAGCGAGTTCCCACTAAAGTCCTGCTCCAGACAGATGAGATCTTGTTCTGGCTTCAGGCATCCTGCTACAAATCCCAGGAAAACCTTTCTTCTCCTGAAGGGGAGCTTTGGTCCCACAGATCTGTTGGTGGAGCAACAAGGATTTTCCCAGTTTCTCAGGGAAACAGCCTGGAGGAAGTTCAAGTTGGATATCAGGGAAAAAAATTTCACTGAAAGAGTGATTGAGCTTTGGAACAGGCTGGGGTGGGGTCCCCTCCCCTGGAATTGTTTGAGAAAGGAGCACTTCACTGTGTGGATGAGTGGCTATGGGGATATTTGGTAAAAGGTTGGATTGATGACCTTGGAATTCTTTTCCAGACATAATGACTCCATGTCTGGTGCACCTTCCAGTGATGCTCATGGATCTTCTGCCCAGCTCCTCACTCGCAGAGGAAGCGAGTTCCCAAGTTACCATGGAGATGAGAGCGATGGAAAAGAACTCGGAGCAGATGGATGCATCCCAAGTGAGCTCCTGTTGGCTCTCCCAGAACAAAGGGAATATAAAGATGCACAGAATTGGAACAAAACTATGGAAATGATTGATATAAACACTGATATCCCAGGGATGAGAGTGAGGCTGTGAGGAGGGCCAAAGAACAAAGGGAAAGAGGAGTTTCCAACTGGAAAACGAGGAAAAAACGAAGCTTTTTGGGATCCATGATGAACAAAGGGGTTTAATCTTGAAAATGCCTTTGGGATTTTTTCCAGACACATTGGCTGCTTTAATTAAAGTGATTGATTCACTCCAGAAATATGTCAGAAGTCGCCTTTCCCTGGTAAAATTCTTCCTAATGGGAGAATATCACTCATGTCCTGAGGCTAATTAATGTCAGGAATGAGTGATCCCTGGGCCTGATAGGGTCCTCCTGCAAGGAGAAACTTTACCCAGATTTTCTGGGATATTTTTCCCAGGGTGGGCAGGCCCTGGGCACAGGGTGCCCAGAGCAGCTGTGGCTGCCCCTGGATCCCTGGCAGTGCCCAAGGCCAGGTTGGACATTGGGGCTTGGAGCAGCCTGGGACAGTGGGAGGTGTCCCTGCCCATGGCAGGGGTGGCACTGGATGAGCTTTAGGGTCCCTTCCCACCCAACCCATTCCAAGATTCCATGATTTGGTCTCCTCCATTACAGCCACTCATGAATTTGGGAACATCTTTTAGGAACAAGGGCTTGAGATGAGGTCACATGGCCAGGATGCAGCAGGATGAATCCTTGGGCAATTTGGGACTTGTCCATCACGGAAAACACTGTAAGAACATGGATGTTTATCCCCAAAATAAGCCACAATCCCCACTTCCCCCTCCTTGGTGTGTGCAGCAGGGGCAGAGTGAGGCTCTTTTCCCATTTCCCATTTCCCAGCTGTGCTCTGGGGACACCCTGGCCTGTGGGAATGTGCAGCTCCTGGTGCCTGGGGCTGGCAGTGCAACTCAGGAGAAGCACTGAGGGATCTCTCTGGATTATGGGATTTCGTAACAGGACCCAAATCCCCCCTACAGCAATGAGATACCTTTGGACGAGCCATGGGAGTCATGGAATATATGACAATGTCACAATTTGAGATCTCAGGGGACAAGGATGCCTTGGGAATCACCCACCAGCCTCTTTTTTTGCAGAGAACCAGGAGCTTTTCCTCCAAGGATCTCTACATTCCGACGTGAGGCTGGGTGTGTGAGAAGGAAACACAGCAAGGTTTTGGGAAGCAGAGATACCCTTGGGAAAACCCACCAGTCCTTTAGGAATGGCCCCTGGGATAATTCATGCAGGCAGGGATGGGTTCAGATGGGATCAATGGCAGGTGAGTTGTGAGTGTCATTACCCCTCGTGCTCCATCCCCAGCTGCCCAAAGATTCCCTGTGGAGCAGGGGCTGTGTCTTCCCATGGGTTTATCCTGTGCCACATGGGCCATGATCCCAACTAAACCTGCCAAGGACAGAGCAAATTATGCGGCAGCCAAGCCTGAAATTCCCATTTTAGCATCATCATTTCTCCACACTTTGCTGGGAAATGGCGTGTTCCCTTTCTTTGTGGAGTATTTCAGTCCCTAATGATGCGCAGAGCTGCTGGTTGTTATCAGCAGTGTAACACATCCTAAATCAGTGTCATAATCCAGGGATTTTAACAGCCAGAAAATCATGGAGTTGTTAGGCAGGGAAGTAGGGAATGACACGAGAAAATCATGGATTTGTTAGGAGGCAGGAAAGTAGGGAATGACTGGTGACTGGAAGAGTGGTGTGTGCAGTGCCGATGTCTCTGCACCTCTGTATCCATTACAGCAAACATCACCCACTAAAACATTCCCAGGAAAACACAGGGAATCTCTAAACTTTGGGAGCCACGTCCTGAAGTGAGATGCAAAGTTTGGAATCCAAGGGTCGTTAATGATCATTAGGTTTAACGACAGCACAGGGAGGTCGCACGTGTTTCCCACAGGGAATCGGTGTTCCTGGGAATGCTGCGGTGCCAAAGCCCTGTGAGGGGGAATTCCAGGTACTGCTGGGCTTGGGGAGCTTCAGGATGCACTTAGGAAAGTGTTTGGAAAAGGTGGAAGTCATGATGGGCTTGTGAAGGGTAAATCATTCCAGACAAACACAACTCCTTCCCAATGGAATAAATCTGGGGCTGGCAAGAGAAGGGCAAATAAATCCTGTAAGTCCGGGAGGGTTTTCCATGTGGCTTGGGTGGAAGCAGTTTCCCAGGATGAACTATCATGGAGCCTTTTAATCCCGGCCTGGAGCCGAGCTTTGCAGGGTCTGTGCCCCACAGAGCCTGTGTGAGGGGGGAGACTGGGGATGGGTATCCCGGGAAATGCCAGATCAGCTTCCCACATCCTCTGCTTGAGCTCTGTGTGTCCCGAGCCCCTGCTGGCACCACCTGGGACACCTGACAGCACTGGGACTGTTGTCACTTCAGGTCAGAGCAGCTGGAGGATTTATTCAGGGTTTGGGTCCTGCCCTCAGGCTGGTGAGCAGTCACCTCCTGGCTCCATCGCTGGGACGGAGCTGTCACTCACAGAGGGCACGAGGAGCAAATCCTGGTGGAAAGCTGAGCCATGCTGCCATCGGGATTTCATGGAGACCCAGCATTGTCCTGATCCTGATGGGAAGGGGTATGGCCCACAAGGGACCTGAAAATCCCACTGAATTCTTTCATTTAGGACCTTAAAGCTCATCCCATTCCACCCTCCTTCCACAGGCAGGGACACCTCCCACTGTCCCAGGCTGCTCCAAGCCCCAATGTCCAACCTGGCCTTGGGCACTGCCAGGGATCCAGGGGCAGCCACAGCTGCTCTGGGCACCCTGTGCCAGGGCCTGCCCTCCCTCCCAGGGAACAATTCCTTCCCAATATCCCACCCAACCCTGCCCTCTGGCACTGGGAAGCCATTCCCTGTGTCCTGTCCCTCTATGCCTTGTCCCCAGTCCCTCTCCAGCTCTCCTGGAGCCCCTTTAGGCCCTGGAAGGGGCTCTGAGTTCTCCCAAGAGCCTTCTCCTCTTCAGGCTGAACAATTCCAGCTGAAACACACATTCCAAAAGTTATTTCAGGAAAACTGAGACACCAAGCCCCTGTTTATCCAGGTTTTTTCATCTTCAAAAGAAATCACAACCTCATTAATGAGAGCCTGAAATGTGTGAGACAGAAAACGCTGCTATTCTGAATCCCTGAATCTGGAAAAAGCAGGAGCTGTGTCTGGAACAGGGATCTGCCTGTGCCAGGAATGTGCCCTGGAGCATTCCTGAGTCGGGAATGTGCCTACAGGAAACAGGAGCTCCACTTGTGGTGCCTCTTTTGGCTGTGGAGAGGTCACTTTGGAGAGGTGACCTGCCCTTCCCATGGCTCCTCCTTGGCTCTTCCCCCTTTTCCAGAGGGATTGGGATGAGCACTCATGGATACTCTGGGATGAGCCCCATCAGCACATGGAGCTGCTCCAATACTCTGCAATTCAGGATATAATTCCAGGCAGGGTGGAGAGGAGCCTGTGCTGAGAGCTCTCATTTTCCACAACTCCTCCCCACCCAGCCCCTCCAAACAGCAGGGATTTGTTTTCCAATGTTTTCATTCCCAGGGCTAAACGGGCTCTGCTGGATCCCATGGGAATGAGAGCCTGTTCTTCCCACCTTGAGATGAGAAAGCTCCTCTGGAAAAACTTTTTCCTTGTTTAATTTGCATCTTGTCACTGGAAAGTTTAGTTTTCATTGGGGGTTTCTTGGATGGCTGCAGGAATTCAGCTTCTTGTGGCCTCTGGGGTCTTGGAAAGCTTCTGGGTCAGATGAGACGTGAGCTGATTCCCAGTCTCATCCCAAGGATTTTCATCTGCTTTCTAAATATTCCAGCGTTCTCCTCTCATTTAAATTCCTCCCAGTTTGAAGGTTTTGGAATCAGCATAAAAGAGCAAAAGGGAAAAGGGAAAAACAAGGACAAGACATGGAAAGAGCTTCCCAAGGGACTGGTCCTGGAGCTTCCAGTGCCTCTGGATATATCCCGAGTGTCCCAGAGTGTCCATCTCCGCTGAGGGTCACTGACACCATCACCAAGGGCTTTCCCTGGATCATCCCACCCTGGGTGAGCTCAGCCACAGCCCTGGGAGTGATGGGGCCAAAGGCTGGGACACTTCTCCCTTGGACTAGGAATCTTTGTCCTGGGAGTGAGCTCTGAACCCCCCACAGCCATCCCTGCCCGTCCTTTTCCAGAACTTCTTTTCCATCTCGCAGAGATCTCCTGGCAGCTTTGGTGATCTGTGTGGGCACCAGCCCAGGAATGTCACTTCCAGTGCTTTCCCAGCGACATTCCTGGGCTAGAAATCAAGGGAAGGAGGAGAACCCTCAGAACCGATCCTGGTCCAGTTGGAAGTGGGGATGGCTGGGCCGCCTTGGAGTGAGGGGGCATGGAAGGGCTGGAACATGGAATGCAGAGATAACCAGGATGATGGGAAGGTATCCATCACTTTGCTGGCTCTGCAGCACCCGTGGGACATCAGGGATGCTGCCCTTTAATAAAAACGGGAATTTTGACACCTGGAATTCCATTATGACCAAACTAACCAAGGAAACTTTTCCTGGGAAAATCCCTGTCCAATTCCAGTGCACTCAGGAAGCTCTGCCCAAGATGAAGTTCTGGCTAAGCTCATCCTTCTGCCTCTCTAATTTTTCCCACAAATTCAGCACTAAGGATTAGAAGGGGAATTTTTTTCCTGGAGAGTGAAGAAGGAAGAGACTGCCAAGGTTTCCCTGGAAAGGAGCAGGGTGGGTGTGACTGGGGAGGAAAAGAAGGACCCAAAGGCAGCAGTGGAAGGGTTAAACCTCACCCTGGATTAAACCTGCACCCAGGGTTAGACCTGCACCCAGGGTTAGACCTGAATCCAGGATTAGACCTGCACCCAGGATTAGACCTGCACCCAGGGTTAAACCCACACCCAGGGTTAGACCTGTGCCCAGGGTTAAACCTGCACCCAGGCTTAGACCTGCATCCAGGCTTAGACCTGCATCCAGGGTTAGACCTGCATCCAGGGTTAGACCTGCACCCAGGATTAGACCTGCATCCAGGGTTAGACCTGCATCCAGGGTTAGACCTGCACCCAGGATTAGACCTGCATCCAGGGTTAGACCTGCATCCAGGGTTAGACCTGCACCCAGGATTAGACCTGAATCCAGGATTAGACCTGCACCCAGGATTAGACCTGCATCCAGGGTTAGACCTGCACCCAGGATTAGACCTGCACCCAGGGCTTAACCTGCACCCAGGGTTAAACCTGCACTCAGGGCTAAACCTGCACCCAGGGTTAGACCTGCACCCAGGGCTAAACCTGCACTCAGGGCTAAACCTGCACTCAGGGCTAAACCATCACCCAGAGCTAAACCCACACTCATGGTTAAACTTCACCCAGGGTTAAACTTGCACTCAGGGCTAAACCTGCACCCAGGTCTAGACCTGCACTCAAGGGCTAAACCTGACCCTGAACTAAACCATCACCCAGGGCTAAACTGGCATCCAGGTTTAAACCTGCATCCAGGACTAAACCTGCACGCAGGTTTAAGCCTGCACCAGGGTTTAAACGTGCACCCAGGGGTAAACCTGCATCCAGGACTAAACCTGCATCCAGGACTAAACCTGCTCCAAGGGTTAAACCTGCACCCAGGGCTAAACCTGCACCCAGGGCTAAACCTGCATCCAGGACTAAACCTGCTCCAAGGGTTAAACCTGCACCCAGGGTTAAACTTCACCCAGGGCTAGACCTGTACCCAAGTTTAAACCTGACCCTGGGCTTTGCTGAAGTGCTGAATTTAAGGTGGTGTTTGCCAAGCCCTCAGGCTCAGCCTTTCCTGTGCTGTTCCCAAACACTTCCAGCAGTTTGTATTTGCTGGGATATTTTCGGAGGGTCCCTTTGCTTTTTTCATTCCTGAATTGGCCAAATATTTGCATTCCGTAATCCCTCCTTGGCATTCCAGGTGTTGCTGGGGGTAATTTCATCTCCTCTCTTCTGCCTCTGCAAAACATTCCATGTTTTACCCTTGGAAATTGGGGTCGATCCAACAGGGCAGGTCCACAAAAAACAGCTGCAAACCAAGGGAATTTGGGCAAGGGAACTCAGAGGTGAGAAATGCTCTGGGATGAGGGCCAGGAAATACGGCAGGGGTCGTAAAGTGAACTGGATAAGGGAGTTTTGGGGGGAAAAAAATAACATAAGGAATTAATAATTCCAGAGGATTTGTGGGAGTAGCACAAAGAAAATGTATGGAGTGTTTCAGGTCAAACCGTCACAGTGCAGGGGAGCTGCTCCACGAAAAGGGGGTGGAAACTGGGAAAAAAAAAATCCCACAGAAACAATAGGAACATTTCCAGGTGTAAAAAGCAAGGGAAGGGCAGGAGAGGGGAAACAACCAGCGGGGACATGAGGAGTGCTGAGAAATCCTCCTGTAGGCACCCGAAACGGGCAAAATCCATCTGCTGCTCCCTGGCAGGAAAAATTCCCAAGGGAAGGCACAAAGGGAAGTGTTTGATGACTTCTCTCCGCCTTTGCAGAGCTGGAATGCTCAGGACAGAGAGGCAAAGCTATGGGAATGGGGCTGGAGTGGGGAAAAGCAGGGAAGAGTTCCAGAAATTTGTGATTCTCACATGCTCTGAACCTGCCACAGCTCAGCCCTGAGTGTTCCAGGCAGGTCAGAGCTGCTCCTTCCTGTCTCCAAGAGCACCTAGAAGGAGGAAGGAGGCATCTGGATTCTGTTTCCAGTTCTGGAGGCTTGGAGAAGGCCAAGTAGCCTTGGGAGGAGGGATATCCATGGGATAAGAGGGAATTCAGCCTGGAAGGGATCTCAGGGGGTCCCTAATCCTGTCTGGAGCTCAAAGCACAATGAGCTACAAGACCAGGACAATTTCGGAAGGGCTTTATCCAGTTTGGCCTTGGCTTTATCCAATTTGGCCTTGGCTTTATCCACCTTGGGCAAGGCTTTATCCAATTTGGGCTCGGCTTTATCCAGTTTGGGCAGGGCTCTAACCACTTTGGGCAGGACTTTATCCACTTTGGGTAGGGCTTTATCCACTTTGGTCTTGGTTTGAGCCAGTTTGGGCAGGGCTTTATCCACTTTGGGTGTGGCTTTATCCAGTTTGGGCAGGGCTTTATCCAATTGGGCTCGGCTTTATCCACTTTGGGCAGGACTTTATCCAGTTTGGGTGTGGTTTATCCACTTTGAGCAGGGCTCTAACCACTTTGGGCAGGGCTCTAACCAGTTTGGGTAGGGCTTTGTCCACTTTGGGCTTGGTTTGAGCCAGTTTGGGCAGGGCTTTATCCACTTTGGGCTTGAAAATCCCCCAGGATGGAGCCTCCCAAGCTGCTCCAGTGAGGGGATCAGAGCCACGGGGATGAGCTGTGATGACACCGAGAGGTTTCATTGTTACTCAGCACCTTTGGGGGCTCCCCATCTCTAATTTTCAGGTGAATATTTCAGGGTCTTAAATTTGAATTTTGGGGTCTCGATTTTGGAATTTGCTGCTCCTGGGTGGCACTGCCAGCCCCAGGCACCAGGAGCTGCACATTCCCAGAGCATGGCTCTCCTGGGAAATGGGAAAAGAGCCTCACTCTGCCACTGCTGCACACACCAAGGCTTATTTTGGGGATAAACATCCATGTTCTTACAGTGTTTTCCATTATGGATAAATCCCAAATTGCCCAAGGATTCATCCTGCTGCATCCTGGCCATGTGACCTCATCTCAAGCCCTTGTTCCTAAAAGAAGATGTTCCCAAATTCCTGAGTGGCTGTAATGGAGGAGACCAAATCATGGAATCTTGGAATGGGTTGGGGTATTTTTTTTAAGGATTGCATGAAGGCAAACCTTTTTCCAGGGGGATTTTCCAGGGGGATTTTGCAGGGTGCAGCCTCCATCCCTTCTGGAGGTGGCTGTTGCAATCTGAATTAATCAGCACTTGTCTGACACTAAAACTCCAACCCCAAGTGTTGCATCCATCGCATTTCTCTTGGAAAGAGATTAAAACACAGCAGGGAAAACTGCAGCTTTCCCTCCATCCAAAAACCAGAGAAGTTGGGGTTTATTCCTTTATTTTGAAAGCTTTGTTAGCAGATCCAAAGCCCACCTTGACCACACTGGAGCCAGGCCTGCAAGAGCCAGGAAGCCTTTCCAAGGGGATAATTCCCTGCAGGAATCCCCACACGTGTCTGGGGTGTTTTGTTTCCCCAGACATCCAAAGCTGCTTCCTTGCTTCCCTGTCAGGGGAATTTGTTTCCCAACAGCACTTAGAAAACAGGGAAGGTCTTCCCTCCTCCTGGAATGCCTCCAGCTGCTCCCTGGAGCAGCAGCAGGAGCTGGCCAGCTTCCAGCCCACCAGGATTTCAGCTGAAGTGAATGAGCTGGGAAAAAAATCCAAGCATCTGGTGCAGATTATCCAATTTCTATCCCTCTTTCATTTGGCAGCTGGGAGCTCTGGCAGCTGGGCCTCCCAAACTGTGGGAGCTTTGAACTCCTTTCAAAACCCTTTGGGTTGGGAATTATGGGCTCTTTCCTTGCTCTCTGCCCAGCTCAGGCTGGTTTAGGATTTCGGAGGCTGCCCCAAAACACAAGGTACAAGTCCAGCACTGCCAGCAGGGACCTTGCAGAGTGAAATGATTCCTTTAATCCCTGGGGAAGACAGGGAATTCATGGGTAGGCTCCAAGCTCCGTGCATTATCCACCTGCCTGGGCAGGGAATCGTTTCCTGTGCTGCTCCATTAGGAGAATTAAACTCCATTTTTGGTTGGGGGTAAGATGCTCTGAGCCCTGGCAGCAGCTGGAGCATCCATGGTGTGCTCTGCCATCCCCACTTTGCTCCTCAATATCCACACTGAGCTCCAGGGAATTTGCTTGGATGTGTTCATAGGGCTGCAGCCCCAGGGCTGGACTTGGGTTTAAGTCCCTGTTCCTCCTCCTGCAGCATTTCCATCCCAGCCCTCCCTGACTCCCACTCTTCCCTGAAGAGGGAAGGAGGAGCTATGAACTCCCTTTTAGAGCCCCTTTTCTCTGCTTCCCTATTTCTTCCCTGTTTCTGAGGGACAGGGAAACATGAAACCTCCCTGCTCTGCTTTCCAGCTCGATGCTGCCGTGGCCCCACTCAAATATATTTTGACATCCCTGGAGTTATTCTCTGCAATTCTTTATTTATTTAGTGGGAGTGAAGGATTCATTCCCCCCCGGACTAATGGAGTCCAAGGATTCCCACCCACAGCTGAGCCCCTGCACTTCATCCTCGGCTGCTGGAATTGTTTGCATCCATTCCGGAGCTATCACACTTCATTCCTGCCCAATAGATTTTTATTTGGGTATAAAATCAAATTGTGACAGCACATGGAAAGTTAAGGAGTGGAGAAATCCATAAATTACTTTTATACAGCAGAGCTGACAGGACCTCTGTGCTGCTCTGGCCTTAACTGGTGCTCAGCCAAACTCTAGTTTAAGCTTGGTTTTAAGGGGTGCACAAGTCACCCTGAGTTTTCTCTTCCCTAAAAGTTATTTCCTATTATTTCCTAATAATCTTTATTAATTATTATCCAGGAATGTCTTTACACCACCAGTTCTGTCCTTGGAGCCTTGCTGGGCTTGGGCTTGAGTTCATGGTTCCTCAACCCTCCTGTGCGTCCACATCTCCTTCCATGGGTGCAAATAATTTGGAGATGTTCCCGCATGGCAGGAGATGTTTCTGCTGGACAACAGGAACTTTGGGAAGTTGTGTGGGACTGGTGGAGACCCTTCCTGTGCTGCCCCTGCGCTCTGTGCCCAGGCAGGGGCAGGGAGAAGGAGATGAGAGATAGGCAGGAGCTGCTTCCCCTCATGGGTACCACATGGACAGACCTTTCCTGGAGGCTTCCATTCCCTCCTCGGCAAGACTCTGCCATCAGAACTGGTGGAAATGGAATCATGGAATGCTTTGGGAGGGAAAGGACCTTAAAGCCCATCCAGGGCCACCCCTGCCATGGGCAGGGACACCTCCCACTGTCCCAGGCTGCTCCAAGCCCCAATGTCCAACCTGGCCTTGGGCACTGCCAGGGATCCAGGGGCAGCCACAGCTGCTCTGGGCACCCTGTGCCAGGGCCTGCCCACCCTCCCAGGGAACAATTCCTTCCCAATCTCCCATCCAGCCCTGCCCTCTGGCACTGGGAAGCCATTCCCTGTGTGCTGTCCCTCTATGCCTTGTCCCCAGTCCCTCTGCAGCTCTCCTGGAGCCCCTTTAGGCCCTGGAAGGCCACAATAAGGTCCCCTTGGAGCTTCGCTTCTCCAGGAGAACAATCCAAATAGCATTAAAAGCCACCTCTTTTTTTCCATTAAGTTAAAAATTACATTAATTGGATTTTTAAATATTTGTATTAATTATTCCGAGTCATTTGCTGTATTCCATGATTAATAACTCTGGCAAAGTTCTTCCAAAGTCCCTCCTTTGCTGTATTTGATTTTCGTGGAGCCATTACTTTGAGGGGTTTTGGTCCTCAGCTCGTACCTGAGGGGTACAAGGACAGGGAAGGATCCAAGGGATATGAAGACACGTTAGAACAGCAGGATTTGGGATTTCTAAGCTGTTCCTCTGCTCCATATGGACAATAAGGGATGTGTTGGCCATGAGTGAAGGATTTTACCCCAACAGAGCAGTGTGTGAGCAAGAATGGTGGGAGTTATCCACCTGGATCATCTCCTGGCGGGACACACTGCCCTCCACCCTGCTCACACAGCTCCAAGCAGCTGCAGAGGAACATTCCAAGGAATCTCCCTGCCTGGAAGTCCAAGGGCTTTGGATGAGGCTTTCCAACCATGGAGCATCCAGCAGGGCATGGGATCAGTGAAAGTCCAGGATGTGCAGAGCCCACCATGGGAATCCTTGGAGATGGAAGGAGGAGAGCAGGACCTTTCCTACCAAAGGGAATGGGATGAAGATGGGAAGGAGCGGGAGCTTAATCCACCTCATCCTCCCTGGGTGTGGATGATGGATGTCTGCTTCCACCTCAGTTCCCAGGATGCTGAGGAGGAGAGTCAGGAGGAAAGGATCCAAAGCTGTTGGGAATTTTTGGTTGTCTCACTTTGATTTCTTCTGTTTCTTCCCCTCGTTTGCCTTGAACCACAATCCCTGGATCAGTTCTGAGGTGTTTGTCAAGCCCTTGGACATCCAGATCCATGGGGATGATATTATTATTATTATTATTATTATTATTATTATTATTGTTATTGTTGTTGTTATTGTTATTGTTGTTATTATTATTATTATTATTATTATTATTATTATTATTATTATCCAACTGGCCTGTGGGAGATGGATCTGAGGACAAGCATCCCGGGAAAAGAGCTCAGGAAGGAGACATTTTAAGAAATCAGGAGCAGACCCTGGATTTCTCCTTCTCTCCCTCAGTCTCTCATTTTCCAGTTTTACCTTTTCCCAGTGGAGAAGACCCCAAGGGAGAGGAGCTTCCTCCAGCAGAACAGCCAGAGGCAGGGAGAAAGCAGGATTTGTTCTGGGATTGCCGCTAAGGAGGGGAAGGTCAGGAGAGCTGGAAAGGCTGCATGAGGCTCCCACCACGGAAACCTCTGGCAGCACTTCCCAAGAGCACAGGAGCCTCCCACAGCCACAGCATCCACTGGCCTTGGATTTGGGAGAGAAAACCAGTGGGAAAAATAGGAACAGAGTATAAAGAGCTCCAATTCCCAATGTTTTCGTGGCTTGCTCCCCAGTTCCTGGAGCTCTGCTACCACCAGTCCAATGCTGAACTCTGGATGCAGCTCTGAGCTCGTGGCAAAGGTGGATTGAGGGATCCTGAGCCTCAGGACAACACAAGGAGAGGAAAATCCTCCCAGACCAGGAATGTTGGAGGCCACCACAGCCAAGGAGTGTCCATGGGGTTTGCTTGTGCTTTTTTCCACACAAAAATGCTCCAATGGTTTCGGCTAAATTAGGATTTCCTTCTGTGTTTTCCAGAGTTCCTGAGAAAAGTGAGATGCAGCTTTTCAGGGAAAAAGAGGGAGGAGAGTTAGCAATGGAACCCATTCGTTTTCCAAGTTTTCGGATATTTTTTACCAAACAGACCCTGTTTTCCACAAGAAAAACAGAACAAAAGGAATTTATAAGGGACCAGTACCCAGCATCTCCTCTGGCAATCCATGTTCCCAAGCAGAGCTGTCCCTGGAGAAGGAATTGCACCTCTCCTGCTTGCTATGGTTGTATGGTTCCCAAAGGAAACCCTCACTTCCACCTGGGAATGTCTCCCAGAGTCAGGGAAGGAAGCAGGATCTGTCCTTGGCCCATCATTCAGAACCGGGCAGGAGAGGAGGCAATTCCAATATTTCACTGCATTTTATTCCAATAAAAATTGAATTAGAATCCTTTTCAGATTTTAGGGATTTTTAGACAGCAAATAAATACATTTCGGCTCCTGGGAAAACTATTTGGGATTTCTCTCACTCATGTTTTCATCACAAAATATTTTTTCCTTTTTTTTTCCCCATGTGGAAAGCTGAGTATTTTCAGGAGAAATTAAATTGTGCTGAAAAGCCACCAAAGGAAGGTTGTGACAAGAAAAACATGGCCTGGAACTTACTGACATCCAGAAATCTCCAGGTTCCAATACCAGGAGAGGCCTCCCCAGCAAATCCTGCCAGGATTTGGGGCAGGATGGGAATTCCAAACCATTCCTGTGGGTGTTTTGTGCAGAGGAAAATGGGATCATTGAGTGCTCTGGGGCTGAAGGGCCCAGATCTGCTTGGTTTCCTCACTCTGATTTCATCTGCAGTTGGGATCCCTGGAGAAGAAGTCTTAGGATTGGACAGCTTTCCTCAAATGCTGGATTTGTTTTCAACATCAGGGCTGGCCCTGGATCCCTGGCAGTGCCCAAGGCCAGGCTGGACATTGGGGCTTGGAGCAGCCTGGGACAGTGGGAGGTGTCCCTGCCATGGCAGGGGTGGGATGGGATGGGATGGGATGGGATGGGATGAGCTTTAAGGTTCTTTCCCTACCAAAGCATTCCATGATTCCATGATCTTGGGGTGCCACTGTGGGCACAAAGTCATGGAATGGGACAATCCATGATTCTGTGTCCCTTAACCTTTCAATTGCTCCAAACAGCTCCAAACCAAACCAGCCTGAACCCAATCAATGCACAACCACCAGGATGTCTCAGTTCTGCTTCCTTTTCCATTTCTTCCAGGAAAGAGACAGTCTGGAAGCATCTGGGTCCAGGATACTATTTGAAGTTCCCTATTATTTGTGTTTCCCCATTTTCTGGTTCAGTTATTTCCGTTCCTCTCTGTTCCAAGTGCTTTGGGGGCAGTTGGACATGCTCCATCCCGAGCCACCTTGGAGTTCAGGAAAACTTGGGAATTGCCTTTAGCCAATGGCTGTCGCTGTACAAGTCACTGGGAGCATCCATTGAGGATTCTGCTTTCTTCTTCCCAACATTTTTTCACAGTTTGAACATCAGATCCCAGAATGCCAGGAGGGGTCAGCCTGGAAGGGAGCACAGAGGGTCACTGGTGGCACCTCCCTGCTCCAGCAGGGCCATCCCAGAGCACAGGGCACTGCAGTGTGTGCCCACAGCTCTGCAATAGCCCCAGCCAGGAGACTCCACAGCCTCTCTGGGCTCTGCTCAGGCCTGGGCCCTGCCCAGGGCACAAGTTGTGCCTCCTGTGCAGGGAATTGCTGGGCTCAGTCCCTGCCCGTGGCTCTGGGGCCATTGCTGGCCCCCGGAGCAGAGCCCGGGCCCTGCTCGGAGCCTCCCTGCAGCCAGGGACAGCCAGGCCTGAGGGCCCCTCTCAGCCGGGGCTCCTCTCCAGGCTGAGCAGCCCCAGCTCCCTCAGCCTTTCCTGGGCCCCGAGATGCTCCAGGCCCTTCCTCAGCTGCGCAGCCTCCGCCGGCCCCGCTCCAGGAGCTCCCTGGCCCTGCTGTGCCGGGGATCCAGAGCTGGGCACGGCACTGCAGAGGTGTCCCCAGGGCTGGGCACAGGGGCAGGATCTGAACACAATCCTGGATGAGCTATTTCTAACAAGGTCTCTTTTGTTCTTCAGAACATCCCTGGCAGTTTTGCTCCCTGAGAATGCTGCTGGGCAGAGCCAGAGCAGAACTGGGATGCTCTGCTGGAGCAGTTATGGATCTAACAGTCCAAGGAGGAAAGTGGGGATCAGCTAAAAAGGGCTAAAAGTGCTCTCTGTACTCCAAAACCTGAGCAGGGAAGGGAAGGGGCCTGATTTAAACCCAGCAAAGACTCCGGGAACCCATCCTGGGAAGGCAGAAGTGTCAACAAGGCAAGGTCATAACCCTGGAGCCAGAGAAGGAGCCCATCAGTTCTGTGTGAAGCTGATGAGGGCACAGCTGATCCAGGGGGATCCTGGAGAATCAATAGTGCCTTGGAAGCCTTCCCTGCAGCGCTCTGCTCCTGCCTGGCCCACGATGAGTTGGGAATCTTTTATCCATTTTTCCTCCACAGTTCCTGCACACACGTCCGAGTGGCAAAGGTCAGGCATAAATATTCCAGATGAGCAAATCCACAGATCTATAGCTGAGGTCAGAATTCCTGAGGGACACGGGGTTTGCAGGAGATGTTTGCAACATTCCTGCAGCACAGCTCTGCCCCGAGAGGTGGAAGTGTGAGCTTGGGAGCTTCAGGGCACTCCCTGCTGGGGATTTCTGCTGGAAAGTGGAATCATGGCCTTCCAAGGGATATTCATGGGAACATCCTCCCCCAGGCACTGTGAGGGGGATATGGGGCATGGAGACAGCAGGGATGTGTCCTGCTCCACACAAAGAAGTTCAGGTTGACGCCAGCAAGGCTCTCCCCAGTTTGGACGTGGCTTGTCACACCAGAAAAAGGACACAGATGGCAGTGACACCTTACAGACCCCTTCCAGCTCTTCCCCAGCCTGCCTGGAGGTCTCTGTGTGACACTTTTGAGGGGTGCAGGAGATGATTGAGTTCAACACAACTCCAGCCTCCGCCAGCCAGAGCCTCCTGGAGCCAAACCAGCACCCAAACCAGCCAGGCCTTCCTCTCATCAACCCACAGAACCCATTTCCAGCTCCAGCCACGCTTGCAGCTTTCTATTCCAGCATCCAAAATGCTTGGAACAAATACTTATCCCTCTAATAACTAAAATGAAATGCTGGACATTTGTTTGTGAACATACTGGGATGCAGCAAAGTTTGGGAGCTCCTTCGTCTCCATTTCAATAATGAAGAGTGAGCTACACCCTCAGGCACAGGGTGGGATTGTTGCGGTGTCTGTGCAGGGCCAGGAGCTGGGCTGGGTGATCCTGGATGATCCCTTCCAACTCAGGATATTCCATGATTCTGTGACCTGCCCGTGGCCGAGAGCCGAGGATTTCACAGCAGCAAAATCCTTGCTGAGGGACACTTTATCCCAGGGCTGGCAGGCAGGGAATGCTGGCTCTGCTATGGACTCTAGGACATGACCATCACAGCCAGTTAACTCCCTGTTACTGCTCAGGAAATGCCCAGTTACTGCCCAGTAAATGCCCAGTTGCTGCCCAGCTACTGCCCACTTAATGCCCAGTTAATGCCCAGTTAATGCCCAGTTAATGCCCAAGGACCACAGGGCAGGTGTGGCTCTCAGAGTCCGATCTGCTCCTGCTCTGGCAGTTCATTATCCCAATCCACACCCAATTCCCAGTGCACCCCTAAAAGCAGCAGCCACCTGCGTGGAGCTGCTCGTTAACGACACCCAGGATTAATTAGGAATCGTGAGGAGCCCGTGGCTGTGCGAGGGCTCTGAACCTCTCAGGTTAATGTTTCACTCTGGTCGTTGAAGCAGAGGAGCCCTGAGCGAATCACCTCCTTAATGAGCACATCATAATCAGCAGCAGCAGCAGCACGGTGCAGTCATTAGGAGGGGATGGAGCAGGGGGAGCTCAGCCATGAGTAACAAAGGGATGCCCAAGGCTCTGGGTTGCTCAGAAGGGTCACTGTGTGCACAGTTCTGGAGACACCCTTGGGGACATGTTTGTGCTGCAGGTGACAGGTGACAAAGCAGAAATGCCGCTGGAATGGCGGGGCAAGACACGGCCTTAAAACAGAGTGATCAGCTCCGAATTAATTCGTGTAATGGTCCCATCAAAGTGCATTTATTTAATAGCCCGGGATTGATTGCTCCTGTTTCCTACAATTCCATCCTCTGTCCTGCCAGGAATAGAAGCAGGCAATGACTTTTACACCCAGAGCAAATGGCACTTTCTGTCCTGTTCCCTGGGAGTGCTGCAGGGACAGCACGAGTGGCTCTGGCTGCACTGGTGTGACAAGGAACCTTCATCTCTTCCGTCAGCGTCTCCGAGGTGGATGAGCTCCAAAGATAGCCACGGACATGACAGCCTGTCGGGCAGCACAGGCTGCTCCAGCCCGGCCTGTGACAGAGTACCTCCGAGAGGGACAATAAATAATTGACAGTGCTAAGGATTAATACAAGTGTCAGAGCGCAGAAACCTCAGCCAGGCCCGCATCCGAGGTCTCTGCAGGGATGGGAAAGCTCCACATCCCCGGTAAACTCAGAAATTCTGGAAGCCAGCTGGGCTTGGGGAGTCCTCAAGTGCCCCACAGATGTCCCCTGTGTCGTGTCATCACCTGAATGTGGAAATGCTGCATTAGTTTGATGTCACTTTTAGACTCCACTCGGGCCTGTGGAGGATCCTTCTGGTTTATTTTAAAATGAACCTGTGTGTCCCAGCCCGTGGCTGTTACCTGCTGTGGTTATCAAAATCACACAGTCCTGGAATACCCTGAGTGGGAAGGGACCCACAGGGATCCCCCAGCCCAGCTGCTGGCCCTGCACAGACACCCCAACAATCCCACCCTGGGCACCCCTGGCAGCGCTGCCCAAACGCTCCTGGAGCTCTGGCAGCCTCGGGGCTGTGCCCATTCCCTGGGGAGCCTGGGCAGTGCCCAGCACCCTCTGGGGGAAGAACCTTTCCCTGATCTCAGCCTGAGCCTGCCCTGGCCCAGCTCCAGCTGTTCCCTGGGTGCTGTCCCTGGCACAGGGAGCAGAGATTGGAGCTGCCCCATTGCTCCCCTCAGGATTTCCCCTGGATTGGCACCCCTTGAGCTGTGCTGGGACAAATCTCCGGGTTCCAATCCCAAATGCTTTCCCTGGATGGGCACAAAACTCGACTTAAACATGGTGTGGTAGAAACCCACCCGAGGAAATGCTGAGGGAATTTGCTGTCCCAGCAGCAGGAAGCTCAGGACCCTGGGAGAAAAGGATTTCTATCCCATGGGAAATGGGTACAGCCACATTCCCAGCTTGGAGCTGAGATTAAAAATGTGACGGAGATGAGACACACAGGAAAAATTATCAGGGATGTGGCCATAGCTTCCACTTGGACCGTGTCTCCTTCTCCATGAATGAACTGGGATTTTACGAGGCCCAGGGAGCCACATAGTGAGGGAGATAAAAACTAATGAGGGAAATTTCTGTAATGAAATAAGCAGTGAGAAGAAGGCAAAAGAAACCTTTCCTGGGGTCTTAACCAATGATGCCTCAGGCAAAGGAACAGGCCTGCTGTTGTTTCAGCCTTCACTAAAGGAGCTGGTGACAATGACAGGGTGAACAAACAGCTCCAGTGACAAAGGGGACAGAATTTACTCTGCAGCAGGAGAAGGATGGGGCAGGGAGCTCTTAGGGCCATTAGGGGATCCCAGATTGCCTGGCCCTGCCAGCGTTCTCCGCGTGGTGCCTCAGGGAGGCTGAATCAATCTTGGAGCACTTGGCTTTTGTCTTGAAATGTGTGTGGAGAAAATTTGGAAGGTCTGGAAGAAAGAAATGCTGAGGCTATCTTTAAGAAAAGGATAAAATGGGGATCTGTTGCCCAGGCAGCTGCCTGAAATACCTGGGAAAAAAATGGGAATGTATTATCTGGCAAAGTGCTTGTGAACACCTGGGAGATAACGAGGCAGGGAATTACAGCCAAGTTTGATTTGTCAAGAGCAAATCACGTAAAATCAATTTAACACCCGTTCATGGCAGCACAAACAGGCCTCGTGCTCAGGTGAGCAGTGATGGATGGCATGGATCAGGATTCCAGTGAGCAGGAAAACTCAGCTGCCCTGGGGAGAGCACGGGGAACACCCAGAACTGCAGGAAAACATCCCAGGATGTCCTTTTGTGGTGGGGAACGTCCAAGGCTTTGCCTGGAAAGCAGAGTGTGGATGTGGGTGAGCTCGGGAAGGCGGGGGAGCCATCGGGAAAAGGGAATCTCTGAGGGAAATCAGAACTGTCACCACTGGAAGTTGGGAGGTGATGAAGGGAGACACGGTGCCACTTGGAATTGTAGGAAAGGAGCCACGGAGGTGACAAAGCATCCTGTCACCTGAGAGTGGGAACGGAAACGAGGGGCGGCATGGTGCCAATGGCTGCGCTGTGAGGAGACAGGGAGGGGAGATTCCAGTGAGGGAGGAGAGAGAGGATTGAACGAGCCCATTGCCCCTAGCCAGGCTGGTTTTTTCTTCTTTTTCCAGGCTCCATACCAGGAATGAAAGGAGTCACGAGTGCAGCTTCTGTTTTTGTGTTGTTTGTTAAGTTCTTATCTCAGTTTCTGTGTGCTGCCCTCACCTGAGCTCAGCACTGCCAGAATCACTGCAGAATGGTCACAAGGCCTTGAGCACAGAATGTTTTAAAGACTTTTTACCCAATTAACAGTTCCAAGGTAAGGTATTTTCAATAATGCACCAATAACTATTAATCCTAGTTCACACATTTCTTCTACCTCAAACCTATCCTGCCAATCCCTCAGTGCCACCAGCACAGCAGGAATGGAGGAGAAGGAGAAGAAGGAAAGACCCAGGGCCCCCACCCTGAACCCTCCATGTTTGTCCCCATTCACCTCCACACTACAAACCCCAAAACTCTGATTTTTCACCCTGTGATAAACTAACTCCAATCTGTCTCACATTCTCCATGCTTGCAGTTCATCCAGACGTGTTGGGAGCTTTTTCCAGGGGCACAGATCCAAGGCTGTGTCCCCCTGGGATGTCAGGGGGGGTCCCAACCCCCCTGAGCAACAGGAAAGGTTTCCCAGCTTTCCTGAACTCCAACAGGGGATGTTTAAGGTGTCTTGCACTGGGTGATTCGGTGCAGAGGTCTGAGCTGACCACACAGCATTCTCCTGGCTCCTGGCAGGGGATGAGCAAAATTTCGGTTTCTTCCTGCCCCGCGTGCAGGATTCTGTGATTCCCTGATTCTGTGATTCACTGTTGGCACCACTGGAGCAGCACAGAAGGATCTGCCTCTGCCACAAATTCCAACTGAGTGCAGCTAAACCTGTTTGGGAGACACCACAGAGTTCCCCCAGGGATCTGGGAATCATTAGGAACCTGGGAATGGCTGTTTCTCCCTTGTGGGTGCTTCACCTCTTGGCTGTTTCCCTTTCCAAGTCCTGCTCAGGAATATTCCTGGGGCACATCCAGGGCTGTGCCTGGAGTGTGACACCACTTTTGTGCCCTGCCCCAGGTCCCTGCTGATGACACCCTTGGGATGCTGTGTGACACCCCTGGGATGCTGTGTGACACCCTTGGGATGCTGTGTGACACCCCTGGGATGCTAATGACACCCCTGGGATGCTGTGTGACACCCTTGGGATGCTGTGTGACATCCTTGGGATGCTGTGTGACACTCCTGGGATGCTGTGTGACACCGCTGGGATGTGTGTGACACCCCTGGGATGCTGTGTGACACCCTTGGGATGCTGATGACACCCCTGGGGTGCTGTTTCAGCTCCAGAGATGTCACCAGCCTGACAGGGAGTAATGCAGCCCTGAGCTCAGCTGTCCAACCATGGGATAGAGGGAGAGGGAATGAGTGGGATGGGTGTGGGATAAACAGCCCTTGGTGCAGTGTGAGCACAGAGTGATCGTGGAGCTGGCAAAGCCAATCCTGCAGCTCAGCTGGCACTGCAGACACTCCTGGGAATGCACTGCTGTGGAATTGGCTTTCCATGAGTCACAGGAATGGGGATGTGAGAGGTCATAGGAACAGGGATGTGACACAGGAACGGGGATGTGAGAGGTCAGAGGAACGGGGATGTGAGAGGACACAGGAACAGGGATGTGAGAGGTCACAGGAACGGGGATGTGACACAGGAACAGAGATGTGAAAGGTCAGAGGAACAGGGATGTGAGAGGTCAGAGGAACAGGGATGTGAGAGGTCACAGGAACAGGGATGTGAGAGGTCACAGGAATGGGGATGTGAGAGGTCACAGGAACAGGGATGTGAGAGGACACAGGAACGGGGATGTGACACAGGAACGGGGATGTGAGAGGTCAGAGGAACAGGGATGTGAGAGGTCACAGGAACGGGGATGTGAGAGGTCAGAGGAATGGGGATGTGACACAGGGATGGAGATGTGAGAGGTCACAGGAATGGGGATGTGAGAGGTCACAGGAACGGGGATGTGAGAGGTCACAGGAATGGGGATGTGAGAGGTCACAGGAATGGGGATGTGACACAGTAACAGGGATGTGAGAGGTCAGAGGAACGGGGATGTGAGAGGTCACAGGAGCAGGGATGTGAGAGGACACAGGAATGGGGATGTGTGAGCCCCCAGCATGTCCCACCAGCACTGCAGATGCTGCTCTTGAGGGCACTCACAGCTCTGGGCTTTGGGAAACCCAGATGGGGGAAAAGGAAATTGGGCTTTTGCTGGGGGTGTCCATCAGACTCCCTGTGCACCCCTGCCAATGCTGCATCCCTTTAGCTGATAAGATCTGATCTCAAACCTGGTCCCAGGACACTTCCAAAAAGCTGCAGGGATGGAAGTGGGGATGATGCCTGCTAAGAGCCCAAGGCCATCCCTCACCTCCTTCCTTCCCTCCCCATATGACCCTGCTCCCCTTCTCCCCATTTTTGCTCCTTTGTTCATCTCCTTTCTCCTTTTTCCTTCCCCTATTCCCTATTTATGCTCCAGTGAGTGAGGCTGAGCATCAGCACAAGAGTGGAATCCAGCCCTGGCTTTACGAGGGAAGGTTCTGATTCGTTCTTGCCTCCCGTTGTAATTTCCTCCAGTAGTGGAAGGTTAATTGTGTGCTCCACAGAGCTCTGAGCTCCCTGATTGAGGGGGCTGTTGAGAGCTGAGTGTTGCTGCAGCTCTGATTTAGTCCTGCTCACCAGGGTGATAAATTATGGGCAGATATGAGCCCAGAATGTTGAAGTTTGCAGGCTGCTGAACCTTTGCTCGCTCTCCAGCAGGGAAAATTTGGTGTTTCCCTGCTGCTGCACCTCCCACGTCATGTCAGGGTTTCTCTGGGACTCTGCTTGTCATCCTGGGATTTTGGGGCTGTGACTGAACATCTTCTTTCTTGGGATTTAAGCCTCTGAATTTTCTGGTGTCGGTGATAACAGCTCTGGGGATAAAATGCCTCCACCACAGAGCTGCTGCCTTGGAGGGCAGGATCACTGGATCATGGAATACCTGGACTGGAAGGGGACCTTGAAGACCATTACGTTCCAATTCCAACCAGGGTCACCTGGCTGAGGTTGGTGGACACCTCTGGAGTCACCTCATGCAGCCCCCCTGCTCAGGCAGGGCCACCCACACCAGTGACAAGGATCCCCAGAGGGAGGAGAGAGATTCATGGCTCAGTTGGCTCATGGGCTCCCAAACGAGGGGCACCAACAGAAGGGGTTTGATCAGCAAGGTCCCTGTCCTGGTGTGGGTTCATTGGGGACTGGAGAGTCTTGAGATGGAAAAACTGCCAGAGCTGGAAGTCAGAATCCTGCCCATGGAAGCAGAGCAAAGAGAACAGGCTCCTTCTGTCCCTTCTCCCTGGCACTGGAGCGCACCCAGACATCCTGGTGGTTGCCTCCAGATTCCTTCCTTTCCATGCCAAAAGAGTGGCAGCAGTGTTGGTCCCACTGCTCCCCTGGGGATTCTCACTGAGCACACAAGGTCAGAGCTGCTGCTGGGCACAAACCACCCTGGGGACCACCTAGCCCTGGAACTTTCTCCCAAACACACAACCCTCCTCTGGGGGAGATTTGGGATCTCCTCTCCCCTCTCCTCCTCTCCTCTCCTCTCCACTCCTCTCCTCTCCTCATCCTTCCCACTCACCCCTCATCCTTCCACACAGATCCATGCCTGGTGTGCAGTGGATGTTGTCAGGGCCTGACTGAGACTCTGGGGCCCTGAATTAAGCCTGGGATGTGAGAGAGAGTCAAAAATCAGCTTCAGACCATCCCCACTGAGGGCTGCAGCCAGTGCAGTCACCCTCTCCTCAGGGACACATTCCAGAGCATGGGAAAGACCCCAGTGGACCCCGTGCCTGAATAACAGGAGCAGTACAAGGACTGATGGGTGCAAGGTGGAACTGAGATCCCTTTCAAGGGCCTGGAGCTCCACTGCCCATCTGTAGGCATGGTGAGGGTGGACAGGGAGTTCCAGTGGGGCCAGGAAGGTGAGGGGCTCCTTGGCAGGGCTTTGGGCTTGTGGCCAGTGCAGGTCCAGAGCTGCAGACCCCTGAAAGGGAACTCAATTCCACCTCCTGCTGCCTTGTAGCAGCTCCTCACACCAGCTGCTGCCTGTTCAGTCCCTCTCAGTGATCCTGCACCATCCCAGCCCCTTCTCCTGATCCTGGGGAGTTCCTTTTCAAGGATCTGCAGCACTGGCCCCTCACTGCCTGTTTATAGCCATGGTGAGGGTGGGCAGGGGGTCTCCATGGGGCCAGGAAGGTGAGGGACTCCCATGCATGGCTTTGGGTTCCTGGGCACTGGGGTGGTTCTGCTGGCACTTCATTCCTTGCTCCAAGGGATGCTGGAAGGAGGGGCTGGGCAGGGCTGGGGCAGTGCCAGGTTTCCAGGAGCATCTGCTGCTCCCTCTCCCTGTGCTGCCAGATGGGAATGTGGGGAGCAGCAGCTGCATCCAAAGGCCAGGTCTGTGTGGTTGTGCTGTGCATGTCCCACATGTGCTGCAAACGAGGTTGTGGTGCTGTGATTGCAGCCAGAGCCTCTGGCTGCAGCCTGGACCAGCCAGGACTGGGTTTCCATCTTTATTTTGTTCCTGTGCAGCTCAGGATAACACCGTCCTGATGCCTTAAGTGGCTACTTAGAAACAAAGACTGGACAGGAATAAAGGAATAAAGGAGGGATTGGTTGGAAAGGCCTTCAGAGGTACACTCTGGGCTCCAGAGGCTCCTGCCTCAGTGCATCCCAACATGGACAAGGACAGCTCCCGAGTTCTTCCCACTTGGATCTCAGCATCAATTCCCCAAGCAGAAGCCAGGCAAGGATGGAATTTGCCCAAGCTTGCCCCCCTCTCCCCAAGATGAAGGTTTACAGTTCTTGCTCTGGGTGTTAGAGAGGTTTGTTATGTCTATCTGAGCACAGAGAACAGCACTTAATGAGCTGCAGGAAACTTCAGAGTTACACCAGCAGTACAGGATTTGAAAATTATAAACGTTAAAACCTAAGGCATCAATCCTCTCTCAAATGGGATTATGGCCCCGCTGGGAGGCCAGGGTGAGCTGGGCAGTGCTGGGGTGAGCTCAGTGCCCACGGGGCTCAGCCAGACCCTCACAACCTCTGTGTGGCCTCCCTCAGTGTCCCTCCAGCACTCCCTATCCCCATTCATCCCCCTCTGCCCACATCTCAGCCCCGAGTGCTTCCCCATGCGTGGAGCGGGGAAGGGAGATGTGGAGCAGGGAAGGGAAGGGAGATGTGGAGCAGGGAAGGGAAGGGAGATGTGGAGCAAGGAAGGGAAGGGAGATGTGGAGCAGGGAAGGGAAGGGAGAGGTGGGGCAGGGAAGGGAGAGGCGGAGCCGGGAGGGGAGGGGNTGTGGAGCAGGGAAGGGAAGGGAGATGTGGGGGAGGGAAGGGAGATGTGGAGCAGGGAAGGGAAGGGAGATGTGGAGCAGGGAAGGGAGATGTGGAGCAGGGAAGGGAAGGGAGATGTGGAGCAGGGAAGGGAGATGTGGAGCAGGGAAGGGAGATGCAGAGCCAGGCTCTCAGCACAGCTGCCTGATGCAATTTTCAATCCCATCTCCTGTTCTGACACTTCAGATGTGTTCTGATAACTCCAGAAGGGTGAGGGGTCTGCTCCAGTTGGTTCAGAGATGAAATTAAGTGGGAAAAAGTGGCAGGCTGAGATAAGAGGGGAGGGCTGACTCCACTTGTGTGACTCCTTTCATTGGAACAAGGAGGAGCGGGGGTGAGGCTGGGGGGAGAATGGGAGCAGAGCCATGAACTCACATTTTGGGGTAAATCCTCACATCTGTGCCCCAAGAGCATCGTGTGTGAGTGGCAGTGGAGGCTCAAAGCCTGGTGACAGTGAAACTCCCCAGAAACAGCAGGATCCAGGGACAGCAGCTTCCCTGAAAGCACCTGAATCGTGGGAGAGTGGGAACTCTTCCTGAACCCATGCCAGGAGGGAGGCCAGGAGGTTTCTTCCCTGCAAAGGCAGCTTCCCTCACAGCTCTGTTCCACAGGGAGCAGCTCTTCTCTCTCTAAATCCAACACAGGCTCAGGAAAATTGCTCCTCTTCCTGCTCTTCCCTTGCCAGTCCCACTCCCAGTTTTCCATCCTGAACTCTTCACCAAGGAGCTGGGTCAGGACACGGCCACAAGCTCTGACCCTGTTGCCCCCTGAGCTTGCCAGGGCAGCTCATGGATGTTCCCCTGGCTCTGCAGGGATTTGAGCCATGTCCACACTCCCTCCATTCCACAGGCACGGTCAAGAGCAGCAACAGCGAAATTCCTGCGACATTCCTGCTGGCATCTCTGGGCTCGGAAGCTTTGCCAGCCAGGGGAGGAGAAGATCCAGGCAACTGAGTGACCCAGGGGCAGCAAGATCCTCACCCAGGGAAAGGTGGAGCTCGTTTACTGTGTGATTTCCCCGGGATCAGTGTCTGGGAGCACCCCTGCTCCCCTCTCCCTTTCTTTCCCTCACAGCACTCTGGCGTCTCCTCAAGCCCCGCTTAGCACCTGGAGAAAGCCTGGCATACACAAAAGCCACTTGATAAAAGCCTCCCTGTATTTTACCCAGCAGAGCTGTGTGGGGAAAATGTGCTCGGAATTGCTTAGAGACACAGGGAGAAGTCCTTTAAGAGCCAACGCTTTCCGTGGAAAGCCTGGGAGAAAAATCCCCGCTGCCTGCCTTTGTGAGAAAGGTATTTTTTATTTAAGACACAAAGCAGGATTGTGTTTATGTGCTGCCCTTCATCTGCATTACTCCACTTAAAATCCCATTGCGGAAATATGAAAGAGCTCTGTTTTCTTTAAGGATATATCAGCTCCATTCCCAGAGGGATGAAAGAGCACCAGAAAAAAAAAAGGGACAGCTTTAGTAAAACAGCACTGCCAGGGGACATCATAAATACATAAATTACTCGCAACCAGCAAGGCAGACTCGCAAACTGCACAACAACATCCTGCACTACAAGGAAATACATTCCCTGGGAATGTTCTCCTGGAGAAGGAGTGCTGGCAGTGCCTGTCCTGCCATCCTGGGGGTCTCTGACCCCAAACACTCAAACCTGTGGCCTGGAAGGAGCTGTAGCTCCTCTGGAGCGCAGCCTCTGGAGCCCCATCCCATCAGGATGGCTCCCGCTGCTCACCCCCCTGGGAATGTGAGCGGAAACAGGGAGACCTCAGCTCCCCAGGGCCAGGCAGGGATGGTTTTCTGGAGCAGAGGGTGCTCAGGGAAGCCTCAGGAAGCCTAAACACTTCCTGGAATTCCCCCAGCAGTGTGAAGACCACGGACTGCCAACACTCATGGCAGCACTTGGCCCTTTTTGGCTGTGTCTCCTCCCATTCCTGCCATTCCTCCACACTTTTTGCTTCCTTTTCCCATCACTTCTCCTGGTCATTATTGTGTTAAGCTCCATCTCTGGGTTGGACATGCCAGCCCTGGCCTGGATCTGCTCACACAGAGCCACAGGAGGTGCTGCTCTTGCTGCTCACGCTGTGCCAGCACTGGGGGAGGTGGGAGCTTTGCTGCTCACAGAATTTCATGGAATCATGGAATGGTTTGGTTGTGAAGGGACCTTGAAGCTCATCTGCATTGTGTAGGGACACCTTCCACTATGCCAGGTTGATCCAAGCCCGTCCAACCTGGCCTTGGACACTTCCAGGGATGCAGCCACAGCTTCCCTGGCCAACAATTGCCTTTTCCTGCACTTCCTCAGTGCCTCACAGTAGGAAGTCTGCTCCAAGCCCTGGGACACCTTGTTGTGTCTCCAGTGGATCCCACAGAGCTTCTCAGCATCTCCCTGGAGCTGTTGGAGCTCCAGGCTGGACAGGGATCTGCAGATGAGCTTCCCTGTGCTGGGGAAAGGTCCTTCAGCACTTGGTGTTCTCCAGAGCCCTGGGGGAGTTTGGTTTCACTCCAGTGCATCCCACACAAGTGGTGTTCCTCACTCTGGAATCCATTCCAACTCCAGGCCCTTCCTAGCAGTACCAGTGCACCAGGTGTGGCTCAGCTTCCCAGCAGGCCAAATCCAAAGACATGGAGCTAAGATTCCTCATTAGAGACGTGGAATGGGTCCCTCACATCCCAAATTCTGCATTCCCAATGGCTGGAATCATCCATCATGGGTCATTATGCCACTTTTAATTGGCTACCTTTCTCCACACGAATGCTGCCATTATTTGTGCAGGATATATTTGGATATTTCCTGTCCTGCTTATCTCTCCCCCAGGTGTCTTATCAGTTCCTCAGGTGGCTCTTGTACCTCTGCGTTGTCCTTTGAGGGATTATCACCATCACTCCTGCTGACAATTCCCTGGGTGCTTATCAGGTGAACTCCTGCATTCCCCATTAATTCCGGGAATTAATAAAAGAATCAGGCATTTTTCCAGCCCTCCTTCAGGCTGCTGTCTCCACTCCTTCCTTGGATTTGTGCATTTGCAGGAAAAGACTGGAGAAAGGCTCTGCCCCTGTGTTGCACTAATTATAGGGAATAACACATGGAGAGGGAGCTAAGGAACATCCAGGTGGGTCAGCAGTGTCCGGGGGAGCTGTCCCTGACCTGTGCTGGGGACATGGAGCCAATGGGGACCATCGGGAAGAGCATTCCCAGCAGGTCAGGGAGGGATGCTGCCCCTGTGCCCAGCCCTGGGGACACCTCTGCAGTGCCGTGCCCAGCTCTGGATCCCCGGCACAGCAGGGCCAGGGAGCTCCTGGAGCGGGGCCGGCGGAGGCTGCGCAGCTGAGGAAGGGCCTGGAGCATCTCGGGGCCCAGGAAAGGCTGAGGGAGCTGGGGCTGCTCAGCCTGGAGAGGAGCCCCGGCTGAGAGGGGCCCTCAGGCCTGGCTGTCCCTGGCTGCAGGGAGGCTCCGAGCAGGGCCCGGGCTCTGCTCCGGGGGCCAGCAATGGCCCCAGAGCCACGGGCAGGGACTGAGCCCAGCAATTCCCTGCACAGGAGGCACAACTTGTGCCCTGGGCAGGGCCCAGGCCTGAGCAGAGCCCAGAGAGGCTGTGGAGTCTCCTGGCTGGGGCTATTGCAGAGCTGTGGGCACACACTGCAGTGCCCTGTGCTCTGGGATGGCCCTGCTGGAGCAGGGAGGTGCCACCAGTGACCCTCTGTGCTCCCTTCCAGGCTGACCCCTCCTGGCATTCTGGGATGTGGAGATGCCAGAGCAGCCATGGGACATTGATGTCTCTGGGGTGCCCGCAGAGAATCCACAGAAAGGGAAGATGATGCAGCTGGGGAAAAGCTCCTCTGATTGCCACTCCTGCAGGTTTGTCTGGCTCAGGGAGGTTCCACAGGCAAACCCACCCCTGGTGTGACAGGGAATGGTGCTCTGGAAACACCAAAATGGGGGGAACAAGCTGGAGAAATGAGTGCCCACCCTCGGAGGCTTGGGGGCTTTCTCTTTCTTTAATTCCTGCGGAATTCTCGGTGTCATAGATCCCTGGAATGAGCAGAGAGCTGGGATTTCCTCTCTGTTTGTAACACCCCACACCAGGAGAAAGGAACAGCAAGGAGAGAATCTCCTGTCACCTCCAATGGATAAGAGGGAGGCAGGAGGATGGAAAAGATTGGGGAATAAGGGAATACAAACCTCTCCCTCCTCAGCTGCTTCCTGCTCTCTGTCCTTCCCAGTCCAGTCCAGGATTCCTCTTCACCTGTTTGTTGGAGCTTGTTTGGACATTTCCAAAGGGGAATTTTGGTTGGATTACGATGTTCTATCCTTTACTGCAGAGGCAGCAATTCCAAATGTTGCCCCTCAGAGAAGGAGATTTAACACCAGGAGTTCCTGGCTGCCTTCATTCCTCGTTCTCATCTCTCATCTGGGTTGTTCCCTTCTCTTTCCACACCCCTATGTAAGATTTGTTCCCTCCTTTTTCAAAACCTGTTTTCCTTTCAGCAGATCCATTTTTCAGGACTTTTGCTGACAACAGAAGCAGAGACAAAATTCCTAATAAAATCCCCACAGAGCTGGAGGTTCAAAGTCCTGATGGTCCAGTCTTGGGTCCAATGTTGAACCAGGCCAGTTCTTATAGAACTCCAAATCCCAGAATAAGGTTGGAAAAGACCTGGAAGATCATCGAGTCCAGCTTGTCTTGGTGTTGTGGTGATGTCTCCAAGAACTGTTTTGCACACTGTGAAAAGTCTTCATTTGAAGGCACTTTGGGGTTATTTATTCAAGCAGAAGACTCCAAAGTCTTTAAAAACTGGAGGGTGCAAGTGATTCCATCAGATCCCTGAGCTGAGTAAAATTCCATGTTCCTATAAACAATTTTGGTCATGCTCAGTGTCCTCTTGCCCAGAAAATTGTTTTTTATCCACAGATGTTGCACACATGGAATTTCTCTGTCATGACTCCTGTCTGGAGGAACAATCCCAACGCTGAACCCCAGATATTAAAGGGCAAAATGACAAAGGATCTGTAAGGGGCCAAATTCTCCTGGATGAATGGAACAGTATCCAGGTCTCTCCAAGTGCTCAGGTCTGGAATACGAAGTGAGAGATGTGGGAGCAAAACCCAGCTCTCAAACAAAATCCTTTGGCTCCACCACCCCCGTGGCCAACCCATCCTGGGAACGTCCCCATGGAGGGACCCTTCAGCTCCCAGAGGAAAAGCTTGAGGAGGTCTCACATTTCCAGCTGAAGCACCTCCCTCCAGGAGGAGGGAATTTGGAATATTTGGGCAGTTTGGGTGATGCCTGGTGGGATAAATTGGCTCCACTGCCTCAGGGCAGGGCCAGGGGCTGTTGGGAGTGGAACAGCACAGACGGGGATCCTATGGGATAAAGGGAAATTGAATTCCCATTTGAAATGGGAATAAAAGGAAGGAGGCAAATGATCCAGAGCATTTTTTAGTGCTTCTGGAGGGGGGTGCAGTGCCTCCTGTAGCAAGGCCTGGCTCTGCTGTGTCACCAGAAACCAGGGAATAAACTTCCCAACCAATCTGCTGGAGGAGAAACCCAACAACACTGAATAAGCAGTGCTGGTGTGTGGGAATTCTCCAGGTTGCAGACCAGGTTATATCCATGAAATTAATACATATTTCTCACATTTCTATTCCGTATTCATTACATTTCCATGGCCATTATTACCATGAACTTATTTGGATATGAAGAAGAGTCTTTTGAGGGTTTTTGGTGGCCTTTGGAGCATCCCTTTCCTCAAAACTCCTTTGTATGGTCTTGGATCATCTGACAGATATTCACTCCTTGAGAGTGTCTCAAATACGGGACCAGGTCATGGTCAGCACCTTCTGCTGCCATTCTTCATTCAGGCACTTGATCTTTGTTCTCAAAACTACCACATCTCCCAGTCCATATTAACCATGGATATAGGGAAATAGGGAAGCCTTGGCTGGCACGAGACCTTTTAGTCACAGATGTGGGAGGTTTACACAAAGCCACAGTAATCTTTGGCATTTTGTAGGGTACAAAACTCAGTGTTAACCACAAATGTGGGGTCCTATTGTCAGAAAGTGAAAATTTTCTGAAAATTTTCCAGCATTTGCCCCAGTGCTGCGTGGATTTCTTCCTGAAGAGACAGAACCTGCTTGGTTACAGCCACATCACTGAGGCCACCACTGAGCCGTGTCCCCAAGTGCCACATCCACTGAGTTTTACATCCCTTGAGGATTTAACTCCTCCATGAATGAACACAATCCCTCTCAGAAGATGTGATGAGCCTGTCGGAGTCCAGGGAAGCCTGAAAGCTTCTCCTGCTCCTCTGGTGGTTTCTTTATATCCCCAGAGCTCCTCAAAAGTGGCCTAGCCAGCGACCTAGGCTTTGGGAGAAGCTTCCTCCACTTTTGGGAGAACCTGAATGCACCAGAGAGGTGAAGAGATTTTTGTTTAGTGAACCACGGAGAGTTTAGTTGTAGTTTTTAGGATCTTGCTCTGTGTATTACATAGGGACAAGATGGAGATTTTTGGGTGTGGTTTTTCCTTCTTTCTTCTTCTCCTCTCTCCTCATTCTCTTCCTCTCTCCTCTGACACCAGTTCCTGTGGTGTGTTGGTTGGTGGAAAAAAGTTAGCATTGAAAAGACATATCAATAAGATGAGGGTTTACTGGTGTTGGAAAGAAAATAAGATACATATTGTTTCTGGAATGGTTGTTAGTTAGATATAAAAGTAGCTGCTGATCTGCAGCCATTGCCTTTCTGCCCTGGTGTCCTTGGGGGATGCTGCCACTGCCTCCGAGGTTTTGATAAGACAAATAAACAACTCTGAAACAGCAGAAGAAGATCTCTTGCTGCATTCTTTCCAACATGACGAACCAAAGGAAGAAAAGCCCCAGGGCAGAGGACAGGGGTTGGAAACCCCAACCCCAGCGGGGGCCCGAACCCCCAACCCCAGCGGGGGCCCAGGCCCTCGACATGAGCCCTGCTCTGAAGCCACCACTGGTTCTGTGGCACTCAGGCCCGGTGACCACAGCCAGCACCTGGTGACCACAGCCAGCCTGCTGCATTAGTGCTCATCTGCATTCCCCAGGCATGGGATTTAACAGGAAGTTTTTGGAGCAGAAACTCTCCATTCATCAGAGAGATCCATGGACTCCAGAGTGGGAGTCTGGTGTTTATGACTCTCCCCATAATATTAAATTAATACAGTGATGATTTATCAGCCTGGCAACTCTAACAAAGAGGGAGAGGGAAGCTGAGGGAAGCTGAGGTTTTTTCCTGGGATTAAATATTTGTGCCTGGTGCTGCTGGCTCATAAGACCCAGCCCCATAAAGGTTTCATGGGCTCCTTCCCAGGCTGGCTGTGCTGTCACACACCCTGGGCAGGGTGTTTAAGCCCTGAACCCTGAGTCAGTTTAATTTTCAGGCCCTGACCCTGTGGTTTTACTGCGGCGAAGTTGCAGAGAGCAGAAACTGTTCCTGCTGCAAGCCTGGCCCTGCATTTTTACACCTGCAGGAGGATGTGCTCTGCTGCTCGCCTGAAAGGGCACGCAGGCTTTGGAGAGACCCTGGTGTTGCCTCGGAATAAATCAGCCCCTGGGCTGGCTCTATTTATCAAGGATGTGGTTTGAACAGGAACCCAGGCAGGAAAGCTGGAGGACAAAATGATAAAATGGCAGGAAACCTCCCCAAATCAGGCAGTGCTCCCACACGAGTCCTCAGGGAGCTCAAGGACAAACCAGCTGCTCCGGGCAAGCCTGCTTTAAAATCAGAAGAGGATCAGGGAATGTTTTCCAGCTTTCTGGTTTATCTCACGTCTGAAAGTCCAGAGAATTCAGGGAAAGAGTCTGAGCAGCTCAGGGGAAGCCAGATGTCCCCAAAGGAGCCTCAACAGGACACTCCAGAGGAGCCCTGGGTGGTTCTGTCTGCCCCACGCCTGAGGAGCACACGGGCAGGGCCCACACAAGGGAAGGACAACACAGGGTGAGTGTGGGGTTGGAAGGAAGGAAAGGGGGTTGGGGTGGAAAAGGAGCATCACAGTTGTCACCCTCCCTCACAGGGTGGGTGGCAGGGACCTGCCTGGGTCCCTGTGCCAGGGTTTGAGCTGTGCCAGGGGCTCAGCTTCTCATAAACACCCAGAGAAGCTGTGGCTCCCCCATCCTGCAAGGGTCCAAGGCCAGGCTGGATGGGGCTTGGAGAAAATGACTCCAAATAATTGATACAAATATTTTTAAAACCAGTGTGTATCATTTTTTAATTAATTGAAGAAAAAAGAGGTGGCTTTTAATGCTACTGGGATCGTTCAACCTGGAAAAGAGAAGCTCCAGGGCTTATTGTGGCTTTCCAGTGCCTAAAGGGGCTCCAGGAGAGCTGGAGAGGGACTGGGGACAAGGCATGGAGGGACAGCACACAGGGAATGGCTTCCCAGTGCCAGAGGGCAGGGATGGATGGGATGTTGGGAAGGAATTGTTCCCTGGGAGGGTGGGCAGGCCCTGGCACAGGGTGCCCAGAGCAGCTGTGGCTGCCCCTGGATCCCTGGCAGTGCCCAAGGCCAGGTTGGCCATTGGGGCTTGGAGCAGCCTGGGACAGTGGGAGGTGTCCCTGCCTGTGGAAGGAGGGTGGAACAGGATGGGATTTAAGGTCCTTTCCAACCCAAACCATTCTGGAATTCTGGGATAAACACCCTGGAGAAGAGCACAGTGCCTGGGGAAGGGTTTGCTGCTGGGGCACTGCAAGGAGAAGGAATTATGGAATCACAATGTGAGGAGAAGGAAGGTGAAGTTGAATGTAAATAAATGTAAAGTCAAGTGCAAGGGGGGAAATCCTAATTAGGCATCTCCAGGGATGGGCTCCGAGTGGATTATTGTCATTCCGGTGTGAGGCAGTGAGATTCAATCAGTTCCATAAATACATCAGCTCAGCACACAAACAAAGGAAATCAAATTATGGAATTGCCAGGACAAGAGAGGACAGACACACAGGAATCTGTGTGTGATACTGAGAAATCCATGATAAACCTGTGTCTGGATATGGGGGCAGTTCTGGGCCCTCCCAGGGGCCCAGGAATGGAGCAGGAATGCAGGAGAGGTGAAAAAGGTGAATAAAACCACAATGAGGTGAAGAAGTCATGAAGGAGCAGTTGGGTAATTCAGGGAATTTCAGAGTGGAGGTGACTGAAAGGAATATGAAAATCAGGGAAAAGATGTGAAGGTGACAGGTCCAGGGCAACACCAGAGACAGGTCGGGAATGTCTCAAGGAAGCACCAGGGGGGAACAGATTCCCTGGAGCATCCTGCTTGGAGATGTGCATGGAAAAGAAAGGAAGCAGCTCCCAGTCACTGCAAATCCTCATCCAAGCTGGCCCTGGAGGGATAACTGCAGGATCCCATCATTTACTGGGACCTCACACGGGGAGGGTGGGATGGCACAGGGAACAGGAGCTGGGCCTTGAAGAGACAGGAGAGAGCTGTCCTAAAAAGTGGATTAATGGAGTCTGGGGTTTCTCTCAGTAGGGAAGAACGGGGAAAAACAAAGTAAAAATTGCTATTTTTTTCTGGAGCCAGCCTGTGGGAGAGTGCAGAGAGCAGCACATGGATCAGCTCCCAGTCTGGGTGCCTGGATGGAGGATGGGGACAGAATGTCAGGGCTTAACACAATCCCAGACAATCCTCCTCTCTCCTGCTCTTCTCCCTTCTCCTGTGGATGCAGAAGGAGGCTCTGGGTGATCTGTGGGGAAGTGAGAGCAGGAGTGAGCAGCAGGCACAGAGCTGCCAGCACCAGGGCTCCCTGCAACAAAACATAAAGTTCATGTCCTGCTTCCCATACTAATTACTTTCCTCGCCCTAAAAGAAAGGTCTGGTCACGTTCCAGTGAAGGTAATTCCACCTGAATTCCTCTGGAGCCTGAACTGGCGACATTATTAAGGAATAATTGTTTCTTAATTTGCTGCCCACAACACAGCTTGGGACAGTGTCAAACAATCCTGCTCCGAGGGGGCTGAATTCCAGCCATGGCCACAGTGCAGCTGAGGGCTCGGCAATAATTCCTGGCTGCTGCCAGGATGGAGCTCTTCTCCAACAGATTTGGAGCTAAAATTTAATCCATTACGGCTGTAAACAACCCACTCCAATGGGAAGCAGGTGTAACCTGTGCTGTCTGCTGAAAATATGAAGTCATAACTCTGGGAGAATGGTGCAAATCCGAGCGTCTGTCTGGTTATTTGTCAGTGGGTAATGTCCCCTGCATCCCACAATTATTGGGAGTGGGATTCATCTGGCTCCCTGTGTCCCTCTGCAGCTCTCATCAGGACAAGCAACAGAGCCCAAGCTGCCATTAATCCTGGCCTAAAGCCTAAAATAGGTCAGTGAAGAGCACCTGGAAATGTCACTTTCCCTCCAGACACTGCAAAGGAAGCCCACGGAGATATGATCAGACAGAGGCATTAAAAATTAGGAGGAATAAATCCCCCAGGGAATAGCTGCCCATGTATCTGAGCAGCATCACTGATCCCAGGGCAAGTTTAATCCCAAGAAGTAATGGAAGGAGACAGACAGTGCTCAGTCTGTCCCTGCAGCTGTTCCTCCCTGGGATGTCATTTTCCAGAGTGTTCATCCCAGTCTGGGACTGGCACAGTGACAGCAGCGCAGGGCAGGCCAGGGAAAGTCACCCCAACACCTTTTCCAGACACAGCTCAGCCTTTCCTCTCCCAGGGATCCTCTCGAGGGATCACTGTGAATTCCCTGAGGTGTGGGGAGTTCTGGGGAGAGGGAAAACCTGGGCCAGGTGACCCTGAGTGGGGAGGAACTGAGAGCGAAGTCAGAGCTGGAATTTGGAGAGTAGGAACAATTCCTTTTTACCTGAGGGTGAGGTAGGGAGTAAAAAGGGCCATCCCACAGATATTCCCAGGTCTGGAGAGCCCTGTTCCCCAGAAACAGCTGGGGCCATCCTGAGTGAGTCCCTGTGTATCCATCTGCTACCAAATGGGATCAGAAAAGGCTGCAGAGATCATTTTTCTCCCCTTCCCTTCTCCTGCAGGAACACGTGGAGAGTCCTGCTCCTTCAGGACCTTTCCTCCCCTGGAACACATTCAGAGCAATTTTACACAGGGAAAAATTGGCAGGGTCTATTTTTTCTCCTCCCCTGCTCTCTGTGAGCACAGAGCGAGCAGCAGCTCAGGAGTGGCCAGGGAGGAGCTCAATTTATTGCCTGGAACACAACCCAGCATTGACAGAGCCGTGATGGAAACAGGGATCCTATTCCAGGCAGGCAGGGAAAAGGGCTGTTAGGAAAACGAGCTGGAGCTCTCTGAGAAGCTGCTGCATTTATTTCATGGAGAGATCATTCCCAGCCCCTCTGGGAACCTGAACCTTCCAGCTCTCCTTTCTGTGCCTGCCAGGATTTCGGGGCCATCTGTGAAGCACCACCAGAGTCCCCAGATTGGCCAAGCATCCAGAGCTTCTTGATTCCATGTCGGGGCTTGGCCAGCCCTTGCTTGTGGTCTCTGCTTGGTGATCTTCTTTTTTAATGTTTCATGTCAGAAAAATGCAGTGAGACTTCTTTTTGCTGCTTCAATGATTGTTTCTTTTTTTTAATCAAAGTTTCAGAAGCACAGACTCTGTTGTTGCTTCCAGGAGTACAGTGGTAAAGGGCTGCTTAAAGCAAGTGGCTTTTATACTCTTTATCAACCAGTTAACAACTTCTGCATATTCTATTTTGTCTTTAGTAAGTATCAATTTTATTGATATGTCTCTTTTACACTGAGTTCTTTTTACTAATTAACAAATCACAGGAACTTCGGTCAGAGAAGAAAGGAAGAATAAGGAGAAGAAAGAAGAAGAAGACGAAGAAGACGAAGAAGAAGAAGAAGAAGAAGAAGAAGAAGAAGAAGAAGAAGAAAAGCTGATACCCTGGGTTCTCCATGTTGTCTCTATATAATATATAGAGCAAAACCTAAACCTACAGCTCCACTCTCTGTGATACACTAAACAAAAACCTTTCTCACTTCTTTTGTGTTTGCAGCTCATCCAGGAGCAAGGGGAGTTTTTCCCGTGGGCTTAGGTCAACAACCAAGCTATTTTGGGGTGCTCTGGGGATAAATGAAACCCCCAGGGGAGCAGGAGAGGTTCTCCAGCCTTCCTTGACTCCAACAATTCCAGATGAGGCATCAGGAGGAACATCCATAGGAAGGATGGAATTCCTGGAGGAAGCTGGGGATGAGGGGACAGCACAGCAACAAGGGAGGATGCTGTGCACACATCCCAGGGTGCAGAAACAAATCCTCTGGGGAACATGGAATGGAGAATCAGTCTTCCCCTCTGTTTTCCAAAAAAAAGTCAGAGCAAGAAGCAACTGAAACCACTTTTGTTCAGTCACAACATGCCACAAGCCAGAGGATCAGTGCATCAGGGTTTGGGACAAAGCAGCTCTTGGGATTGTATTTTCAGTGGGAATCAGGCAAAACCCATCTGAAATCTCCCAGATAAGATCATTGTCATTCCTGTGCCAGCCGATCCTGAGGGGAGGAAGGAGCTTTCTTTCCTCTCACTGTGTGGGACAGGGGCTCCTGAGCTGGGCACTGCACTGAGTGGGAGATTCCCAGTGGAGCCGAGTGTTGGAGAGGATGGCTCCAACGTGGGGGGCACCAGCTTTGGCTCAGGATCATCTCCTGGGGCCTCCCTGGAATCACAGGATCACTGAGCTTGGAAAAAGCCTCCAGAATCATCAGGTCCAACCTTTGGCCAAACACCACACACCTGAAGTAAGACAAACTTCACGACAAGTGCCCAGACAAGTCTGGAACCCCACATTCCATCTATTTATCCATGTTATTCCCACACCTCAGTGAGGTGAGCGCCAGCTCAGAGCTGCTGCAGGATCTCTGCTCCTGCTTTTCTCTGCTAGAATAGACCTCTCAAACCTCTGCTTTCACATCTCCAGGGACTGCAAGTGGCTCCAGGCACCTCCAGGTGTTCTGGGTGCTCCTGGGGCACCAGGAATTGGGGTGGCAGGAGGGCTGCAGGTGAGTCCAGGCACCTTCAGGTGTTCTGGGTGCTCCTGGGGCACCAGCAATTGGGGTGACAGGAGGGCTGCAGGTGGCTCTGATGGAGGGACACCCTTTTCCCCCCACACTGCAGTGCTCAGGTCACCTAAGGGCCACTCCAGCAGTGACTGGAAAGAAAATAGGCCTGAAATTGTCTTTTCCACACCCTGCCTGCTCAGCAGGGACACAGAAGCAGGAGACCTGTCCACACAGGCCGGGCCTTGTCACAGGAACCAGCAAGTGACAGCCAGAGTTATGCTGGCTCCGTGTCCCTTATTTTAAAAGCAGATCCCTGACGGCTTTGATTCCTTCCTCGAGGTAATTTTTTATTGCTTCTTCCAGCAGATGACCCTGATTTCATTTGCTCCACGAGTTCCAGGGAGGCCACATCAATCAGGCAAAGCCTGGGGAGGAAGCAGCCCCACCGTTGATTAAAGCTGAGGGTGGAATTCAGCCCGGAGGAACCTCGTCTTTTAACAGGAACTGATCACAAAGTGAGGGGGGAAAGGAGCTGCTCCTCTTGTGTTGTTGGTGTTCCCTGCGCACTGAAAAATCCATCAGCGAGCACTGAGCATCTGAGCAGAAATTCTTTTATATTTTCTATTGTTTTTACCACCACCATCATCATCATTTTCCTCCTTTTCTGTCCCATGGAAGTGTCCTTACCTTAACCCAGGACTTTTTCCACTTTTACTCTCCCGGTTCCCAGGGAAGGGCAGGGGGAGAGGGGCTGTGCTGGGCTGGGCTTCCAAGTGGGATTAAACCACCACCTGGACAATGGCATTTTATTCCAAGGATTTAGCAAGGATAAAGGGTAGGACAGGGCTTTGGGACATCCTACGAGCTCATCTCTGTGATGGGACCTGGCCTGGCACTCCAGGAGCCTCCATCTCTGGCTGGCAGTGAGGGCTCAGAGCTGGGCTGGGGTTGTCTTCCTTCAAAACTGCCTGATTTCCCAAAATTCTGGGATCAAGTTCAGCGTGGAATGTGTTTCGATACCTACAGCTGAGATAACACCATGTCATCTGTCTTTTCTCAATAAAAGGGGATTTTTAATCCATAAATATGGGCTGGTTGAGTCCTGGCTGGCCAAAGCAGCTCCCTGGTGACCAAGACTCAGTCACAGTGCAATTTCCATGTCCCAAGTGGATTGTGACCATTCCAGGGCCTGAAGCAAGGCAAAAGATGCCCCTAAAAAAAGAGAATTTTTCTCTTTTCCCAACTGGGAAGCTCTCCCATCAATCTCTAAATATAACAGCAATTTCCATGCATCTTGGAGGAGTTTATATGGAAGTAGGTCCTCAGTTGCTTGGGGTGGTTCATCAGATATAAGTCACTATGCAAATGGGACAAGTGCAAACGCTCCAGTGATGGCATTAGAATTTTATGGATTATAATTACAAAATATTTTCTTATATCATTATTTTGATATGATTATTTTCATATCATTACCATGGAACTTGGAAGAGAAGAACTCTTGAAAGGTTTGCGTGAGGAAAATGAGAATATGGGAAAGGGAGAAGGGATCTGCTGCAGAAGGAGCCCCACAGTATCAGCAATCATTAATATGGATTTCAGGGATTGCAACAGCAAATGAAACACTCTTTTTTCAGCCTCACTTAGTGGTAAAATCCTTGTGGGATAAGAGCAGGATGGATATTCCCAACAATATATTAGTTCTCCTTCATCTGAGGAAAATTATTAATAAAAGCCCGATGTGGTTTTCTTTATCATTGATGCTTCATGCTGTGAAAATAACAAAATCTGTTGATTTGCATTACAACATCATTATCATCTGCTTGATTATTTTCAAGATAAGAAAGGTGGCAGAGGGATTATTGCAGAATAGCAAAAAAATAAATCAAACGTTTTGAGCTTTGGTCTATTTATCATCATTTGTAGTTTCTGTGCTAATATTTATTTTGGTAGATTTGACTCCAAATTAACAGGAGAAGAAAATGAACGTGCCCTGTATGGACCAGCAGCCCAAACCCTGTGGAATGCCATGGTTGGATCCAAATTTTATCCTTCAAATTGTCAAAAAGGCCAAAGGCACCCGGGCTGTGCCAGCCCTGGGGTGGCAGCAGGAGCAGGGCAGTGCCTGTCCCCTGTGCTGGCACCGCTGGGGCACCTCCAGTGCTGGGGCAGCTCTGGGAGCCTCCTGACAAGAGAGCCCTGGAGGGGCTGGAGCGTGTCCAGGGAAGGGAACGGAGCTGGGAAGGGGCTGGAGCCCCAGGAGAGACTGAGGGAGCTGGGAAAGGAGCTCAGCCTGGAGAAAAGGAGGCTCAGGGGGGACCTTGTGGCTCTGCACAACTCCTGACAGGAGGGGGCAGCCGGGGGGGTCAGGCTCTGCTGGCAGGGAACAGGGACAGGAGGAGAGGGAACAGCCTCAGGCTGGGCCAGGGGAGGGGCAGGGGGGATATTGGGAACATTTCTCCATGGGAAGGGTGGTCAGGCACTGGCACAGGGCAGTGGTGGAGTGCCCATCCCTGGAAATGTCAAAGAGCCCACGGATGTGGCACCTGGGGACAGGGGCTGATGGTGGGCATGGCAATATCAGGTTAATGATTGGCCTTGATGATCTCGGAGGGTTTTTCCAACCTGAAAAATTCCATGATTCCATGAGTAACCAGTTCTAATCCCTCTTAACTCACCTCGTGGAAGTTCTTCCAGCACAGCAGAAATCTTTCCATTTGTCAATCTTGCACCTACAGAAATCCAGGTATCTGCCCAGAAGCCTTTTTCTCTCTAATGTGCACCTAACAGGCTCATTAAATGATTTAATGTCATTAAAGGTCACTCCTGCACATCCAGAAGGACTTTCCACGTGGAATTTTTAACATTATTATGCAGAAATAAAGCTGGGGGTACACAGACCCTCTTTTTAATAGTCTAATATGCACGTAGTTATTTACTTATTTCCCAAAAAAGGGTTTTTTCATGCCAGAGCTAATTAAAGCAGACTCATCTCGTGCTCTGTCTATGAGATATTGCAAACATTAAAGAGGGAGCTAAAAAAAGAAAGGAACAAGTGACATTATTTGGCCACAAATACAGCTTTTATTTAAAAGACAGGCACTGGTAAAGTGGAAAAAAGCCAAGAAGTTTCATTCCGTTGCATTTTGGGATAACGAGGAGGTGTTTGAGAGGCTTTAAGTTGATTTTTTTGGACTATTTTGTGCAGAAAAAGTCAGAACAGGTTGTTGTGATAAGAGCCTGGGAGCCCTGGATGTGAAAATACCTGAAATTTAAGCTTTAAATATTTCTTTAAATATTTCTTTCACTACTTCCCACACCAGGGACCTGTGTTGTCCCCATATCACTGGGAAAAAAAGCTTTCCTTGAAGAACTAAATATGAATAAGCTGCAGAAATCCATGAAATATTGATCCTGTCCACGCTGGCCTGCAAATGGAAGTGAATCCTCCTCGTACACCTGAGGAGTGTTTTACAAATTCATTAAAAATAACACAGGAGCCCCAGAATGCACTAAAGGTGATTAATTTGTACCATTTTAAATAATATACTCCAGCTTATAAAAGCTGAATTATTTATGAGAGCAGCAGTAACATCTACTGGAAAGAAAAATAAATGTCGTGCTAAAGCAAACAGTGTTTTTCCAAATGTCACAACACACACCATAACTTCCACATTTCCAGCTGCTTTTTCCTCATTTTCAGAGAACCATGGGATCACTGAAATTGGGGCAGTCTCTGGAAACCACCAAGGACTCTGCCCAAGGAGCAGATTGTCCAGGACCAGGGTTGGATATCTCCAAGGATGGAGAGTTCACAGCATTCTTGGACAACCTCCCAGTGCCTGACCAACCTTGGAATTCTCTTTTTTGAGGTGTGAGTGGAATTTCCTGAATGTCAGTATTTTGGGCTTTGTCCCTGTTCCTGCCACTGGGCACCACTGGGAAGAGCCTGGATATGACTCCTCTGCATCCTGCCAGGGATTGATGGACATCAGCAAGGTCTCCTCATCTGCAGGATGAGCAATCCCAGTTCTCACAAGGTACCAATTCCCATTCCGAGCCTCCTGGCCCTTTGCTGGATTCCTGCTCCCAGGGCCATCTCCAGATGTGCAGGGGGAGCTGCAGCCCCAGGAGAAGGGGCACAGGACACTGTGGCACTGCAGAGCCAGAGCAGACTGACCACCCTTGGAAGGTGTTTAGGATCCAGTCTGGGACCTTGAGGCACCAACTGTAACCTCAGCCAAACACAACAGGGAGTGAAGTTCTCCTTGGCCATCACCATCGTGTGACCCCACTGAGCCCCACCAAAGGTGATTCCTTTCCCTGCAGGGCTGCACAGCCTGGATTTATCCCTTGTGCAGCACCTCCAGCAGTGTGAGGAGAAAATGGGAAAAGGAGCTGTCTGTCTTTCCCCGAGGATGCACTGAAACAGGAGCTCGGAGCATCCATTGGGGAGACAGGCAGGTTTAATTCCTCACTGGAGCCACAGACACCCGTGCTGAGCTCCACAGGGCTGTCTCTGCCACACGTCTGCTCTCCCCTCGTGATGGTTTTATTATTTCCCCGTCAGTTTTCCTTCCCAGATGTTTTACGAGCCAGACTTTTCATTTTGGCCAAAGCCTGGGAAGGGCCGAGCGGGGCTGGGGTTAAAGGAGGTCAGAGGAGGAGGCAGGAGCTGCAGGCTGCAGTTTGGATGCTTTATGTTCTCCTCAGAGCTCCCTGTCAGCTCCTGCTGCCACTGCCTCCTGATGGATTGGCTCTCGGCTCCTCACACAGCAAAAACATTGGGGAAGGGATTACATCCCACCTGGAATGGGAATTGGAGCACAAACTGGGCACCTCGCACCTCAACAGCACCCGTGGGTGGCAGGGGAGTGGGAAAGGTGTCCCTGCCCGTGGAAGTGGAGGAGCTTTAAGTCCCCTTCCCACCCAACCCATTCCAGATTCAACGAGGCTGGGGAAGAGTGGAGTGCCCAGGCAGGGCTTTGCTCTCGTGGGAGGCTCTGCTGTGGGTGGGAGCTGGGGCAGAACAGGATTTGACTCTGCTGAGGACAGAAGAGCACAACCTTGGAAGAGTAGATAAAGGATGTCACTTAGGCAAAGCACAAGCAGGAGCCAGCTCAGCTCTGCAAGGCTGACAAAGCAGAAATTATGGAAAATAAAGATCTTGGGCTTCCTCAAAAACGGGGGTTGAGGAACAGCCACCTGAAAGGACACCAGACATTGAAGACAGACCCCAAAGAGCCCTAGAAGGACTTTGATAAGGGGTGTGATTGCGTAAAATAAAGTCAAATAATCATGGATAGCTCATGAACGTGCAATCAGTGTGAGATAAAAACCCTGCTCACCCAACACTCGATCGGAGAGGAAGGATCCCCCCAGTGCCCCGCACTGCAATAAAGAATTCCTAATTTCTGATACTCCAAACTTTGCCAGAAAGTTTCCACCTGGATGACTTTGGTATCAGTTCCAGACTTTGGAGAATGAAAGTGATGAGACGGAGAAGGAGAGCACCCTTCCCTTCCCAGCTTAGCCCCCATGCCCCGTCACTCCCCCCCTCAAGAGGGTCAGTAGGAATTGATCCCAAGGCCAGCAGGACCCTCTGGCCTGTGGTGGGGCAGGTCAGGCCTCCTGGCTGGAGAGGAACAACCCCAACCCTCCCTTCGGGGCAGGATTCACCCATGGGATGAGCACCTGATGTGCTGAGGCCTGAGCAGAGGCCTCGGCCAGAGCTGACTTACAGGATGAATCCTGGGCACTGTGTGAGCACCACCAGCATTATTTAGCTAAAAATAAATGACAGAGATGCTCATGCTAGCTCTGTATAACCTTGTGCAGTTATCTGAAAGAAATGTATCATCTTAAGAAACTTTCTCAACCCACATGAATAGAGGCTTGTTTGTAGAGTATTTTAAGGGAAAACCCTCCCAGCTGGGGCCTGGACGCTGGCCAAGCCCTGTCTCTGGCTGGGTGGGAAGTGTGCCAGCACATCCAGGAGTTTCTGTGCTAAAATGTATTCAAGTCACTCCAACTCATTGATTTGGGCCTATATAAGCCGGACCCACCTTCAGGGCGAATTTGGAGACCTCACCTCTGGGTGGACACATCGTGTAGGAATTTCCCAATTCCTGGTAAGGGTTCCTGTCGCTGTTGAGTTTGGGCATGGCAAAAAATAGCGGCATAAGCTTCAGATGAAAACGCCATTTATTAAGACAATTTTGCCTTTTATATACCCAGGGTCGCTAGAGCAGGGCACAATTATTAGTTCTTGGGTGAACACCTCTTGAGCATCATTGGTTAAAATATAAATAATATAAAAATAACAAGTGGGAATAACAAGATATAAAAACACCGTCTGCAAAATATAGTTTACAAAAACACATTAAGATGGTTTACATAAACTTCTCCTTGTTCTCAGCTCCGTTTGTGAGAAAGCAACTTCTCACAAACAGGGCCGGGAGCTGGAAAATTTCTCTCTGACCAAACTTACAAGTGTCCACAGGTTCTCCAGGTCCTCACTGAGAAATGAGGTTCCCTAGTGACTGAGGACTCTGGATGACAGTAAAGTATTGAGGCAATTGGTGATGTATCTTTCTCAATCACTATCCTTTGTCTTGTATAGTAATGATTAGATGCATTACCTTGCTTATTTTTGCTTGTTGCTAATGTTGCCTTTCCCTGGTCTTAAAATTAAAACAAAAACACAGTTTATGGGGAAAAGGGGGTTTTACCTCAGTGTTTATTTAAGGATCTTTGGGTGCAGCACTTGATCCAGGTGGAACGCACACACCACCCCTCACACACTGAAATGCACACAATTATAGGCCTTGCTAATTAGCACATCTATCAAAGATCCCCAGGGAGAGGCTGGAGTGAAGCCCTCGTTGTGAGGAACCTTCCCCCTGGCTGGGCCTGGCTGAGGTTCCCAAATGTGTTCTGGAGAGGCCCTTGGTGTCTGGGGCTCCCAGGATGTTTGCTCTCCTGGTTTAACGGTGCCGTGGGGCTGAGCTGAGTTCTCAGCCTTGGGGAGGTACAAGTGTGGGGCTAAAAGCACTGAGAGTGCATCAAACTGTATAAAAGGGTGTGTGAGAGAGGTATAAAAGAAAATGTAAAAAATCATCCTGGCATCACTAAAGCCAAGCATGTCACTTTATCAGATGTATCATTTCACTTCTGTGTTGCATTTATATCCACAGTAAAATAAAGTCATTCTTTCCATTGGTGCCTGCGGTCTTTGAATCGCCCCCTTCAGTTGGCAGAACAGCACAAGAGACAGACTTGGGCCAAGATTCAGGAACCTGGGCTTTGTCTCTCACCTCCTCCAGCCCAGCATCAGATGAGAAGGGTGAAGGGCACTGAGGCATCATTCCTGCCTTTCTCATATCCCACATCCATCAGGGAAGAATGTTGTGTGCGGGAGACTCAAGCACTTCAGGGGATCAGGGGCTCCTCTGCAATCTCTTGGTCAGGATCACCTACAAAGCACACAGAGTAAGGAGAAAACCTCCAGCACTGACAAGGGGCACTCCTCTGGACCCTCTGCACTCATTAGATCCTCTCATGAGACAGGAAAGGAGTGAGAATCCTGCATTTTCCCAGAGTTCTCCACTGTTGTGTTCTCCAGGAATGAGATGATGGAGGCAGAGCTTCCAGAGCAGATCTTGTCACCTCCTCGGCAGCCAAACCTTTAGCACCAAGCCAGCTGTGAAATGGACACTTCCACCACTGCTGGGACATGAGGGACAGCAGAATTTGGGATGCCTGAAAGGAGAATTCCTGCCAGCAGAGCTGTTTATTTGGAAACGTGCCCTCAATTAAATTGTTTTTCTTATTATGACACAGAATTACAGTCATTAGAACTTCCCATTTAGTGACAATCTCCTCCCTTTGGATACTGCTGTGACAGGAGATGATGAGGCAGGAATGATCTGAGTTCTCCAGGGAAGCTCCTTGTCCATCCAGGGAAACTTCTCCTCATCCTAAAACAGTGGCTGGAACCCCAGCAATGCCATCAGGAGCCATCAGGACCAAAGCCACAATCCCACTTTGTGTATCCAGCCAAACTGGCTCAGTGGACATGGAGAAACGAAACCCTTTGGGATTTATCCCTGAAGTCCTGGTTGGATTTTGTAGATGAGGCAGGAAGAGTCAGGTAAATCCCGTTATCCCAACATTCATTTGCTCTGATTGCCGAGCACCTGCTATTGAATAAAACCCACAGTTTCTGCTCCTGGGCATATGCTAGGAGGAAGGCTGAGTGAATAATTGATTTTTCAGTTCAACTACCAAGTTAAAAAGTGAAAAAAAAAAAAAATCAATTTGATCCAAACCCAAGCAGATGTTTTCAAGTTTCCTTGCCAAAAAGAAATATGAAACAATTCCACTTCAGTGATTAAAAACAAAGAAGTTTTATTCTGGTTTGGGCCATTTGGAGGAAAATGAACCTGCAAAGTTATTGCATCTTTTTACACTCAACAGCAAACCCTTACATTCAGCATTAGCAAGGCCTGGAGTGGTGCCCCTACCTCCAAATGGGGGAGGAATTCCTCCATGGGCAATCTGCACCATGTTCCGTGGGGAATCTGTTCCGTGGGGAATCTGATCCATGATTTGGAGGAATCTGTTCCATGTTCCATGGGGAATCTGTTCCATGTTTCACAGGAATCTGTCCCACTCGTGCTCTACTCCCTGGAATGAAAAGGAAAGGTGTCTCCTCTGCTTCCACATCCCCCGGAGATGCAGGATCATCCTACCCCCCAATTAAGTATTTGGTGTTAAGTGGAATAATCAGGATATTGTCCCAAAATCCCCCTGAAGGGAGAGGAACTCAGCAAGGAGCTGGATCACCACAGTGACTTAGAATTAAACAGAAGTGGATTTCAACACATTTAACCTTTGAATTGAAGGACAGAAAGTGGTTTCTCTTCTTGAGATTATTTGTTTGTTCCCCCTTACCAGGCTGGACATTTCACAGAATTACTTTGAAATGCAGATCAGAGCAAAATATTTCAGATCAGTTAATTCTGCCCCTGAAGCTTCCTTACCTGGGTTGTCAGTGCAGCTCATGGAGTCTGTCAGGTCGCTTTGCCTTTTCCATTTGGAACCCTGCCCAGAGCTCAGGATTGTTGTTGCAGAGTTTTAATTCCCCCCAGCAGGAGCTGATCCCTCTCAGTTCTGCTGTCAGGGAAGGCAGAGCAGTTTCAGTGATCCCCCTTGTAGCAAAGACAGGACTCAAGTGTCTCCCTTGTTCTATCGTGAGCCAGGGGAGTTGTATTATCCAAAAATTCCTTCTTGAGCATCCTTAAAGGATGGAGGGAGACAGCAGGGAGAGTGTAAACACAACAGCAACTCTTAACACCAATCAACCTTTGATTTTAAATCAAAAATACTCACCCAGCAAGAATTTGGGTATTTATTTCCTTTTCTTTGGCGCAGCTTCTCCTTCCCAGAGGAACTCTCACTGCTGCTCAAGTGGATCCTTGGGAAAAGGAAGCTGGGAGGGAAAAAATAGGGACTTTTCTCCTATTTTGTGGAAGCTTCCCCCTGAATAGGTCAGAATTTAGGATGTGGAATGAAACAGGAGCTGAATGTTTGTGCTGCAGGAGGGGCCTTTTGCACCAGCAATGGGTAATTTGCACCCCAGGATATGGGGCCAGGACACTCCATCCCACTGAGACTGACCTCACTGGAGTTAATTCCACCAAATCTTGATAGCTCTCCTCCCAAAGAACCAGTCTGGGAGTTAGGAAGATGCACAGAAGATCTGCCTCCCATCAGTGGTTGTGAGGGAAATGAGAGAAAATGGTGCCCAAGGAGAATTTTACAGCAGAAAACCAACAAAACCCACACATTCCAGCTTGGATGGGGCTTGGAGCAACCTGGTCCCGTGGAAGGTGTCCCTGCACATGGCAGGGGGTGGGGCAGGATGAGCTTTAATGTCCCTTCCAACCCAAACCATCCCGGGATTCTGGGATTTCAAGGCAGCTGGGAAGGACCAGAACCCCACTAAGACTTTTGCTATCAATTCAAATTGATTTGGGGTTGCAGATTTGCAGTTTACACCTGTGTTTCATGTCTCTGTGCAACCTTTGAGGCAAAAAGATTCTCAGAATGTCTGAGGCAGCAAAGACACCTGCAGAAGGTTCAAGGTGGATCTTCCAGGGAGGAGAAAAACCCCACCTGGCTGGATAAAATGTCCAAGGAATGGAGGTTTGCCCCAGCCCAACCTGCAGGAGGGTGGATTAAGGCTGAAGAAATTCAGGAGTCCTGATCCTTGGAGGAATAGTTGAGGTTCAAAGAGGTCACCTCTTACCAGCTTGGTTATCTCATGTCCCTGAGAGCTGCTGAATAACACAGAGCTGCATCCTGGGAAAGGAGAGAGGGGCTGGAGCAGCCCAAATCATCCTGGGATTTCAAGGCAGCTGGGAAGGACCAGAACCCCACTAAGACTTTTGCTATCAATTCAAATTGATTTGGGGTTGCAGATTTGCAGTTTACACCTGTGTTTCATGTCTCTGTGCAACCTTTGAGGCAAAAAGATTCTCAGAATGTCTGAGGCAGCAAAGACACCTGCAGAAGGTTCAAGGTGGATCTTCCAGGGAGGAGAAAAACCCCACCTGGCTGGATAAAATGTCCATGGAATGCAGCCCCAGCTGCATTCCAGCCTGCAGGAGGGTGAAAATGGAGAGAGGGGCTGGAGCAGCAGCTCTGGATCTGCTGCTCAGAGAGAACTCGCTGCTTTCCTGGCTGCCCGTCTATCACCTTCCATCAGCACAAAGTCTGTCTGGATAAAGAGATGGAATGTGCAGGCTGAGGATAATTGCAGGGGGGAGATTGGGATAATGGCTGTAATTTGGATTGTGGGAGCAATAAAGCCAGGCTCAATCACTGCCTGCTTTATTTGGGAACGAGCCCAAGCTGCAAACAGCGAAAATGAAATTTATGAAAAATAGAGATTTCAAGAGAAGTAATGAGCATCTGTCTGCTGTGGTGATTGCAGGGGGCTGGGCGCTCCCAGCTCTGTGCAGGATCCAAGGGATTTGCTGTGGGATGCACAGGCTGGGTGGGACACAGGACAGCCAGCTGGGACAGAGTCCCTGTCACAGGTGTGGCAATTAGCAATCATTGGCTGATTGGACATGGAATTCTCAGGCAGCTGAAAGGAGTTGGGGTAAGTTTTGCTGTCACTGGATATTTGGCCATCAGAGCCCCCTCGTTCCCACTGAGGGGCTGTGTTCGTGCCAGTAGCCTGGAAAACATTCCTGATTTTTCCTGCTGCCGAGGCTGGCCCGTTCCATGCTGCTCCAGGTGACAACGAGCTCAGCAGGCCATGTGAGGAGAGGAAGAGAAGGAAAATCCCACATCCATTTTTTAATAGTCTTCCTTTCTTTCCCCTTTTTTTTTTTCATATTTTAGCAGTCTGGAGCTTCCTGTTCTCTTCACAGACTCATGGAATGCTTTGGGTTGGAAGGGAACTTAAACTCATCCAGTCCCATCCCTGCCAGGGGCAGGGACACCTTTCACTATCCCAGGTTGCT
>VZTN01003917.1:443080-465342 GCA_013400515.1 Erpornis zantholeuca
GGAGCAGCCTGGGACAGTGGGAGGTGTCCCTGCCCATGGCAGGGGTGGCACTGGATGGGCTTTAAGGTCCCTTTCCACCCAAACCATTCTAGGATTCCATGATTTTTCCATGTTCCCTGGAAGACAAGGAATGGGAAAAGTGTCAGAGGCCCTGGCTGAGGTTCTGGCCCTGGCCCTGCACCAGTGTTGGGTACTGAGATGGTGATGCCTTAAATGGCTACTTAGAAACAAAGACTGGACAGGAATAAAGGAATCAAGGAGGGATTGATTGGAAAGGCCTTCAGAGGTACACTCTGGGCTCCAGAGGCTCCTGCCTCAGTGCATCCCAACATGGACAAGGACAGCTCCCGAGTTCTTCCCACTTGGATCTCATCATCAATTCCCCAAGCAGAAGCCAGGCAAGGATGGAATTTGCCCAAGCTTGCCCCCCTGTCCCCAAGATTGTGGTTTGCAGTTGTTGGGCCTAGGAGGGTCTGGGTGTCCTTGGAGAGCTGGAGAGGCTTTGTTGTGTGTGTGTGAGCATGAGAGAACAGCACTGAACGAGCTCCAGGGAACTGCAGAGTGACACTGGGCAGGGCAGGAGTGGAAAATATAAAAGTTAAACCCTAAGGCATCAATGGAATGGTGCCAAGGCCTGCCAGGAGGGGACACTCAGCACTGGGAGACAGCTGATCCAAGGAAGGAAACCAGGTGCCTTCCTGAGCAGGAAACCACAGGGATCAGCAGGAAAAGAGGAATAAAGAAAAGCCTGAGGTCTCTGGGGTGCTTGTGGTGCACCTAATAAATTCCAGCATCATTTGAAATCCTGGATTTTCCATAAGGTCTGCTCAAAGTCACCCCTGCCTGGGAGTCTTTATCACCTGGAAGTGTTAGAATGAGCTAATAAATAATTTTCTTTGCGTGGCAGGAGGACGTGGCACCCTTGGCTTCACCTTGATCCCACAAAACCATCCATGCCTGGAGCTGCAGCCAGGGGCTCATTTGGCTCGAAGCCACCCCATTCCTGAGTCACACAGAGTGCCCTTCACACACAACACAAATCCCAAAATCCCACAGAACATCCCAAGGGATGGCCAGGCTTGGAAGGCACCTCTGGAGCTCACCTAGTCCGACCTCCCTGTTCGAGCTGGCTCCAAAATATCCCCAGGGAAGGAGACATCCAAGAGAGTGTGTGAGCCATGATTCTGGGAAAACCCAAACCCAGCATTCGGGGGAAAATGAGGGAGGAAAGTTTGCATCTGAATCAATGTTTTCTGTATTTTTTTTTTTACAAAATGGACAACATTTTCCACAAGAAAAACGTACTAAAGGAATTTTTAGGATTCAGCATTCTCCCTTATTTCTGACCAGTGGCACTGTCTGCACTGGGGAGGTCTCCTGTGATTATGCAGATTTTGGGAGCAGATCCTGGCATGGCTCCTGAGGAAGCTCCGCTGGTAAATCCGAGAAAAACTTGATCCCAAACTTACCTACAGCCTGAAATTTTAAATCCTACAGTCACAAGATCTACCTCAGCCCCTTCCAGGAATAAATTGAGGTTCTTTCTGCCCACTCTCCTGTCTGAGAGGCCAGGAAAATGACAATTATCCCAAAGAAACACTGAGGAGTGTCAGTGTGGATTTAAACTCCTTCAGAAAGGGTTTAAATGGAGATAAATCCTCCCTTAGCTTCGGATTTTGGCAGCATTTGAATTTAAGGAAGTTACGGAGGTCTAATTGAATCACTTTGTCCCTCAAGTTCTTAATGCTGGCAAATCAGATCTATTTATTAAAATGAATTATTTATTAAGACAAATGAACAGGGAAGAGATAACAGACGAAAGATTTTAATCAGAATTAATTACTACACAGGATAAAACTGGAAGAATTACTGGTAAATCAGAGTATAACATAAAACTGTGCAGTATAGCAAGGTACCTATATTAGAGTAAAAGAAGTGGTATTGATTCGGGGTTGAAGGTGACTTAGCACTGAAGTTATGAAAATGTCCAGATTCTTTTACTTAAGTCCTGGGAATAGCCATGAAATCGGTGTCCCTGCTCACGGGGGTAACTCCAGACATTGCCAGGAAAATGTACAGGAGATTTCTGCTTTTGTGGAAGTTTGGTGTGGGTTTTAGAGCCATAAAATTAGAGGCTGTCAGTCGGAAATTCATATTATCCTCCCAGATCTCACATCCACAGGGAGCTCTGGGCTCAGATAAGAGGGATGAGGACCTGAGGAATTAATCCAGAGACCACAGAGATGCTCCCAGGGCTGGAGCTCCTCTGCTCTGGAGCCAGGCTGGGAGAGCTGGGGGGGCTCACCTGGAGAGGAGAAGGCTCCCGGGAGAGCTCAGAGCTCCTTCCAGGGCCGAAAGGGGCTCCAGGAGAGCTGGAGAGGGACTGGGGACAAGGCATGGAGGGACAGGACACAGGGAATGGCTTCCCAGTGCCAGGGGGCAGGGATGCATGGGAGATTGGGAAGGAATTGTTCCCTGGGAGGGTGGGCAGGCCCTGGCACAGGGTGCCCGGAGCAGCTGTGGCTGCCCCTGGATCCCTGCCAGTGCCCAAGGCCAGGTTGGACATTGGGGCTTGGAGCAGCCTGGGACAGTGGGAGGTGTCTCTGCCATGGCAGGGGGTGCAGTAAATGTCCTTTAAAGGCCTCTCCCAACCCAAACCATTCCATGATTCCATGATTTTCCCTCTGCAGGCCTGACTTTATTCCTGACACATTCCCAAGCCCACAGTCCCACAGCACAGAGGGAAGGAGGACTTGGGGCATAAATTCCATGGGGCAGGGACCATCCTGGTTAATTCGTGGCCCCAGGGGGTTGTTGTCACTCCTGCCCTGGGCTGGATGTCACAGATACCCCTGGAATAGAAAAGGACACAAAGCAGGGATGAGGAAACAGCACAGAGCAACAAAACAAACATTCCCCCTCCTTAAAAGCTGCATTTGTTCCCTGCCTTCCCAGAAAGAATCGAAGGAGCAGGATGATGAACAAGAGAGAACAGAGTTAATCAACACAGAGGCTCTGGCAGGGAACCAAGTCACCTTTGGAGCTTCTCGTGCTGAATGAGAAACCATCAATGAGCAGGGAGAGCAGCAAACGATTTTCACAATGGACTGGCCCAAACGCTGGAATTATTCTGCAGGGACCAGCTCTTCACAGGCTAATTGGGCTTGTTCAGTCTTGAACGCCGAGGATACACCAGGGGCTCTTTTAATTTATTGGGTTTAGGAGGAGTATTTACAAATCTAAACCCGTAAAGCTGAGGCTTTGCAGCAGGGATGGAGCTAAGGCTGATGTCAGGCAGGACTTGGCCTTCATCCGGCAGCTTAACTGCTTGGTTGGGTTCCATGTAGCTCATTAAAAAACATCTATTAAATGTATATTAAAAGGAACACCCCTGAAAGCAGAGGAGACCAGACCTGAATGTTTTAATGCTGGAAAAACCAACCAGAATTCAGCAGCAGAATCAGCAAATAACCTGCAGCCCCAAGAAGGGAGAAATCATCCAGTAAGGAGGGAGAAATCATCCAGTAAGGAGCCAAAAATCCCAGTCTGGCTCTTGCTGGGCCCTTTCTGAGGTGACCTTTGCTGGGGTGACCTTGATGTCACCACAGCTGGCCCAGGGTGGAGCAGTGAGAGGCTCGAGCAGGAGCAAGGTGGGACTTGGGGAAGGCTGATTCCAACTCAGCAGGGTTTGGAGGTCACAGCAAAGCCCCTGTTGGCAGCCCCCAGAGCAGGGACTAATTAGACCAGGACCAAGGTTTGTTAATTAGCAATGTCCCTCTCAAATGAATGATCGCAGGGGGAGGAAGGGAAGTCAAAAATGCCACTGGAATTTGGCATACTTACTAAAGTAATTAAAGTAATAAAAATATAAATTGAAAAACCAATTTTAAAATTTTTTTTCAGATCTAAAAACTTTTAAAAGATGATTAAAATAATTTTTAAATTAGGAAACTTTTTAGAAGCTGAAAAAATGGTCAAATAATCAGCTTGAGAGGCTTCAAGAGGTTTAGAGTCCAACCTCTTCCTCCAAGCATGGTCAACGATAAGATGAGAAGAGATATGAGATTATTTTGAGCTTTTTCAAGGTTTGTCTTAAAAACCTGCAAGTGTGGAGCCCCCATGGGAAACCTCTTCCCGTCCTGGGCTGCCCAGTGGTGAAAACATGGCTTTGGACTTTTCATTTTTGAGTGGTCCTAAGGAAAAGAGGAGGAGAGAGGGAAAAGAGGATCAAGTGGGTAAAGAGAAAATGCAATAACCTCATGTTGAGTAGAGATTAAGCAGAAGGAGAAGAGCTCATTTCACCTATTTTATGTCTCCATTCTGAGCTGGCCTTTCCAAGTTCCTCATTTCCCCCTGAGAGCTGGCACAGCTGGGATATTATTCCACTTATCCTGAAGGAACAGCTGATATCTCAGACCAAAGTCCCCCAGGACTTCTCCCTCTGGGACTGAGGGCACCAGACAAAACCACATCACTGCCCTGTGTAAAGCCAGGTCTGGAGATGATGCCAGGATGATTTTTTGCTTTTATACTCCTCTTATATACCCTTTTATATCATTTTATGTACTCTCAGTGCTTTTAGCCCCACACTTGTACCTCCCCAAGGCTGAGAACTCAGCTCAGCCCCACGGCACCGTTAAACCAGGAGAGCAAACATCCTGGGAGCCCCAGACACCAAGGGCCTCTCCAGAACACATTTGGGAACCTCAGCCAGGCCCAGCCAGGGGGAAGGTTCCTCACAGCAAGGGCTTCACTCCAGCCTCTCCCTGCGGGATCTTTGATAGATGTGCTAATTAGCAAGGCCTATAATTGTGTGTATTTCAGTGTGTGAGGGGTGGTGTGTGCATTTTGGGGCATTGCACCTGGGCCAAGTGCTGTACCCAAGGATCCTGAAATAAATACCAAGGTAAAAACCCCTTTTTTAAAACAAAAATGGTTTTAATTTTAAGACCAGGGAAAGGCAACAGAGACTCCAACCCTGCTGCCTCCTCTGCACCATCTCCCAGACATTCTTCTCTCCTCTCTATCCTCCCACCTGCTCAGAGTTTCTGTCTGTGGAAAGGTGGAGCCTCAGCCAAACCAAACTGCTCAGCATCATCCTCATCAATGCAGAATCCAAGGCATTGCCAATTGAGGCAGCAGAACTGCTTGGGGGAGTGGATTTTCTCACTAGTTTGGATTAGACAAGGAACTGTGTCCCCTCAGGAGGGGAGGATCCACGCCCTGTGTGGCTTTTTCTGTCACCCTCCCATTTCCCCCTCCAGAGGCAGGGCCTAGAGCAGCCACTTGGCTCTTGTGGGCCCCTGTGAGCTCTGAACGAGCTTGGAGAGCCCTCTGCTCCCCTGGGCACGCAGGAAGGTGTGGGCACCCCATCCCAGCTGCAGGAGGTGGCTGGCTGGCCCTGGGTGCCACATCCAACATCCTTGTGAACCAAGCGTGGCCTGGAGCCGATCCACGCTGAGCCCTGTGTAGGCAGGACAAGACCGTTTGCCTCCCAGTTCCTGGGGATCAGAGTGGCTCTAAAGGATCATTAATTTAACCCAGTCTCTTCTTTAGCTGCTACTTTTATGCAGCCTCAGTCAGGCATTCCCCATTCCCCATTCCCATGTCTCCATGTGGAGCTGCCCCCCCAGCAGGGCCTTTTCCAGCTGACATGGATCAGTGGCCAAGGCACCAACTGGAGATCAGGACTGAACATCAGTAATGAGCCAGCTGCAAATGTCACTCCTCTGGTTTGGCTCCTGCCTGGCAAGATCCATCCAAGCAGCTTGGGGAATGGTTTGCAAACGAGGACACCCCTTCTGCATCGTGCACAGAAATGATCAAAACAGGAAGAAGCTGAAACACGGGGATGGTTTGATAGAATCCTCTTTGTTTTCCGGCTCCACTGTAGGAGGGATTGTTTTGGGCACCGAGCAGAGGAAAAATTAGCATTGTTAATTTGCTGCAAGCCAGGGCACCTCAAGAAATGCAACACAATTAATTAGCCCCTAAAAAAAAAACTCCATTTGAAGTGTTTATTGCAGGATCAAGCTCCTGGTTTTATAAGCAGATGGGGAAATAAAGTGCTGGGAATGACATGGAGAAAACAGCTGCAGTGGGAGCAGAGCCTAATTCATAATTCAACAGCCTAATCAGGGAACATCTTCTGCAGTTCCTCGCTGGAATGGCAGAACGTGAGCAGGCAAACGATGAGGCTGCTTTAGTTCTTCAAGAGCTGCTGCCAATTAGCTCGCTGTCTTCGTTAGCCGTGTACACAGCTAATGAGGGGCCCGCGGTATTAAAGAGCCTGACAAAAGTAGGGCAGCCTCAAATAATTGTCTTAATGATAAACACTTGGGCTCGGCGTTTCAATAGGGTTTGGTGGGAATTCGTTAACAGAATAAAGATCTGTTCACACTCCCTTTGCTGATGGTTCTCCTGCATGGAGAGGGGGAATGTTTTGGTGGAGCTGCTGTTGGCTCTGGAATTGCCTTTCAGGGTGGCTGCAGTTGGTGCTGGATCATCCCCAGGCAGATCCCAGGGTGTGGCTTTATCTTGGCGCTCTGGATGCCCAGTGCTGGTGGTGGCACCCTGGAAAATTCACCTCTGCCCAAGGGGACATTCCTGAGGGTCCCAACTCCCTGCAGGGACAGAGGGGAACCCACTGGGACAGGCCCAGGTCACACCAGCAGCTGGATCTCTGTGGAGAGTTGAGAGATGCTGTAGGGACTTCACTGCTCTCAGGGAAAAGGGAATCCTAGCATGGATCTGCCCATGAATCCAACAGGAAAACTTCTTCTGAGGAAGACCCCACAGAGGGATCAGTGTCCTACACTGGGAAGAAGGAATTTGCCCTGGAATAGTCTTTGCTCTCCATCAAGCTCTTGGATTGAAAGACACCTGACATGGTCGGTGCTCTGGGAAGAGAAATGCTTTTTATTTTGATTAAAACCTATTTGTCTGAGCTGGGATCCATTGGGTTGATCCTGGCATCCTGGAATTCTGGTCTAACCTGGAGATCATTCCACTGGAAGCCTGATCACCTGCTGGCTCCCCTCCCCTGCAGTGACACGAGGACACTGAGCATTGACTGGTTCGGTGTCACAGGACAGTGACATCCTGGCCCTGCTCACCTCCAAGCATCCATGTGCAGGTCTGTGCAGCTGGATGAGCCCAAGGTCCAAAATAAATTCCTTGGATTTGGAGCCCCTGTACTGGCAACAATCTACATTGAGGTCTTTTCATTTTCATGGATTCTCCACCTGAAATCATCAAGTGTGGTTGGGAGGGTCCCCACACTGAACACCTCTGCTGCTCTTCCCAAGGCTGGGAGAGTCCAGGTCCATAAGAATCCATTTGGAGGGCATCATTCCACCAGTTTTGGAAGGAATGTGTTTTCCTCGGGGCAGGACCAAAGCCTCTGAGCTGAGAGGAGCCTGAGTTTTGTGTTTGCCTGTTGAAACCATTTGTAAAACCAGCCCCAACTGCACCGATTTCTTCAGCTGAGGTTCTCATCCCCTTGGGAAAGTGGAACATTTCCCAGAGATGTTTTACTTCTTCCTTTCAAAACAATAACTTTGCATTTTCAAACAATGAAAGCACAAAATTCCGGGAGGCACCTTGTCAGCGCTTCCTTTTCACACCAAACCCAGAAGCATTTTCAAGTTCTTGCAGAAGGATTTTTTTATTATTTAATTCAATGGAAAAGTTCAACATTTTCCCAATCTGGCTCTGATAAAAGTGGATGTTCAGAAGTTGATATCTTCAGGCTGTGCCGACCTTCGTGGAGAGAGGAGCCAGAGCCCCAGGTCCGGGTCGCTGCCTGAAGAACAAACAGATGACTCCTCCCTGATGGGCACTTGGACAGCCCCAAACCAGGGTTTAGATCTCTCTGATCCTGTCTCAGAGCAGTCCCTGCCAGGTTCTCCCTCAAATCCCACTTCTGTGACCCATCTGAGCTTCCCTGGCTTTCATCTCCTGCTTCTCCAAGCACTTCAGGGCTCAGAATGTGGTGCCTGGATTGGGAGCTGCTCCCACAGGGCAGACTTGGATACAAAACCTCTCCCACCTCCTTCCACAGAGGGAAAATGAGCCCTTCCCAAGGCATAGCTCCCTAAAAAGCCCTCACGGAGCACAGGGCTCTGATTAAAAGGAAGAAAAGTAATTTTCCATGTCTCCATTCAAGCCCTGAGCCTTTCAATAATTACTGAGCTAATCTGACATTCATTGATTTCAGCCATTCATTCCAGAGCTGATTAACGAGATGTTCCTTAGTGGAACACAGCTTCCCTTCTTCCCCCAGGGCAGGAGAACTTTAGGAAAAATATTAAATATTCCAAAGGAGAGCAGGTAATTGGCAGGAGCACTCCTTGTCTGCTCTGCAATCCTTGGGCTTCCTCACCACTAGGTCTTTCCCAAAAGACCACTTGGGAATGAGCAGCTGGGAAAGAGGTGGAGTTCCTGCGGATTCCCTGTTGCTCCCAGTAAGGAATCATCTTAATGGAGGGTCCTGGTTTTTTACCCGCTTGGAGCATCCATGACAGTTTTTTCCCCACTCCCATTCACTTCCCAATTTCCCTGCAGCCTCAGTTTGCAGCTTGAAGCAATTCCTTGGTTTGGTCCTCAGCTTGTAAATATTTTTGGATGTCACCAATGCCGCGTGTCCTCTCAATGCCCTTTCTTCAAAACCATTTCCTCACCGGATCAGTGTTTGGTGGCCCAGGAAGGAGTTTGGTGGCCCGGGAAGGAGTTTGGTGGCCAGGATGGGGTTTGGCAGCCCAGGATGGCGTTTGGCATCCAGGACCTCCACGGCATTTCCAGAAACCTTTCCCTGCCCCACTAAAAAGCCTTTTCCATAGTACCAATGACCTGCCTGGCTCCACAGGAAATTTTTTCCCTTGGATAGCAGGAATTTTGCAAGGTTTGCAGATGCTCAGAGGCTGGGAGAGGAGGATTCTCCCACCCCGACCTAACTTCGGTACAAACACACCAAAAACTGGGCCAAAAAGGGAGGGAAGAGATTAAAATCCTGACGAGCCACCTGGTCCATGCAGTGATTCCCGATAATGAGGAGTCGGGAAAGGGATCGTTAGCGCGGGCTGGAATTAAAAACGCAGCATGGGAATGTTACATAATGTAAACATGCTAATTAATGGAGCATGTTAATGAGCGGAACAGCTCCTGACAGCCCTGGCGTGCAGGGGGTGGTGCCTCTTTCCCAAGGAACATCCAACAGGAAATGCTGCTCCCTTAATAATTCATTACAATCAGGAGCAGCATGCCAGGATGCAGGAAAAGCCCCATCCCTGCCTGGCTCTCCACATCCTTTGGAATTACACAGGCATAGGTTTACCAAGATAAAAAGAAAGCTCGTTTCATAGAATCATGGAATATTTGAGGATGGAAGAGGTGATTCCCAGCCCTCCTGCTCACAAGGATACAACAGCTCGCCCACCCACGCATCCGCTGGAGATGCCCACAGAGCCTGAAGTGTCCACTGGAAGGAAATGGGAATTTCCTGTGTCCAGCTGGGAATATCTTCAATAAATTCCCATCAATCCATTCCGCTTCTCCCAGTGGCTTCAAGTCAGGTGGAAGCAGCCAGGCAGATCCAAACTGATCCAAAGCAATTAGGGATTCCCAGGAATGTTCTCCCAGGGAGCAGCACTGAACCTTAAGTAATGATGTTGTTCCAGTTGATTGTTTTATTAAAGCCCACAGAAGATGCTCAAAGTAATTATTCCCATTTGGAGAGACAGGCTGGAAATTCTGATTCACAGAATTCCATCAGCTTCCACAAAAAACCTGTTATTCCCCAAAATCAACATGAGTGCCCCCAAAAGAGGGCAAAGTAGGAGGTGCCAGTCCTGGGATGTGACACCCACAAGGGACGCTTGGGATGAGGAACTGCACTTCCTGCAATCCTTCCCTTGGGATTCTCCTACTATTATTCAACGAACACATGGAAAACCAAACCAACTCCTGGCCTGAATTTCAATGATCTTTGTTACTAAAAACTTTGGTAACAGACCCTGGTGACACCTTTCCTTCTGCTGCTCATTTATCTTCCCTTCACATGAGGGAAAAACCTGGATTCAGCCTTCCCCGCAGGGCTGGGCACAGGCAGGATGGGAAGGAGCTCACCCTGCCTGTCCCAAATTGGTTTCTGTGTCCTGCTAAATCCGATTCCAGGCACCAGATAGGAAATTCCAACTGAACTGATTATCAAAAATTTAAGTCGATGTAGGAATCCCCCAGCTTTTACAAGAGCACAGCCATCAAAACAAAGCAGGGATGCAAAATATTCCATCCAGGGATGTTGGCTGTGACCTCCAACACCTCGCCCTGAGCAGATTCCTGCTATTCCTGAGCCATGTTCAGCCTCATTGCTTCATGCCCAGGGATCTGCCTGATGAGACCCATCCAACGTTGTGTGTCCTGAAGCTTTCTCAGAGACAGGAAACCCCCAAAATTCCCAGAGTTACCTGCCAGGCTTTGCTTTTCCAGGCTCTAGGAGTTGCTCTGGAGGTTCTCTAGTTCAGCTTTTTCTGAGGGAGGGATTTTCATAAATATGTTTTAAAATACACTCAGGAATCAACCTAAGGGAGAACCTCAGTGTGTTTATTGGAAAATAAGGAATAAAAAGGCAGATGATGAAAATAATTCTTTATTTTACTTGAAGGAATCTCTCAACACTTGCATGGCAAGGTCACTGAATCCTACAATTATGGAATGGTTTGGTTGGAAGTGACATTAATGCCCATCCAGTGCCACACCTCCCACTGTCCCAGGCTGTTCCAAGCCCCAATGTCCAACCTGGCCTTGGGCACTGCCAGGGATCCAGGGGCAGCCACAGCTTCTCTGGGCACCCTGTGCCAGGGCCTGCCCACCCTCCCAGGGAACAATTCCTTCCCAAAATCCCACCTAACCCACCCTCTGTCCATGGGGAGCCATTCCCTGTGTCCTGGCACTGTGATTCAGATCCCACTCCTCTGGTCACAGGGAAGATGCTCCTGGCTGGAAAAGGACCTGGGCAGAGTTTGGGAAGTGGTGATTTAGTCATTAAGCCAAACAATTAATGATCCCACCAGCCTATGGAATGCTGGGTTTAATTCCATTGGCATTATTTCATCCACATCTCAGTGTTCTATATTAGGATTATTTATGTGCCCCTTACAGGAAGGTCTCCCAGCCCCTATTTCCCATTCCAAAACACCTGCATGAATGGGACATCCCAGCCATTAAACGTGGAACGATCCCAGTTTTTGTGATCATCACCAATTAATTACAGCAATGAGCTCAAGACAATTAAAGACAGCTAATTAATGGGCTGCTTCATTGTTTGTCAGGAATGATTTCCTCAGATAGGAAATGGAGCTGAACCCCAGCGCTACAAATGGGAAGAATCTGGGATCTGGGAATACATGCCCTTCCCGAAAATTTGGCAATCATTCCTGCTGGGAATGAGAGTTAATCAGAAAGGCATCTCCAAGCTCTGATCCCAAGATTTAATTGGAATTCTGACTTTTCATTAAGGTTGGCCGCCTTAGAAAGCAAGGTTTCCTTACTCAATTATAACTCACAAATTCCTAATGCAGGGAATATTTTTGTTTTCCATAAGATTCCTCTTCAGGATTTTTATCTTTTCACTTCCAATCTTTTCTTCTTGGTTCCCATTGTTAGGAGTTTAAACTTAGGCATCTTTTCAGTCAGAAATGCCATTTTTAATCAGTTTTGCCGCCTCCTAAAACTTCACAGAAGTGATTTTTCATCCCAGAATATTTGTGGTTTTGAATTCTGGTGTTTCGTTGTTTTTTTTTTTTTAATTTGGGGGTTCCCAACAGAAAATATGTTCAGAAGAGAGGAAGAAAAATAGGGAAAGGATAGAATTCTTTTCTTTTTAAAGTTGGGATTATCTGTGTGACCTCTTCACCTTTCTAAGCAAGAAAGGCAGTCTGGGATTCCAAGAAAACCAGGAACACTGATCCAATGGAGCCTCTTTTTCCTGCCTTGCTATAAATCCCTTCCACCCCTCCATCACTCTCCTATTTATCAATTCCCAAGAGACAGTGGGAGTGATCCAGAGCCTCATCTCAGAGTCCTAATTCCAAAAGCATCCAAGCCCAAGAATTAAGGAATGATCTGCAGAAGTTTGAGTTGAGGATCAGGAAATTTAGGAAAAGATCCAAATGTTACATTTGTGGTTTTGAGACAGAGGAAAATCACTGGATTCCTGTTCCAGTATTCCCTTTGTGCAGCCAAGGAAGACAGAACTGTCAGGGAGCTCCAGCCACAGTTGGAGGTTTGGCAACTTCACGGGAAAAAGGAGAGGATGTGAATCAGAGGAACTGACACATCCCATGGGATGGGACATGGGATGGCTGCAGCTCCTGGGGGCTTACAGCACTGGGATTTGTGACCAGAGCCAAGCTTCTCACTGCATCCAGCAGGAAAAGGCACCCAGGCGCTGGAAGTGCAAGGAAGTACATCTGGGTTGGAGAAACAATGTCCCCAGGGCACATCCTGAGGGACAAATTGAATCCCAGCCCTAGAGCAGGGAAGTGATGGACAGTGCAGGAAGCACCAGGAAAGGCCCTTCAAGCCAATCATGGATATCTCACAGAACCATGGAATGGTTTGGGTGGGAAGGGATCTTAAAGCTCATTCAGTGCCATCCCTGCCACGGGCAGGGACACCTCCCACTGTCCCAGGCTGCTCCAAGCCCCAATGTCCAACCTGGCCTTGGGCACTGCCAGGGATCCAGGGGCAGCCACAGCTGCTCTGGGCACCCTGTGCCAGGGCCTGCCCACCCTCCCAGGGAACAATTCCTTCCCAACATCCCATCAAAATCTTTCCTCTTTTCGTGGAAAACTGCCCCCTCCTTGTCCCACCTGCTTTCAAATCCAGGATGTTTCTATTTTCACTCAGGTTTTATGAGTGAACAAATCTCCAGGAATCTCCATGGGCAGGAGGGAATAACATGAGCTCTCCACCATGTGAGGAGGAGCATGGAATCCACACCCAGGGGTGGGCCTGGCTTTGGGGGATGGAGAAATGAGCAGGGCTGGTGGGCCCTCTGGACATCCCTGCCCAGCACAAGGGACTCCTTGATCCAAGTCCTGTCATGAGCAGGGACGTGGCACATGGGGAAGGAGCCTGGATTGAAGCTGGAGGAGGAGGCCCAGCCATGCAGGAGCTGCTGCATGGCTCAGATGGATCCGAGCAGCCTCGGAGCCCCAAGTTACACAGGGATTATCCTAATCCTTTCATTAGCTTAAATCCTGCTTTTCTCCAGCACAGGCGAGGCTGTTCCAAGGAGAAAGGAGTCAGCAGTGCAGGAGCACGCTCCCCTTTGCTGCCAAGGAGAAGGAGCTGGGAATAATCCCCTCTGTTAAACTGGGATGAATGGGATGTGATTGACACCCCTGGTCCTGCTGTTCCTCGCTCTGGAGTGGATGGAACTGCTCTCACTGCAGCTCCGGAAAGGAGCAGGAAAAGCCCCAGAAGAGGTTTCTTAATTAGGAAAATTTCATTTCTGCAGATTAACATATTTATTAGAGTCATTAATCATCCCTTGCTGTGTCCTACCAGAGCACAGCTCGGCAGGAGCAGGGCGGGATGGGAGAACTCCAACAAGGAGCCAGTGGCTTCCAAGGAAACTCCCCAGCACAGAGCATCCTTCTGCTCCAGGGTCACTGGGAATGGGCCAGGAACAGCCTTGACAAAGTGTTCACCACTGCCACAGGAGGCTAAAAACGAGCTCGAGAGGGACTGGGGACAATGGATGGAGGGACAGGACACAGGGAATGGCTTCCCACTGCCAGAGGGCAGGGATGGATGGGATATTGGGAAGGAATTGTTCCCTGAGAGGGTGGGCAGGCCCTGGCACAGGGTGCCCAGAGCAGCTGTGGCTGCCCCTGGATCCCTGGCAGTGCCCAAGGCCAGGTTGGACACTGGGGCTGGGAGCAGCCTGGGACAGTGGAGGAATGGGATGAACTCTAAGGTCCTTTCCCACCCAGGACTCAGAGGAACCAGTCTGGGGTCCCATTCAGTGCTGAGGGGGATGGGAATTGCTCCAGCCCTGAATTCTGGGTCATTCCCACCTCCTACCAACCCCATAATCCCACCCAAGTAGGCAAAGCTGGTTTCCCAAACATCTTTTTCAGGATATGTCCGAGGCAGCGCTGCCTCCCCACCCAGGCCCCACTCCTGCCTTGAGTGCACTGCTTTAGAACTTTAAATGTGTTTCATCCCAAATCAAAAATCCAAGTGAACTTGAAGGATCACTTTGTAGCCCTGAGGCTTCTCCTGGACCAGCTGGGGGTTCCTCCTCCTCCTCTTTCCAGGGCTCAAGGAGGTGCTGGCGTGTCCTGGTGGGAGGGGACAGGGGGCCTGGCTGGCCACACTTGTCACCACCATGTGTGGTGAAGTCTGTGCTCTCTACCCTTCACTCAGTGACTTTTCTTCCCTCTTTTCCCTTTTCCAGCACTCCCGGAGCCCATCCAGACTTTGAAGTCCTCAGGGACCTCAGTATTCCTATAGAAACAACTTAATCATTGTCCCACTGTACTTCTCCTGCTAAACTGCATCTGCCCCGCTCCCGCAGGAGAAGCAGAGGGAATTTGCTCTCCTCTCCCCCACGTTCCTGGGAACATCACCAGGATGAAAGGAAACTCGTTGATCCTTCACTTTCTGAGCCTGCCCTAATTTCTGAGCCTGGGAAAGAGCGAGGAGCTGCCGTGTGCTCCAGCTGCAGCCTCCAAGGACAATGTGCTCCCAGGAAAGGGCACACCAGGGCAGCTCTGGGCTGAGCAGGAGGACTTGGCAGCACTTAGAGACACTCAGGAATAAGGATTTTTTACAGTGATGTTCCACACTCAGAGGGTTCCCCTAATTAGAGATCCCTTTTTGGAGCTTCAGGCCCATCCAGGCCCTGACAGAATCCGAGCAGGGTTGTCCCTCTGTCCTGCTCCAGACAGGAGATTTTTCTTCATCTGCTCCTGACAACTCCTGTGCTTGTTGGGAGCTGCTGTGGTTGTTGGGAGCTGCTGGCCAGCAGCCAAACCTCAGCAGAAGTGGCTCAGTGTCCCTGGTGCAGGAGATGTTTCCAAGAGATCCAAGGCCTGTCCATGGTGGCACATGGCACTGGTTCCCCCCAGTGTATCCCAGTGCCTCCCAGTTCGGCAGAACTGAGCTGGATTCAGCCTTGGGACTTCCTGGCAATGACTCCAACATGCAGGTGGGTATCACACATCCACCCCTTATCTGCTCCTCGGATTTGTGCCAAAGAGAGCAACTCTCCAGCCCAGCCCAGGGTCAGGGGCAGCTGCCCTTCCTCTCAGCAGATGGTTGTGGTTATTTTCCCTCCGAGCAGATGTTGGGAGTTATTTTCCCTCTGAGCAGATGTTTGTGGTTATTCTGCCCCTGAGCAGATGTTTGTGGTTATTTTGCCTTTGCCCCCAGAGCCATCACCTGATATCAGTCTGCATCCCACAACCATTCCAGCTAATCAGTCACTAATTACATGATTGAATACCTCGGTGGCTTTTAGGAATATCACAACGTGCCCTGGCAGGAGTCAGGGAAGTGCCAAAGATCCTGAACAAGGCACCTGGGAAGGAAAATGTTTTCCCAGAGGCCAGGCTGGCCCCTGACTCACCGTGGTTCTGGTCCCATCGGAGTGTCCAGCTCCCAGTGCATGTCCTTGCTCCTGGGTGGAGAAGGGGCTGGGATTGGTGTGGTGCAGTTTCAAAGCCCAAACGACTCCCTGCAGATTCATTTCTGATCCCCATTTCTGATGGAGAAGGTTTAGAAAGAAGTCCATGATTTTCCCTGAGTCCCAAGTGCCTCACGACTCATTTTGTCCCCCCAGGAAAGTCCTGTTCTCACTTCCAGTCACCTGTCCTTGCTGAGCAAGGCCGGGGTGCCAATCTGTGAGGAAAAAAACACTTTTTTTTTGCTCAGACCGAAGCCCTGCTTGGCCTTTGGCACCCCCAGAGCAGAGATGTTCATCCCTGAGCTCCCATGAACAGGAGCTGATCCCATGGATCAGGACAGGCTTCAGCAGCAATTTGGGGCTCCTGAAACCTGGCAGGGAGATGTCACCTCAAAATGATGGCAAGAACTGACCCCAGCCAAGAGCTGCAGCGAGGCCCCTGCTGCCCCACAGCAGGAGGATGCACAGGCAGAACTGCAGGAGCCAGGGAATTTATTCTGGGAATTTGTTTTCTGTGTCTGACATCTTACAACTTTTTTCCCGGGATTTGCTGGAAGTTATCCAAAATACCAAGTTGGATGGACCTCTCATGGTTATTTACCTTTTGGGAGCACAGAAAAATGGAACAAAATCTCCAGGATTTGTTTTGACCTCCACATCCATTAAATATTAACCTCATTTGCTCGCTAAGTAGGGAAGACAGGACACCAGGTCCACGGAGAGAATCCCTTCCTGTCTCCTCCATAACTCAGCTAATGATGATTTTGGAAGACCAACTGTTCCAGGGAGCCGAATCCCAGCACAGGGCACGGGGCTGGCACAGGGAATGGCAGCAGATAATCAGGATGTGCTGGAAGCAGATGCAGCAGCAGAGGAAGATAAATGGGTGGGAGTTAGAAGGGAAGCAGCAAAAATGAATAGGGGCTGTGAGAGCAGAGAGATTAAACAAGATAAAAAGCAATAAATATGTACATTCCCGGTAAACAAGGATTAATGGGAATGGTGGATGTTGCCAGGATAGGTCTGCTGGAGCCAGGAGAGGGTGACAGGACTAACAAGACACCGAGGAGACAGAGAAGCGCTGGCAAACCTTGAACCATCACAGTGAGGAGGAAAGGAGGAGCCCAGGATGGGGTTGGTGAGGAGAGAGGACAGGGAGGCAGCAGGAATGAGGGACAAGTGACCAAACTGGTGTCACCTCACATGGCAGAGGCAGGGGTGATGGAGACAGCCAGGCCTGCAGGGGCTCGAGGCCCCTCTCACCAGCTCCTGGTGGAAATTTGGGAACCAGAACTTCTCTCCTAGTGAAGGGTGAAGCCGGATTGAGAGGATGAAACCTCCCAGCAGCTGCTCAGTTTTGTTGTCCATGGAGAAGCAGAGTTCAAACCCTTTTTCCCTTTTCTCTTTCCCTTTTCCTTTTCTCTTTTCCCTTTCCCCTTTCCCTTTTCCCTTTCCCCTTTCCCTTTTCCCTTTCCCCTTTCCCTTTTCTCTTTTTCCTTTTCCCTTTCCCCTTTCCCTTTTCCCTTCCCCTTTTCCCTTTTCTCTTTTCCCTTTCCCCTTTTCCTTTACAGCAGGACCTCCAAAGCTCCTTCTCCAGAAGGTTTCAGCCTTGCTCCTCCTGCCTACAGGATCCAAACACCTTCACCCCCAGGTCTGGGCACTCCCTGCCCTCTGGTCCCACAGCAGAGGCCCAGAGAGGAGGAGGAGGAGAGTGAGGGAGGATCATTTGCTCACCTTGGAGAGGATTTTTCCCAGGTTGGAGAGGATTTTGGAGAAGAGAAGTAGGGGATGTGGCTGGAATTCTGGCCAAGGACAGGAGAATGAGTGCTGAATTCTCCACCAGGTGCTGGGAAAAGGGAGCCATTCATTAAATGGAATTTCCCTTTTCCCACCAGTCTCCAGATTCCGCAGTGATAAAATTAATTAACAAGTGCAATTAAAGCCAAACCTCCCCTGTTTTGTCAGGATGAGCTGGGGTTTATAACACCTTCAGCATCCAGAGGAAAGAAAGTGTAGGAAGTGCTCACAGGCTGGGATCCTCAATCACTTTGTTCTTGTGAAAAAATTTCTTAGGAGGCTTGGATTTAGGAAGGCAGGAGCCAAATTCCCTGAGTATCCTGGAAAATGATGGCCAAGAGAGCTCCAGCACTGAAGATGGGCTCCAGCTCGGAGATCTCAGGGATCCTGGATTCATGGCAGAGACCAGAGGGTGAGGAAGGTCCTGAGTGAAGAAGGTGTGGATGCCAGAGAAGCTGTGGCTGCCCCTGGATCCCTGGCAGTGCCCAAGGCCAGGTTGGACATTGGGGCTTGGAGCAGCCTGGGACAGTGGGAGGTGTCCCTGCTCATGGCAGGGGTGGCACTGGATGGGCTCTAGGGTCCCTTGTCCAATCCCTCTCAAACAGAAGTGCTGGCACTACTGATGCCCAGATTTTCCAGAGTGTGAGTCCTAACTCTGACTTCTGGGAGCAGCAATCCCATCTCGTCTGTGCTCTTAATTAAATCACTTATAAGAAGTAATTGAATTAAGAGCCACTTGTACAGAGCCTGATTATTTCAGGTCTTTGCAGAGCCCTTAAGAGAACAAAGCTTTCAAGCAGGGCCTGACTACACCCAATCCATCCAGGGAATACAAACCTGGGAGTGCAAGGAGAGAGGAAAACTCAGGGAAAAGCTCCACATTAAGACATCAGCGCTGTGCAGGGGAGGTGTCTGTGAGGTTGTGCAGCCTCTGGCTAGGGAGACTCCAACATCAGATGGAATAAAAGCCCTGAGCAGCCTTGCCCAGCCTCAAACTCCTCCTGCTCCGAGCAGGAGATTGGTCCAGAGCCCTCCTGAGGAGCTCCAAGCTGAATCCCATGTGACCACATCAGTCATTAGTGGGACACAATTAAATTAATTATCCATTGGACAACTCCTGTTAGGCTACCAGCAAACCTCTCCAGCCTTTCCCTCCCCATTTTTTAGGGATTCAGCAATGCAGGAAGCACAGGGGACTGCAGCAAACCCTGCAGCCACGAGCAGCAGCCTCTTAATTACAGCTCCCTGCAAGGGCGAGGAATCGTTCCAGAAGGAATAAAATATTTGGGTTCTTGGGTTGGTTTTTTTAGCAGAAGCACTTCAGGGTTTTCTAGGCTTGGATTTTAAATAAACGTGGCAGAATTCCCTGGGAATGAGGGCTCTGCCATAGCAGCAATAAAGGAAAGATTAGCACTTGGAGGGGAACATTTCAATTTGCCTATAGGTGGCATTTAAACCTTCTTGGCTGGGCCTTTCCCGTCCTCATTCCCTGGAATGGGCTGCCTGCCTGCCAGCCTAGGTGGGATAATGAAGTGGCAGAAGTGCAGGAATAATAATAATAAAAAAATAGAATTAATCCCTTTTAATTCCATTTTAAGGAAAATATGCAAAAGTCTGCATTCTTCTAGACACAGAGCCTGGCATGGAGCCTGGAGCTTTTCTCCTTCAAGGATCTGTTGGAATGCCAGAGAAGGAAAAACCCTTCTGGGTAAAACCTTTGCATTTCCCTCCCCGGAGACACCCCTCCTACACCACAGCCAGAGGAGGAACCAATTCCCATTGTTTAGTTCCGAGGGCTGAGCTTTAGAGCAGCAATCGTGGTTTAATAACAGGGAATTAATAGATATCCAGAGCATTGGCCTCGCACAAAATGGGGATCAAACAGAAGCAGAACTCTGGAGAAAGGAAAAAACCTTTCAGACAGCCTGGCTCCAGAAAGAGGGGAGAGATTCATATAGGATGGATCCTGTGGGATCATCCCTGCTTGTGGATTTTTATTTCTTTTCATTTGGAACATCTCAAAAACAAGAAGTGATTCCATGGCATAAATCCTCAATCATATTGAATTGTCACATATTAAAGAATGATCTTGTAATGCCGTTTTTGTCTCATTAAATGGATCTGGAGAAGAGATTTTTCTTCCCTCAGACTCTTGTTAGCACCATAAAATGGCAAATGAAGCACTAATGAGAGGGAGAATCCTGTGGGAACCAAGTCACCTCCTGCTGGAAATGTTTGGGCTGAGCCTTTGCCTGACACCGAGATGTCCTCGTGGTGTCCCCTCGGTGTCACACCGAGTCCTCCTTGCTTTTGGGCACCACCTAATGGCTCCTCACTGCCTCACAGAGCAGGGAGAAACGGGAAAAGGCATTCCCAGTGTTGTGTGGCAGCGTGAAAAGCAGAGAATTGCCTTAAATCCCCCTCGACCCCCGAGGGAGAGTGAAGTCTGTGTGTCTGAGCCCTATCCCACTTCCCTCCCCAGGACAAATGCCTGCCCCAGCTGGGATGGGAAGGGAACACACATCCAGTGAGGCCAGAAACACAATCATAGCTGGATTTTAACTGTGCATGGAATAATGAGTTATAGGGAAAATCTCCTTATGGATCATCCAAATTTATTAGGGAAAGTGCTCATGGAGCCATGCATGAAAGGGTTGGGGCCACACAAACGTGGAAAGGGAATTGTTTGGGTTTTGAAGATCAGCTGGCAAGTGTTTACCTTAGGGAAAGATAATTTTCATATGGGAATGAGAGCAGGGAGAGAGCAGGTCACGATGGAGCTCCTCGGAGAAGTGGTCTCCTTCCCAGTTTTCTTCTTCCCAAACCAAAGGAGCGCTGGGGTGAACAGATCATCCCAAACCTTGTCCCTGTGCCAGCCCTCAGTGGGTCCAGGGATTTGGGAATGCAGGGATGAGTGTGGAATGCCCATCCCAGAGCCCCACAGCACAGGGGAGGAAGTGCACAGCATTTGGATCACAGATTATGTCATGTTGAGATGTTTGTAACTCTTTGATTTGGCTTTTTGGTTTTACGCCCCCAGGTGTTGTTTGCCTCCACCAGCAGGAAAAGGGGACTCTTCTTCCTTTCATGGAATCATGGAATGGTTTGGGTGGGAAGGGACCTTAAAGCTCATCCAGTGCCACCCCTGCCATGGCAGGGACACCTCCCACTGTCCCAGGCTGCTCCAAGCCCCAATGTCCAACCTGGCCTTGGACACTGCCAGGGATCCAGGGGCAGCCACAGCTGCTCTGGGCACCCTGTGCCAGGGCCTGCCCACCCTCCCAGGGAGTGACCACCCCAGCAGAGTGTTCACCACAGAGTGACCATCACAGCATGACAACCACAGAGTGTCCACCACAGTGGCCACCAGAGCATGGCCACCACAGCCTGACCACCACAGAGTGCCCATCACAGTGTGACCACCACAGAGTGACCAGAACACCCTGCCTGCCACAGAGTGTCCACCACAACATGCTCACCACAGTGTGACCACCACAGAGTGACCAGAACACCTTGCCTGCCACAGAGTGACCACCACAGAGTGACCAGAACACCCTGCCTGCCACAGAGTGTCCACCACAACATGCTCACCACAGTGTGACCACCACAGAGTGACCAGAACACCTTGCCTGCCACAGAGTGACCACCACAGAGTGGCCACCACAGTGCATCCACCACAGANGTGCCCACCACAGTGCATCCCCCACAGAACACCCAGACCAGCCTTCCCACAACAGTGACCACCACAGCCTGCCCACCACAGAATGTCCACTACTGAGTGACCACCACATTGTGCCTACCACAGAATGCCCACCACAACCTGCCCACCACAGCCTGACCACCACAGAGTGCCCAGAACACCCTGCCTGCCACAGTGTGACCACCACAGAGTGACCAGGACACCCTGCCCACCACAGAATGCCCACCACAGAGTGCCCAGAACACCCTGCCTACCACAGAGTGACCACCACAGAGTGCCCACCACAGAGTGCCCAGAACACCTTGCCTGCCACAGAGCGACCACCACAGAGTGCCCACCACAGTGCATCCACCACAGAATGCCCAGACCAACCTTCCCACAACAGTGACCACCACAGCCTGCCCAGCACAGCCTGCCCACCACAGAGTGCCCAGAACACCCTGCCCACCACAGTGTGACCACCACAGAGTGCCCACCGCAGAGTGCCCACCGCAGAGTGCCCACCGCAGAGTGCCCACCGCAGAGTGCCCAGAACACCCTGCCCACCACAGCCTGACCACCACAGAGTGGCCACCACAGAGTGCCCACCCCCCGCTGCCCACCACGGCTGCCCAGAGCACTCCTGTGCCGGTGCCAGCCCCAGCAGAAGCTCCCAGCCCTGCCAGAGCTATGCTGTGAAGGCGACAGGAGCAGGAGGATTCCTGCAAGGATTTGTCAGTGACGCTGGGAAATCATTTGGGGTTTGCTAATTGGATAACAAGGCAATTACAGCCTTGCATGTGTAATTCCCTGCTCCACATTCACCAGACCATGGGATGAGGATGTCTCGGTGTGGGGGGAGGTTTGGATCAGCCCCTGAAGGATCTGTTCGACATCAGAGTTTTTCTCAGACTCAGGGGGAGCCTCCCAGCTCTGCCCCAAGGCCTGGAGAGCCCTGGCCCAGCCCCTTCCCTGCTCTGCACTTTGTCCTGTGGGGCTGCCCAGGCATCCCAACACTCCTGGGACAACCAGGAAGCTCCTGAGGGACCCACGCACCCCTGACCCCACCCCAAACACCCCCCAAACCTC
>VZTN01003917.1:467133-526918 GCA_013400515.1 Erpornis zantholeuca
ACCCCAAACACCCCCCAAACCTCCCCACCCACCACCTGCCACACCAGGATGGGATGGGGCTCACAGTGCTCCACGACCAGTCCTGGAGCCCTCCCTGCCCTCCTCTGCTGGACAGGTGAGAAATGTTCTCTCTTTTAGCTCCTCCACCACCCTGAAGGGCCAAACTCCTCCTTTCCAGAGCAAAACACCCAAATTTGCCTTTCCCTCTCTGCCCTCCTTCTCCTGGGTGGGTGAGAAATGTTCTCTCTTCCCTGGCTGCTCCACCACCCTGAAGGGCCAAACTCTCCTTTCCAGACCAAAGCACCCCAAAGTCTCCTCTCCCTCGCTGCTCTCTGGCTGAACTCCTGCCAAGGTGATATTTGTGGGGTTTTCACCCTTTTTCCAGCAGTCAGAGCACTTCAGATCCCTCCTCTCCCCCACCCCGCAGCTCCCACCAGAGGAGTGGCAGAGGGATACCAGGAGCAGGCTGTGGCAGCACCTGGCTCAAGGAAGCTTCTTCACCTCAGTCCCCACCACTGAGAGATTTTACAACATTCCCACCTCCCCTTGCTGTTTCATTCCATGTTTTTCATTAGGAAGAGCTGCCCCCTCCTCCTCTGCTCCCACAGGTTCTCCACGCTCAGCCCACGGAACTCCTGCTGACACCATTGAGATGCTCCTCAAATGTGGAAGTTTTTGCAGAGTTTTTTGCTCCTGGACTGCAGCGAGAGCCCATAAATGTGTGCAGGGCACTTCAGCCTTCCCTCAGTTCTGGAAAGAGACTCAGTAAGGTGTGAGTAAATCATGGAATCATGGAATCATGGAATGGTTTGGGTGGGAAGGGACATTAAAGATCATCCCATCCCATCCCATCCCATCTCATCCCATCCTATTGCCTTCCACGGGCAGGGACACCTTCCACTATCCCAGGTTGCTCCAAGCCCCAGTGGCCAACCTGGCCTTGGGCACTGCCAGGGATCCAGGGGCAGCCACAGCTTCTCTGGGCACCCTGTGCCAGGGCCTGCCCACCCTCACAGCCAGGAATTCCTTCCAAACATCCAAAATTTTGCCATGTTCTAGATCTCTCTTTAAACTTGATCCCAGAGCACTTGAACCCTTTTCCTTTGGGAATACAGGATCCAGCCTGGCAACTCCTCTTTTGGCATCTTCTCCACAGATCTTCCTGCTTCATCCTAAGGCCCTAAATCACTTGGGAATATCTAAGTAAAGCAAGAATTAATGCCTTTAGCAATGCAATAATCGTGGAATCATGGAATATCCTGAGCTGGATCCACAGAGATAATGGAGTCCAACTCCTGGCCCTGCACAGACACCCCAAAAATCCCACCCTGTGCCTGGGAGTATCAGTCACCTTTACACCCAGGGACACCTCTGGGATCATTAAATCTTTATTCACTCCATTTCCTCCCTCTGTGTACTCTAAAACTTCACTCTTTTGTTTTACCGAAGGACTTTTCCACCCTGAGCCTCAGATTTAGCTGTAATCCTGACAGAATTGTCTCTCACCGTGCTCAGAAATCCGTTCTGTGCCAAAAAAACCCTTTGATTTTTGCTTTGTTTTGCACGGGGATCATGAACACTGTCACTGCTAGGTGGAAATGTCACACAACGACATCGCTGTAATTTTTATGTCCCCGTCGCAAAGTGCCTTTTGTGCTGTGCTTGCGTTTCGAAATCTGCTGCTGGAACAACAACATCCCATTTGGGTCACCATCAGGGGCCTCGTGCTGGGATAAAATTTTATGCTTAATCAGAATAATTTGGGCTGTTTTGCGGGCATTTGGAGGTTTGTGATGTCCCAAACCATTCGCTTTGTTGCTTTTAAGTGGCCAGGTGTGCTAAGTAGGGGCTTTGCTGACAGCCAGCCACCCATAATTGGCTTCAGAGGCAGAGACTTGTGCTTTTTGGAATATTTACAAGCAAGTGGTGACATTTTCGACAGATCAGGCGAAGCTGCTGACTCGAATGAGCCTCATTTTTGTGACTATCAGCAACATGACCTCCCTGGTTTGGAAGGAAAAGGAAGGATTGTGCTGTTTAGAGCTGACAGTGAGGTCTCACAGCTTTTCTCAGATTCACGGAGTCGTCCTAATGCAGCTCAGTGACGGAAACTGCACTTGGAGGGATGGATTCCAGCCCTGCACAAGGATTCGAACTCCAGCCAGGAAAGCTTTTGGTTTAGGGAATGTTTTATTAGGATTACCTGCTGAATCATAAAATCCTGGAATGGTTTGGGTGGGAAGGGACCTTAAACCCCATCCAGTGCCACCCCTGCCATGGGCAGGGACCCCTCCCACTGTCCCAGGCTGCTCCAAGCCCCAATGTCCAACCTGGCTTTGGGCACTGCCAGGGATCCAGGGGTAGCCACAGCTGCTCTGGGAATTTCATCCCAGCCCCTCCCCACCCTCCTAGGGAACAATTCCTTCCCAATATCCCATCCATCCCTGCCCTCTGGCACTGGGAAGCCATTCCCTGTGTCCTGTCCCTCCATCCCTTGTCCCCAGTCCCTCTGCAGCTCTCCTGGAGCCCCTTTAGGCCCTGGAAGACCACAGTTAGGTCACCCCAAAGTTTCTCTTGAACAATCCCAACCCTTCCAGCCTTTCCAGCAGCCCAGGGAACATAAAAATTTCCACTTCTCCTTATCAATTAAATACATCGAGCAGGGATCCACTGTCGCATTCCCAGTGGATGAAGTGGGAGATTCCTTGTGGGGGCACACACAGGGTCTGGCTGAAAATTATTAAAATTTAAGATTAATTCTAAAATAGTAAAAATTCTGTCCTTCCTGACTGCAATCCCAAAACCTGGAGTCAAAGACAACCTGATGTGAACTGGGAGAATTTTTTTCTGTGGCCATTTCTGGAGTGTCCTTTTGAGCTGGCACAGGACACCACGGTTCCATGAAATCCATGGTATTTTGTCTTTTCCTTCTCAGACTCAGTTCTGCATCACTCTCAAAGCTGTGACAGTCACCACAAAAACGGTGGCGTGTTCCTGTCTAAGCTTTACACCTCCAGCTCCTCAGGAGGCTAAAATTCAGCACTAGAGTTGAGCCCAGCTGAAAAACCAGCTTGGATTTGGGCTCCAAGACGGAAATAACCTGGTGTTGGCAAACTGATATTCCAGGAGGTAACCATAGAAACGTTCCCAGGGATGGATGGGGGAGATTCAAAGTTGCAGGAAGGCAGGAACAGTGTCTGGATGGGTTTTTGTTCGTGTGAGGGCATCGCCTCGGTGAGGGATTATTGATTGCAGTAAGGAGCTGCCTCCGTGCAGCTGCAGGTGATTCCCACATGGATGAGAGCCGCTCTTCCCAAAGGAGCAGCAGCTCCTGTGTGTTCACACATGCAGGAGTTGCAGCTCACCATTCCATGATTATTGTGTTATTCCATTATGGAGAGTGAGCACAGGGACTGGAGTGCCCCGAGCAGGAAACTGGGAGCAAATGGCTGCTGCCCTTGGAGTCAGTGGTGGGATGCTAAAGGCTCCTGCTTTTAAATGTGGGAAGAGTCCTACAAGTCCAGGGGAGGATCACCCAGTTGGTCACAGGGCTGGAACACTTCTCCTGAGGAGCAGCTGAGTGAGACAGAGAAGAGAAGGCTCCAGGGAGAGCTCAGAGTCCCTTCCAGGGCCTGAAGGGGCTCCAGGAGAGCTGGAGAGGGACTGGGGACAAGAGATGGAGGGACAGCACACAGGGAATGGCTTCCCAGTGCCAGAGGGCAGGGATGGATGGATTGGGAAGGAATTGTTCCCTGGGAGGGTGGGCAGGCCCTGGCACAGGGTGCCCAGAGCAGCTGTGGCTGCCCCTGGATCCCTGGCAGTGCCCAAGGCCAGGTTGGCCATTGGGGCTTGGAGCAGCCTGGGACAGTGGGAGGTGTCCCTGCCCATGGCAGGGGTGGCACTGGATGGGATTTAATGTCCCTTCCCACCCAAACCACTCCAGGATTCCCTGACACAGCCCTGATCTAAAGGCCAGCAGGGGCCATCCCCCACACCCTCAGAAGCTCCCAGCGCTCCTGTCAGCCCAGGCCTGGAAAGAAACTCCAATTCCCAAAACACAGATTTGAATCAGTCCCTGTAGGTCTGAACAACTCATTACTGATTGCATCTTTTTCCTTTTAGAAACTCGAGACCGAACTCTCTTTTTGCCAAAGAAATCTGTGCCACCTGTGTGACACAAAAACATTTGGGGACATTTTTCACCCACTTTGCAAGAGCAGGCACAAGATTTTGGACAAGTCTCTCTATTGACCAACTTCCACACTCATGAAAATCCAAATTAAAGCCATCAAACTCGACTGGCTTTGGGAGTGTGGCCCTGTGCTCCTCACAGTTATTTGAATAATCCCTAATGAATCATTAGGTGGAACTCAGAAGAGCAATCAGGGTTTAATTTGTTTCACAATACTCCTGCAGATTCCATGTTTATTTTAATGATACTGAAAACCAGGAATCATCCATGGAAACTTGCTCTGAACTGTTGCTGCCATGACAGTGAAAAGGAGAAATAAACCCTTGAACCCAATGAAAATACCCAGATATTGGGATGTTTCTCCACTTTATCCTCCATGCCTGCCACTGCCAGGAATAAGCAAAGCCTGGACAGAGAATCCCAGAACCTTCACAGAATCATGGAATGGTTTGGGTTAGGAGGGACCTTAAAGCCCATCCATCTCCAGCCCCTGCCATGGGCCTTCCACTGGACAAGGAGCAGAGGACATGAGGCTCAGGAAGGGCTCTGCACAGAGATCCCATTCCAGAGGTTTTCCAGAAGAAAGCATGTGGTTCTAAGGCCTGGACATTGTTCCTTATGGACATTCCTTGGTGGGAATTACATTCCATACATCTTCACAACAGAAACATTGCTGTGAGCCCCAGGTACCACCAAATGTCTGCCCCCAAAAAACTCTGCAAACAATACACAGGACCAAGGCTTTAATGGTCCCATGGAGATTTTAATGTCTTTGTTTGCTTTTAATTCCACTCTTCATTTTAATTCTTGCTTTACATTCCCTACAGCTGCTTCTCATACACATCCCAGAGCCATGGAATCACTGAGGTTGGAAAAACCTCCCAGCCCACAGAGTCCAAGCTCTGCCCAGTCCCCACCTTGTCCCCAGCCCAGAGCACTGAGTGCCACATCCAGGCCTTCCTTGGACACCTCCAAACCTCCCTAGGCTCCCCTGCCAAGGCCTGACCACCCTTTCCATGAGGAAATTCCTGCTGATGTCCACCCTGAGCCTCCCCTGGCCCAGCCCAGGCTGTTCCCTCCCATCCCTGAGTGTCCCCAAGGAGTGTGGACTCGCAGGGTGAATCCCACAGGGCCACCCTCACTGGAGCTGGCCCAGCTCTTTGTCACAGGCTACAAACCCGGCCTTTTTTCACCAGGAAAAAAATTATCTGGGAAAACAAATCTGCTGTTTCCAACCCAACCCTGATATCTTGTTAATGGCACAACTCATGGAGGGACACGGCTGAACCATGGCCGAGTTATTTGTCTTTTCTTTTCCCTGTGTCAAAGGCTAAAATAAACCCGGAGCAGAATCCAAACCCAAATAAAACAGTCCCATTTCTCCCTTCCCAACATGCTCCTGTTAATAAATTCTGGCTGATGATCTATTTGAGGGGGACACGCTCCTGCCCTTTTTTGTGGTACCTGGACAGCTTCTCTATAAAATTAATAACAAGAATTAAATCCCCAGTGAGCTCCAGGCAGTATCTGATCCTTCTTCCTGCCAAGGACAAAGCTCTGCTCCGTGTGGGTTTAACAGGGCTCTGATAACCAGAGCAGAAGAGAAGAACTGGGTTTTAGCACAAAGAATTTTAGAGATTTTCAAATACAATCCCAAAAGGAAAGTGAAACCAAACGTTGATATTTTCTTCCCGGGTAATTCTTGAGGGGGAAATTCCAAGCAGCCAATGAAAGGATTTAATTTGGACACAATGCAGCGGGATTTTGATTCTGAAATTGGATAATCAATTACAATATCTTATATTGTAAATATCTTGGTCTCTGCAGTCTGGAAAGCAACAGTTGGAAAACAAAATGGGAAAAGTTTCTGATTGCAATATCCCACAGGGATCAGGAACCCTCCACTCGGAAAGCCAAGACAGCAGGAGGCAGAGGGAGATCCTGGAGGCTTTCGGAGCGGACGAGCTCTGGTCACGAGGAATGTGTTGGGTCTGAAGGTGGCCACCGTGACCACCTCTGGAAGTGGTGGTGGCCCAAAGCAGAGGGATGGGGCAGTTCTTGGGTCACACTCTGGGCCAACGCTCCAGGGGCAGCTCCTCCACATGAGGAGGTTGGTAAGGCTGCTGGTGAACCCACCAGAGACGAGGCCGATGGAGTCCCCAGGTAGAGAATGTCCCAGGGAGAGTCCCCCAAGGCTGGGGTGGCACAGAAGGCCTCTCCCAGGGCACTTTGTTGCACTATGCACTCCAGTTCTGCTTCCCTGGCTGGGCCCTTGGCCTCCCCACCCCTTTCTCCCATACATGTTCCTGCTCCAGAATGTTCTCCCTTCCCTGCTTCCCCACTGGCCCTCGTTCCTCAGCCACTCCCTCGCTGCTTCCCTCCTGCTTCCCATGGCCCAGTCCCACCTGTGCACTGCCATCCCTTCATCCCAACACCACCTAAAGCCTCTGTGGCATCACCGAGCCTGGATTTGCAGAGGAATCCTTGGAATGGCTCCAGGATTTCCCCTCCTGAGCAGGAACCAGCCACTCCAGAGCACACTGTGGGAAGCAGTTGGGTTTTTTGCTTGGCAGTTGCTCCATTTCCTTGGAATTTCCTGGCTGGATCATGGAGCATCCCAAGCTCCTGCAGCAGCTCTTTGCCATCAGCTGCCACTTCCCCCTCCAAGGTGGGAATGACTCGGGAAGAGCCTGTTTGGCTCAGCAGGTTGGATTTCTCCTTCCAGCTGAACTGAGGGAAGGAGATGAGGCTGAGTTTACTCATCCTAAGGGGAAAAAGCCTCAGCAGAAAATTAGAAGTTCTGGAGAACAATTTTCCTAATTAACTCCAGACTCCAAGCCCCAAATCCGAAGTATTTATTAATCTTATGACTCAGAAATGCATTTTTCTATACGTGGTTCATCTGTCTTGTCCTTTAATTGCTGTTCTGTGTCCATCTCCAGGAACATTGGCTGAAAAATATTGGATATAAAAAAGAATGGATGGATGCAACCCACACCATCTAAAGAAACTCCTAGATTTTACTGTTTTCCCTAAATTTTTGTCATGTTGAGGAATGCAAGGAGCTTCCCAGCACATGGAGAGCAATAACGCTGAGCAACTCAGAGATGCTGCATAATAACCTGGAATATTAAAATTAACTAGTTAATTGAAGGGAATTGGGTGAATTAAGACAGCAATTACAACCTCCAAAATGGAGAAAGTGCTTAAAAATTCACTATTTATTGTTTGTATTGTATTTTATTCATTTTTTACAATAGAAAATGGAAAGGCTCCTTACACACTCCAGATATCTCAGTCTATAGATCCACATAACTCTACTTTATCCCATCAAATCACATTACACTTCCTGAATTAGTGCATACATTGATTGCTTATCAAATGGATGTCACTTGGAAAATGCAGGGCAGTGGAAATGTTAAATTCATTGGGATAAAAGTTCCAAGAAAAAGACTTTTGTTTATTTCCTTCTCTTCTCTTCTCTCCTCTCCTCTCCTCTCCTCTTCTCTTCTCTTCTCTTCTCTTCTCTTCTCTTCTCTTCTCTTCTCTTCTCTTCTCTTCTCTTCTCTTCTCTTCTCTTCTCTTCTCTTCTCTTCTCTTCTCTTCTCTTCTCTTCTCTTCTCTTCTCTTCTCTTCTCTTCTCTTCTCTTCTCTTCTCTTCTCTTCTCTTCTCTTCTCTTCTCTTCTCTTCTCTTCTCTTCTCTTCTCTTCTCTTCTCTTCTCTTCTCTTCTCTTCTCTTCTCTTCTCTTCTCTTCTCTTCTCTTCTCTTCTCTTCTCTTCTCTTCTCTTCTCTTCTCTTCTCTTCTCTTCTCTTCTCTTCTCTTCTCTTCTCTTCTCTTCTCTTCTCTTCTCTTCTCTTCTCTTCTCTTCTCTTCTCTTCTCTTCTCTTCTCTTCTCTTCTCTTCTCTTCTCTTCTCTTCTCTTCTCTTCTCTTCTCTTCTCTTCTCTTCTCTTCTCTTCTCTTCTCTTCTCTTCTCTTCTCTTCTCTTCTCTTCTCTTCTCTTCTCTTCTCTTCTCTTCTCTTCTCTTCTCTTCTCTTCTCTTCTCTTCTCTTCTCTTCTCTTCTCTTCTCTTCTCTTCTCTTCTCTTCTCTTCTCTTCTCTTCTCTTCTCTTCTCTTCTCTTCTCTTCTCTTCTCTTCTCTTCTCTTCTCTTCTCTTCTCTTCTCTTCCCTTCCCTTCCCTTCCCTTCCCTTCCCCCTGCTGCAGCTCTGCCTGGTTTCTCTCCATGGATTCTCCATGCTTTAGCAGAATTCCCACATTGGCTGCTCTTCCTTCATCAGCCAGGGTTCCTGTGAGGCCACGGGGTCTGTTTTGGGTTCACTGTCCCAGGTATAATTCCTGTAGGAATCCAGCTTTTCTTAGGAATTCCCTATGCCCATATCCTTCTTTTTGGACAATCCTGCCACGGATAATGGGAATACCCCAGTTGGGGATGCACCAAAGGCATGTCTGTGTCTCTGGAAAGAGCTTTCACATCTCAAACATAAGGAGTTTGAAGTATCAGCCAGAGGGGGCCTGGGTGGGACCTTCCAGCCTCCAGAGGTTCAGCAGATGACGCTCCCCAAGGTCCACCTGCCCTGGATCCCTGTGCAGGGATGGGAAGAGGAGATCCAATGAACTCCAGTGGGGACAACACAGAAACCTGGAAATTTTTTTGCCGTCCCAGGGGAGGATCTTGAAATCCCTGGAAGAAGATCCTGGCAGAAGGAGGGTGGAGACCTGAGCGTGAGGAGCTCTCAAGCCTCTTGTTTGCCAGCAGCTTTTAGGCTGTGTTGGAAGGCGTCTTCCAAAACAACAAAAAAAAAAGAGAATGCAGAATGCTTAACACAACTTTCCTGACTATCCTTTGGGAAGGAACAGATCCAAAGGGAAGCTGGGTGTGAAAACCTCCACCTTCTCCCCACCAACCTCCTGTGAGAAGCTCCTCCTCTGCTCCTCTCACCTGAGCACCCATCACTCCTTCCTGGATAAATCCTGGTGCTCCTAAAAGCGTTCATTCCGCATCCCCAAATCCTTGCTCTGGACCACATTCCCTTGGGAATCCTGCAGTTGGGAGTTTACTTAAGCAGCACCTCGTTAGTGTGTCCTGCCCAGCAGCCACTGCTCAGCCTCAGAACCACAGATCTGACCATGAGCTCCAATCTGCACAGACTCTAGCAGGTTAATTGCTTTATTTAAAGCAAATTTATTCAAAAGGCTGCATTTCCAATTAATTCAGCTCAGACTCCAACTTTTTCAACTCGAGCCCTTGGCATGGCAGAGATTCTTTTGGAGAGCAAAATCACTCATTCCCTGCCTTTAGGGATAAAAGTTTGGGGTCATTATATTTTGCCTCAGTCCATTGGGATTACCCAGCACATCTGAAACCCAGAGTTTCATCACAAACACGCAAGGAATTGTGAAATTATTGTCTGGAGTATTCCAGGATCCTGTTACAAACTGGAGATCTCCTTGTCATTACCAACTCTTTCCATAGGCACTATTTTTTCCTGGGAAGCTTTGAACCCATTAGCATAATAAGCTGTTCCTCAAATCCTGATTGCTAATTAAAGCCATATATTATTGTCAGCTCCCCCATTGCTGTGTGGGCTCAGTTTTCCCTCATTAAAGTGTAATAAATGCTTCTCTTTTTTCCTTTATTTTTGTTTCCTTTTTTTCCATCTTTTTTTCTCTTGCAAAAACAAACTCGAAGTGAACTTACATAAAACTGGATTAGTTCTCTCCCTGCTTTCTGGAGGGAAACTCTACAGCCTATTCAGCATATTTTCCACGTGTTTTCCACAAATAAAGGGCTCTATTGACTCCCAAAGATACCACACAGCTCCGGAGCTAATTAAAAGTCAGCCTCGGTGCAATTGCCACGGCAGAAAAAAGCAAAAAACTCACGGATTTTCCTTTGAAACTCAACCCCGGAGCTACTCTGTGCAAATACTAAATGAGGAAGTCAATTCCAAAAAAAAAACAAAAAGAAAGGCAGGGAATGAGGGCTGTTCTCAGCACAGAGGGGGTTTCAACAGCTCAGAAGTCCCACGAGGATTCCACAACCCAAAATTGGGAGACAAAAGATGTGGGATGTTGGATTGGAGGAACCCAGCTGGGACAGGCTGAGCAGCCTCTTCCCACAGAGGAAACATCGGCAGAAATAGCCATGAGGTTTCAGAGGAGGGAGAGAAAACAAGGAGGAGCCGTGAAGGGAAGGAGAACAAAGTAAATCCATAAGGGAAAGGTTGGACTCGGTGATCTTGGAAGTCTTTTCCAGCCTTAATGAGTCCATGAACCCATGGCTGGAGAGGCTGGAGGGGTTCTCCACCCCTCAAGCTGGATGTCTACCCCATGGATGGATTCCAGAGCATGCCACAGGCTGTCTTTAAACATTCCTGAGTTTCCTGGAGAGTTAATCACCCCTTTGTGGGAGAACATGATGTGTTGGGATACAAAACCACATAGAATTGGCTCATGGGTCAGTGGAGGGTGCTGAGAACACCAAAGTATGGATCTGATCCCTGTGAGGCATTCACTCTGGAGCTGGACTGGGTGATCCTTGCCACTTCCCACTCCAGTATTCTGGGATTCTTTGTGAAATTTAATCCTGGCAAAAGAGTGTGAGCCTGCCAGAGGGCAGGGATGGATGGGATTTGGGGAAGGAATTGTGCCCTGGGAGGGTGGGCAGGCCCTGGCACAGGGTGCCCAGAGCAGCTGTGGCTGCCCCTGGATCCCTGGCAGTGTCCAAGGCCATTGGGGCTTGGAGCAGCCTGGGACAGTGGGAGGTGTCCCTGCCCATGGCAGGGGTGGCACTGGGTGGGATTTAAGATCGTTCTCATCCCAATCCAGTCTGTGGTGCTACAATTCCAACACGGAATTGCAGAAGTCACACCCAAATGTTTAAATTCTGAGTACTGAAGGTCTGTTCAGGGCTGAGGAGAGGCCACAGGCCAGGCTGTCCCTGCCTCCTCCCGTGGAGAGAGGATGGGGAACAGGATCAGCTCCGTGTTTTCCTAGTTCCTGCTTCTTACTTTCTTTCAGGAAAAATTGCAATTTCCAGAGAAAGGAACATCCCAACCAAAACAAGCTGGGATTTGGGATTTTCTCTGTGATCTTTGGGAAACAGTCATCCATGGCAGAGCAGGAATCAGGGAAGAGACTTTTTCTATCCTGGGAATAAATGCTCATCCCATTCACTGCAGTTTTTTCCAGGCATTGATACAATTTTTTCTGAAAGCCATGATCCCACTGAAGGCTTTCAGCCAGGAATGTCCCTCTTCATGCCAGGCTGGATACAGGAGAGGGTTAGTAGTGGGAGAATGGTGAGGAGGAGGTAGATTCCAAGTGACCTGGCAGCTGGGAATGTTGAAGTCTGGAAAACAAGTGTGGGAAACCCATCTCTCATCCCTCTTGCTCTGTTTTGGGAAGTACAACCTCTGTGTAGGATAAAGGAGATGTTTGGAAAGACTCAGAGGAAAACTCTTCCTCTCCAGTGGAATAAAAACCCCATAACCATGCCATGGTATCTCAAAAAAACCCTAGGGACATTTATAGGTGTGGGACATGTCCAGCAGTGTGGGAAACACAGGAATTGTGCAAAAACCCCAAAAGGAAAAGTCCCCTGAGAAGTGCCTGCAGTGCAGCACTTCCATTTCACTCCCTCACCTCCCCAAATTAAATTAATTAAAAAGTATTAGCTGGAGTTATTAATCTTTCCGTAATTGCTATCTCAATAATAAGGAATTGATTAATGATTGCATTAAGAATTATAATAATAATTATTAAAATTTATGCTGGCCAGTAATTACCAAGTGCCTGCTAATGGGTGGAATGGAATCATTGAGCCTTCCCTTGGAGGAGTCAGGGAAGTGAGAGGAAACACAAAGTTTTTGGGAGCTGTGGGACTGAATCCTGATGAGAATCATTCCAAGCCTGTCTTGATCTCGGTGCTGAGGTTCCTGCAGGGAATGGTGGGATGTGGGATGTGCCCAGAGTGCTCTGGCACAGGGGACAAAATTCCTGCTGCAGGATCGTCACAGAGACTCTTCTGCACCCTCCAGACTCGTGGAGTTCAGCAAATTCCTAAATTAAGGTGTTCCTCAGAAGAGGGCTCAGCTGACCTCGGCAGTGCTCAGGTGAAATGCAGAGGAAATCATGGAATTATGGAATCATTACAATTGGCAAAGCCCTTCAAGGGCATCGAGTCCAACCTTCACCACAGCACCACCACATTCACCATTAAACCCTAGTGCCACATCCACAGATTCCTGAACACCTCCAGGGATGGGAACTTCAGCACTGCCCTGGGCAGCTGTGCCAGGGCCTGACCACCCTTCCCATGAAGGAATTTTCCCTGATATCAAATTTAAACCTCCCCTGGCCCAGCCTGAGGCTGTTCCCTCTCCTCCTGTCCCTGTTCCCTGCCAGCAGAGCCTGACCCCCCCGGCTGCCCCCTCCTGTCAGGAGTTGTGCAGAGCCACAAGGTCCCCCCTGAGCCTCCTTTTCTCCAGGCTGAGCTCCTTTCCCAGCTCCTTCAGTCTCTCCTGGGGCTCCAGCCCCTTCCCAGCTCCCTTCCCTGCCCTGGACACACTCCAACGCCTAAATCAGGCAATTAATAAACTTCAATCAGACAATTAATGAATGAATACCTTTGAGGCCATGCTCTAGGAATGTTCAGGGCTTCCCCAGGTGGCAAAGCCCCCTGGCTGGGGAGGGGTTGCTGTGGGGAGGATATTTTTGGAGATTTTAAGGAAATGAGAAATGCACTAATTTTATTTCATTAACAAGTGGCCCCAAAGGGATAGAAACCAGGGGCTGTGGACTTTGTCTTCTGCTCCCACCAAGATCTGCACTAGAACATCTCCTTCTGCCTTAAATGGACAATTTCCACTATCCCAGGGTTCTCCAAGCCCTCTCCAACATGGCCTTGGACACTTCCAGGGATGGAACAAAACCCCTGGGCAAAAACAAAAAGAAAATGGGGGCAAAGAAAATGAGGAAATCAAATTTTCCTTTAAGAGGACTCCTCCTGAAGACCCAGAAACCTGGAAAGTTTTAAAGGTAATTAGCTCAAAACGAGGTAGTTAAGAATATCTACAGTGGAAGGAATCCTCATATGATGATTTTACAGTTAATATTTAATACTGATCCTAAAAATACCTGCCTGAGAACAGTGGAAATTGTGGAGCCTCCAGGAGGTTGTTGGGCAAAAGTCCAAGGAGATAATTTTTATTTTCTGAGTTATCAGAGCTCTGGGTCCCTCTCACCCCTTGCTGCCATCATTCTTGGGGTGCCATTTGGGACTTCTTTCCCATATTTTGCCATTTTTAAAAGCTGTATTAAAAATTCACCTGGCACAGATCAAAAAAATGTTCCAAAATTGTTCTTTGCATCCTTGGAAAACTCTGTCAGCTCTGCCTTCCTCCTGCTGGACATTCCCTGCATGTGGCAGCTGGAGAAGATGGGGCCAACCCCAGCTGGCTCGGTCAACTCTTCATGGTCTTAAATTTGATTTTAGTAGATCAAAAGATCTTCCACCTCTCAATTCCTGAGTTTTCCAAGCAGGCTGAGATCTCCTGCCTGTGCAGGAGGAGATGGGAATCACAGACATGTCACAGTTGAGTCCAGGGATGGTGAGAAATAGCAGCACAAACTTCAGATGAGAAAAGCCATTAATTAAGAAAATCTTGCTCTTTATATATCCAGGGTTTCTAGAGCAGGGCACAATCATTGATTCTTGGGTGAACACCTCTTGAACATCATTGGTTAGTTACAGAATCACAGGTTGTGTGGAGTCCAGGGAAGCCTGAAAGCTTCTCCTGCTCCTCTGGTGGTTTCTTTATATCCCCAGAGCTCCTCAAAAGTGGCCTAGCCAGCGACCTAGGCTTTGGGAGAAGCTCCCTCCACTTCTGGGAGAGCCTGAATGCACCAGAGAGGTGAAGAGATTTTTGTTTAGTGAACCACAGAGAGTTTAGTTGTAGTTTTTAGGATCTTGCTCTATGTACTACATAGGGACAAGATGGAGATTTTTAGGTGTGGTTTTTCCTTCTTTCTTCTCCTCTCTCCTCATTCTCTTCCTCTCTCCTCTGACACCAGTTCCTGTGCTGTTTTGGTTGGTGGAAAAAAGTTAGCATTGAAAAGACATATCAATAAGATGAGGGTTTACTGGTGTTGAAAAGAAAATAAAATAGGTATTGTTTCTTGAATGGTTGTTAGTTAGATATAAAAGTAGCTGCTGATCTGCAGCCATTGCCTTTCTGCCCTGGTGTCCTCGGGGGATGCTGCCACTGCCTCTGAGGTTTTGATAAGACAAATAAACAACTCTGAAACAGCAAAAGAAGATCTCTTGCTGCATTTTTTCCAACATGACGAACCAAAGGAAGAAAAGCCCCAGGGCAGAGGACAGGGGTTGGAGCTGGGGGCTAGACCCTCAACAGGTTGGAATAACAAGCTGTAAAAAACACCACCTGAAAAGTAGTTTACAAAAACACATTAAGATGGTTTACACAAACTTCTCCTGGTTCTCAGCTCTGTCTGCGAGAAAGCAACTTCTTCTCCCAGACAGGGCTGAGAGCTGGAAACTTCTCTCTGACCAAACTTGTCAGTGTCCACACAGACATCACTCCATGAACTTCAAGGCTCTGACAATTCCCACGAAAAGGACATGGAGCACTCTGGAGAAGGGAAGAGCACATTTATCCACCTTGAAGGAAAATGAAGCCTCAGTGTCTCTGTAGAGATGGCATTTTCCTGGCAGTGCAGTATTCCACAGGATCCTGTTGCCTTCCTTCATCTTTTCCTTGTTATTAGCACATCCCTGTCACCAAAGGGAAACCTGAGCCCTGTGGAAGGATCACATTTCCCAGTGGATGCTATTCCAGTAACAGCAGGAAATCCTGCAGGGTGCACAGCTCAGGCCTTGCTCCCACTGGGTTTAAGTCTAAACTTTCACCTTAGGCCTGGGCTGGAGCTGTTTTTTCCTGGGATTTTCACCTCCATGTTTTTCCATCCCTTCCAGGTCCATGAGGAGATGGTTGGTCCTGGATGCTGTGGGAAGGAATAAGATCTGCAGGGCTGGGCAGGCAGGGGTTTCATTTTCATTTTCATTTTCATTTTAATTTTCATTTTCATTTTCATTTTCATTTTCATTTTCATTTTCATTTTCATTTTCATTTTCATTTTCATTTTCATTTTATAGGTTGTCAAGTAATTCTAATGTGACAAAATCCAACCAGACAGTCATGGCTGAAATCCCTGTGGGAACCAGAGCCATCCCAGGACCAAAGACAGGGATTTGCCTCTTTCCCAATCTGCATTCTCTCATTTTCTCCCAGGAAGTTCAAGAGAACTGTGAGGATTTAGGACAATTGCCCAGCTGTGTTGTAGGACATTCCCAGGGCTGAGTTCTCCCCCTGCTCTCCAGAGTTCCATGCCTTGGTGCCATGCCCTCAGTGCCTATTTTAATGCCCATTCCTCAGGGAGAAGACATTCCATAACATGGAATCACAGGGGAAATCCTTCTGTTTCTTCAGACTGGCCACAGAACTCGGGGAGGAAGGGACACGAGGACAACTTGGCAAAACAGGAGAAATAACAGAGTAATGAATGACAGATGAACTGAAATCTCTGCTTTATCCTGAGGTGACATCAGCTGGACACTGCCCACCAGGCACAGCCCAAACAGAGGATTCCCACAGGCTCTGAGGGAGCACAGTGGGAAGCCATCAAAAGAATCATGGAATCATGGAATGGCTTGGGTGGGAAGGGACCTTAAAGCTCATCTTGGGCAGGACAACCCCCACGGGGTCAGGGTGCTCAAGGAGAAGGGAGGAGGGATGGTTGAAGGGCAGCTGATGGGTCCTTAGGCCTGCCCAAAGAGACAACTGTTGTGGGCACTCCCACTGATCTCCCCAGGCCCCCCCATCCATTCTGGGCTCCAAAGGACAGTTAATCTTCCTGAGGAATAAATCCCCTCAATTACTGCCGAGGGAAAAGGAGCAGTGTGTTTATTGGGAGGAAATCGAAAGTAATTACTCTGGAAAAAGTTATGCTGGGGCCTGGAAGTGTAATGCATTATCTGTCATGGTTCCTAATGCAGCTGGCAGAGCCCATTCCATCATATCCCTCCCAATAACCCGGGAGAGGCTGCAGGAGCAGCACAGAGGGGTAAAACCATGCTGCTTGGGCAGGTTTGGCTTTTCTGTACCTCAGTCCCCCAGTTTGTCCTGGCTCTCCTGGCAGGTGCTGCCTGCACATCTCTCCAGGCTGGCTTTCCACTCTCTCTCCATGTCCCTTTGTGCCAGACCTGTACTTCCCAGGAATCCCCAATCCCACAGCAGTCTCCTCTTCTTTCCCCTCCACCTTTCCCTCAGAACCCACCATCACCTCCTGTTTTCCTGCTGGGCCTTCCCTCTACCCCCAGACTTTTCCAGGAACACAAATATTTCTGCTGCAGAGGCTCTGATGTCACGTCAGGTCAGGACAGCCCTTTCTCATGCTGCTGGGAATCCAAAACTCCATGGATAATCCAGCTCAGCAGACCAACCATGAACAGTCCTCTTGGTCCTCCTTCTCTTAGAGGAGAATATTGAAGGTTTGGGGCAGTTCAGAAGTGCCCATCCCAAAATACCCCCATCACTTGACTCCAGTGACCAGTGGCCCATCCCAGTGTCTCACTTGCCAAGGAAGTGTCTGACACCTGCCCTTCTTGAGCCAAGAAGTACCTGGAGCACAGATTTGGGGAGCCAGGAGTGCTACCTTCTCCTAGGTCATTCCTTCAGGGATCATTAGGTGCAGGAGACAGATCCTTTAGAGCTCAAATCGCTCCCAAGGAAAAGCCCAAAGGAACATTTGTTTGCCAAATTCAAAATACATGACAGAGTTATCTTGGCTATGAAGAGACAAGAAGCTGTGAGTAGCTGGACTGAACCTTGTTTGTATTTATCTCCCACTGCCCGAGCAATTCCTGGCTCTGTGTGGTGCCCTCAGGAGCATCCAGCTCACTGGTGTCCCAGCTGGAATGTGGGGGGGCTTTCATGTCCCCTGTGGTCCCCACAGAAGGAATTTCTATGTTCAAACCCCTTCCATTTTGTCGGAGTCCAGGGAAGCCTGAAGGCTTCTCCTGCTCCTCTGGTGGTTTCTTTATATCCCCAGGGCTCCTCACAAGTGGCCTAGCCAGCGACCTAGGCTTTGGGAGAAGCTCCCTCCACTTTTGGGAGAGCCTGAATGCACCAGAGAGGTGAAGAGATTTTTGTTGAGTGAACCACAGAGAGTTTAGTTGTAGTTTTTAGGATCTTGCTCTATGTATTACATAGGGACAAGATGGAGATTTTTGGGTGTGGTTTTTCCTTCTTTCTTCTTCTCCTCTCTCCTCATTCTCTTCCTCTCTCCTCTGACACCAGTTCCTGTGGTGTGCTGGTTGGTGGAAAAAAGTTAGCATTGAAAAGACATATCAATAAGATGAGGGTTTACTGGTGTTGAAAAGAAAATAAGATACATATTGTTTCTGGAATGGTTGTTAGTTAGATATAAAAGTAGCTGCTGATCTGCAGCCATTGCCTTTCTGCCCTGGTGTCCTTGGGGGATGCTGCCACTGCCTCTGAGGTTTTGATAAGACAAATAAACAACTCTGAAACAGCAGAAGAAGATCTCTTGCTGCATTTTTTTCCAACATAACAAACCAAAGGAAGAAAAGCCCCAGGGCAGAGGACAGGGGTTGGAGCCCCCAGTTCCAACCCCAGTGGGGGCCCAGGCCTTCGACACATTTAATCCCATAGGCACATCTTTGATATTTACCCAAAGAGGATCCTCTGGCACCCCCACCCCCATGTGCCTCCCACCATCCTGATCATTTCTCTGCAGTGAGGAAAATTGGCCTTTCCTGTGCCTGCAACGTGATCTGCCCTTGCTGGCTTTCAGTGTGGCAGCATCCCCTGAGCCTGAGCTGCTGCTCTCTGGATTTGCTCTGAAAACAGCCAGTTAAGACTTCCCGTGCTTTAGGAAGCTCTCAGCAAACTGTCCAAGGAAAATACTCTTTCCAGGAGTTGTGGCAACTTTTACACAGCTTTAACGTGCTTAAAACCACCTGACACTGCTGGGAAGTGGCAGTGCTGATGTTCCAACACCCTCTGCTACCCCGTGAGGGCCTTCAGGAGCTTCTGATACCAACCAGGCACAGGGTGGGATTGTTGGGGTGTCTGTGCAGGGCCAGGAGTGGGATTGGGTGATCCCCGTGGGTCCCTTCCAGCTCAGGATATTTGGGGGTTCTCAGAACAATTCCTCAGTGTGGGTTGTGTTTTATGGTTGTGTTGCCACCCTAGGGTGGAATCCAGATTTGTTTCTGGCAGGCACAGTGGAAAGGTTGTTTGGGGAGGTGTGAAGCTCCCAGTGAGTGTCCCAAATACACAATATTTGTGTGTGATCTGTCCCCAGTGCCCTGGGGTGCTCAGGGACAGTGATTCCCTGGCTGATTCCCAGTGCTGCCTGTTCCCTCTGTGCTGGGAACAGATCCATAAAAGCAGCAGAGAAACCTTTTCAGCTCAATTCCTCTTATCAGTTGTCTTAGACAAGTAATTTGCAAATAAATGTGTTCCCCTTTCTCTTCAGGCCACCTGATAACCCTTGTAAGATAAAGTCCCCTCAGTGACCGAGTTAATCACTCAGGATAACATTTGCAAATGAGGATTTCACACTTTCACCTCCTTTAGATCTTCTCAAATCTCTGCTTCAGAACTGGACTTGAAAATAGTGACAGAAAAAAATAAATTCCTTAATTTCCCACCCACTTTTCCACACAGGAAAACAAACCTCACAGGTGGAAAGGTAAGAACAATGACTGTGATCACCTATAAACACTTTTCCACGGTGTTATCTGTGTTTATCCCTCTTCCAGTCTCCTATCTGTAGAAAAATTTATTCTTTTAGGAGAAGAACAAAGGCTAAACTGAAAAATGGACAATCTCAGTGAACACAAAACAGCTTTTGGAAAGGTGTTGTGGTGATGAATTATCCCACGTTTCCCTCAGCTCTTTCTCTCCAGTATTCTTGTAGCAGCCTGGGATAGTGGAAGGTGTCCCTGCCCATGGCAGGGGCTGGGACTGGATGAGATTTAAGGTCCCTCCCAACCCAAACCACTCCATGATTCCATGAAAAGCTCGTTCAGCCCTGTTGGGTATCACATCACCGAGTGACAGCAGCCTCATGTGTCCCCAGCTGTCCCCTGAGGGTCACACCCAGCCCTGCTGCCTCTCAGAGGGGCACAGAACCCCCAAAGCCCTGCCTTGGGAAGAGCTCCTGAGCAGGAGAGCAGCTCCCAAGGGGCACCAAGGATTCCCTTCTAATCCCCCCCTTCCACCCCTGGATCCCCTCAGGCACCCACATTCCCTGCTCTGCCTCCAGGCACTCTGCAGGAATGTAGGAGCTGCCTGCCACCACCTCTTTCCTCAACTATTTCCTGCTTTTACCTCAAACGGTGACAATTATCCTGTGCAGTAGTGGGACACAGGCTCCTGCCATCCTTCCCTGCTCCAGGGACCTGGGATCGCCATCCACCAGCCCAGGGAGCAGGAGGCAGGTGCTGCTTCCCTCAGTTTTCATTGTGTAACTGTTGCTGAGAGCCTCTGTCCCATCGTGATAGCATTTTCTGGGAAACCAAATCCCTGGAGGGTTCTCTGCTGACATTTGGGGTCTTTCCATCCACCCCAGATCTGTAGATCTAAGCAGGGAAAATATTCCTTCATTGTGGAGATGCTAAGGCTCCTGGGCAGCTCTGAGCTGTAACACACAGCTCCAAAATTCCCCTGGTCATGAGGGGATCCTGGAGCACCAAATTCCAACCACACCAGCTCAGCAGCTCCTGGAATGAACACTCACAGCTTCCTCAATTGTGTCACTTGTGGAACATGGATTGTTTTCAGGGAGTTGTCTAAAGAATGAACTCCTGGGCTGTTGTGTGCAGGAGAACTGCAGCTCCCTGGAATTCTGCTCCTGCTTCCAGATCCACAGCAGGGTCAGCTCACTGGCTGAGGTGAAAACTGGAGCTGGGCACGCATGGGTGCAGGGGAGGGCTGGGTTCATCCACCCAACCAAAATTCAAATGGCAGCCCTCATGTCGAAATGATGCCTCCTGATGCTCTCAGGCCGAGATTCAATCTGTCAGAGGATGATGCCTTGGGAAACCTCAGCTTGTGACTCTCCCCAGCAGTGGCAGAGGCAGAACTTCTCTCTGAATGGCCCTCACAGAGCTCAGTCCCAATGGATTGACCACCCTACACTGACACAGGCTGGTGCCTGAAGTACCTTTGGAAGGGTGGCAGAGAACTCGCTGTATTTATTATCTATTTCCATAGACTGCAGTTACAGAGCTGTGCCTCAGTGCTCAGTCCTGCACCTGAGAGCTTCTGGAAAAGTTTTGTGTTCAAAAAAACACCTGTCAAGGCTGTTGAGGAAGGGGACACCCTCCTGCCCTGCCTTGGAGAAGCTGGAGAGGCACAGGATTGTGGATATTTGTCCTTTGAATGTCTCCAAGCTGGGGTTTTCTCCCTGCTCCAAAGTCTCTCCTGCAGCCAGGGAACACAGCCAGCACCCTCACCCCGTGGATCCACAGCCAAGCCTGGCTGCTCTGCTGTTTGCTGGCTCCTCCAGTGGTAACGTGGGATCCTGCCTGGGTGTCCGAGCACAAGACTCCCCCACTTGTCCAGGGAGAAGGAATTATTCCCCAGCCTGCCAGCTGAGACTTGATAAATATGAATAACCTGTCCCAGCCATGATGGATTGGTCCTCCCGCTCTGGTACAAGGCTCCAGGGCAGGACTGGCATTTAGATGTCCCCAGAGCCACCTCTTGGGCCAGGAAAGCCACAGTCCTGCTGTGTGCAGAGGCTGAAAGGGACTTGAGAGCATCTCTGGGACTGCCATAGGTTGGGGACAGATGGAAAAGGCAGGGCTGAAGCCATGCCAGCAGAACTGAATGTGTCACCTTTGGGTGAGATTTCCCCAAAGTGCCCAAAGAAGAAGTGGACACAGCTCTCCAAGGGATGGTTTTGTGGGAAGGGAGTATTTGGTCAAAGGTTGGACTTGATGATCTTGGGGGTTTTTCCAACCTTCATGAATCTGTGATTCTTGCAAACCTTAGGACAGCAGTGACAGAGTCAGGGTTGGAAGGGATGGAAAGGAAGGAATGGAGGCCTTTTCTGGGAGTCTGCTCTGCCAGGGTGCTTTTACCTCCCACCTGCTCCAAGTCCTTCCACTGGAGGAACAGAAACAGCAGAATTTGGATTTAGATTTGATCCAGGCACCACCAAACCCCAACTCCTCGGCCCAGCCATCACACCCTCCTTTCACACAATGCTCAAAGTCTTTGCTCCGGGGCCTGGAGGCACATGAAGGGCCCTGGAGGCACCTGAAGGGCCCTGGAGTTCATAGGTTTGTGTTCAGAAGCAGCTTTAGGACTTCTCACGGCCACGAAATTCTCAGCACTTCTGCTAAGAAGAGCAAAATGGGTCCAGTTACCACTTTTAATGAGCTGGAGCTCATCAGAGGATCTGTGACAACACCAAGTCCAGCATCTCCAGCTGCTCTGAGCTTTGTGGGCTTTATCTCTCCCCCAACACCTCCTCAGTGGGCTCTGGACAAATAAAGTGCCTCAGTGAGCATCCCTGGAACACCAACATCCAACACCCAACATCCAACACCTGCAGGTTCTGCAGGAAAAGCAGATGTGGGCAATAATTCCCCTGCTCCCAGACACTCTCCTCCTCTGCCCTCAGCTCTGCCAAGGAAGGCAGGGAGGGCAGTAACACATTTCCAGCTGCCCAATAATGCTTCTCAGCCCAATTAAAACAAATCAGCAGAGTTAATGGACGTGGCTCAGAGGTTGGTTGTCTTCCCAACATCACCAGGCATTAGTCAGCAGAGAAGGATTTCGAAATAAGTTCCCAGTGAGCAACTGGAAGTGAAGTGATGCCACATCTGCCTTAGGAAAGGTGATTTATCCCAAAGATAAATATGGATCAGGTTGTGGCTGGACCAAAGCAGTGGCAGCTCCTCCAGATTTCCTGACTTAGAATTCTGGAATGATTTGGGTCAGAAGTGACCTTAAAAATCATCTCATTCCAGCCCCTGCCATGGGCAGAGATGCCTTGAATTCCATGGATCCCACAGGATGGATGGTGGGATGGATTGATTGGTTGATTGATTGATTGATTGATTGATTTCTATCTCTGCACTCAGGTTGGGCACAAATCCTTTCCCTGATCAGGTCTGAGCAGGTCAGGAGGGATGAAGGGCAGGATGAAAGGAGGGAAGAAGGGAGGGATGAAGTGATGGAAGAAGGGAGGGATGCTTCTTCTCCAGGAGAGATGAAATCTCCCTTCTACTGAAATTCCTGGGGTCAAAGCAGTGGAAACCAGGAAGTTATTCCAATGGATGTGAGCCCAGAGATTGCAGAGAGCTCTCCCACAAATTCCTGAGCTCAGGGAGAGGATGGAGGAGCTCGCAGGTGAATTAAATGTAAATATTTGTCTTCTGAGAGCTGTTTGTTTTCTTTTAGAATAGAAGTGAGCCTCAGGATGGTACAGAAGGGACCAGCAGCTCCCTGGATCAGCACAACCAGGGAACAAATGATCCTTTAAAAAGTCAGGAAGTGGTTTTAAGGGAGATGTTTTTCAGGATCAGCCTCCCCATCTTTCTGGGGCCGAATTTCAAGAGAACCCCATTCCTCCACTCCTTGGCAAACTCACCCAGCTGCTTTTTCCCAGCTCCACAGTTTTTGTGCTGCTTTGATACCAAACTCCCACATTAAAAAGTGTGGAACTGGGGACTGGATCTGCCCTTGTCCATTATTTCCTCTCCATGGAGTTGCAGATTTACAACATTTTAACAACTTGCCCTTGTTTCCTGTAAATGTTTCTCCGGTAAATGGAAGCAATTACTGCTGTAGGTGATCAATAGTGCAGCCAATACGGGGGTTCAGGAGCTGTGATAGAGATTGGGATGGCAGCATGGAGTTTATTGGTGCTGGAATACATTGGGATAGCCTATGCAACAAGCAGCCCTTCCCTGAAAAGCATTGAAATGCAAAATGTAGGATTAGTTCTCCCTGGGATGAGTTTAGGGCTTTACCTGGATGGAAAGAAGAATTTTCCCTCTATTTTTGTTCCAAACACAAAGGAAAATGCAAACGGATTTCATTAGCATGTAAATTTAAGAGCTGGAATTGTCACCCCAAGGTTTTCCCTGGGTGCAGAAGGCTCAGAATCCCAAAATTCCAGGAGGTGGGGACGGCAGCAAACCCAGAATAAACCCCCAGGAAATATGTGGGTTCCCATCCAGCCTCACTCCAGGCAAATCAAAATGCACAGGGAAGATCCAGACATCTGTAATTACACAACAAAACATTTGTCTGCTCCCAAATTTCCAGCTCATGGAGAGAATTTTCCATCACCAGGCGAGTGTGGGTCCCCCAGGAAAGCTCCTCGGGCTCATTCTTCATGGCAGCATCTGCAATGACCTCTGGATATTTGTTCCTGGGGAATTTCCGGGAATATTGAAAAGTGACGAATTGAAAAGCACCTGAAACTCTATCAGGCTTCTTTTGGATTTTGCATTTAATTGAATTTTATCCCAGACTGTCCCAAAGTGTCACTGAGAGATGATGTGTCTTTTACAGCTCCTGGGAAGTGTTTTCTTCCTGGAACAATGGGCTCTGTGTGGACACTTCATTAAAACTCCCTGTGCTTCCTGATCCATGGGCACTTCCACTGGGAATGGGAGCACTGGTGCCCCTGCCCATCCCAGCTCCATGTCTGCTGCCATGTTAAAACCAGGTAGGAATTTTACCCAGCCCTAAGGCGATGCTCTGAGGGAGAAATGTGAGATTTTTGTGTCCTCTGAGTGACCAGGTGGGGACTGTCCCATGTGCTGCAAGGGGTGAGGGACCAGGAGGTTCCTTTGCCATTCCAGCCCCTTCTCCCTCTCCCAGGTGTCCCCTGCAGGGTTAACAGGAGAGGAATAAATGGATCCTTCCCTATCTGTTCTGTTCTCTCGTATTCCACATCCATTCCCCTTTGGGACTGATTTTATCCCAGGGCTGTGTCCCTGTTACTCTGCTGGGCTGTTGGTCCTTCCCCCACTGCATAAAGGAAATAGCCAGGAAAAGAAATCTCTTTTTGTCCCAAGGACAGCAGCACCATTCAGCAGCCACCTCTGAAACTGCACAGCTCACAGGGAGTGGGACCCAGGGCTGGAGCACATCCCAGCCAAGGGGGAAGCTCTTGGGGCCAGAGGGATGAGAGGAGACTTGTTGCCTTTCCATGGTCTTAAAATTAAAACCAAAGCACAGTTTATGGGAAAAGGGGGTTTTACCTCAGTGTTTATTTAAGGATCCTTGGGTGCAGCACTTGATCCAGGTGGAACGCACACACCACCCCTCACACACCCAAATGCACACAATTATAGACCTTGCTAATTAGCACATATTTATCAAAAATCCCCCAGTGAGAGGCTGGAGTGAAGCCCTCGTTGTGAGGAACCTTCCCCCTGGCTGGGCCTGGCTGAGGTTCCCAAATGTGTTCTGGAGAGGCCCTTGGTGTCTGGGGCTCCCAGGATGTTTGCTCTCCTGGTTTAACGGTGCCGTGGGGCTGAGCTGAGTTCTCAGCCTTGGGGAGGTACAAGTGTGGGGCTAAAAGCACTGAGAGTACATAAAATTATATAAAAGGGTATAGAAGAGGAGTATAAAAGAAAAGACTAAAATTCATCCTGGCATCCAACTGAGGAGAGACCTCACAGCTGCTTCCAGTTTCCTCCCGAGGGCAGCTCCGATCTCTGCTCCCAGGGACAGGGACAGCACCCAGGGAACAGCTGGAGCTGGGCCAGGGCAGGCTCAGGCTGGAGATCAGGGAAAGGTTCTTCCCCCAGAGGGTGCTGGGCACTGCCCAGGCTCCCCAGGGAATGGGCACAGCCCCGAGGCTGCCAGAGCTCCAGGAGCGTTTGGGCAGCGCTGCCAGGGGTGCCCAGGGTGGGATTGTTGGGGTGTCTGTGCAGGGCCAGGAGCTGGGCTGGGGGATCCTGTGGGTCCCTCCCAGCTCAGGATATTCCATGATTCTGTGAGAGGAGGGATGCAAAGTAATGAGCTGCCTGGAGCAGCTAAGACTCAGAGAGCTGAGAGAGCCTAGAGCAGGCTCAGAGCAGGCCTGGTTGGGGCCTTTCAGCACTCAGAGGGGACTTGGAAAATAGAGGGGAGTGACTTTTTACAGGGGCAGACAGCAACAGGACAAGGAATAATGACTTGAAATGAAAAGAGGAGTAATTTAGAATAAATATTGAGAAGGAATTGTTCCCTGGGAGGGAGGGCAGGCCCTGGCACAGGGTGCCCAGAGCAGCTGTGGCTGCCCCTGGATCCCTGGCAGTGCCCAAGGCCAGGTTGGGCATTGGGGCTTGGAGCAGCCTGGGACAGTGGGAAGTGTCCCTGCCCATGGCAGTGGGTGGCACTGGATGGGATTTAATGTCCCTTCCAACCCAAACCAATCTGGAATTCTGTGATTCCACAAGGACAAGTCCCTGGGGAAATGTAGGGGGGCACAGTGTGGGGCAGGAGTGTGATGGAAGCCCAGCACTGTGGGCAGCCTCTGCAAACAGGAATTGTTCCTTGGCTGCCGAGGAATGGGATCACAGCCACACTCCCAGCTGGGCTGCTGCCAGAACATCACTCCCAAAATGGGCCCCTGGGCTCCAGAGGTACAGAACTGCTGGGGTTGCTCTGGAGAGCTGTGACAGGAGCTGGCAGAGCTTTGGGAGCTGCTGCCAGGGAGCAGAGGTTGCAGTGGTCCCTTGTCCCAGGTCCTGACAGCTCTGCTGAGCCCAGCACTGGGGTGGCAGACTGGGGGCTTCCCCTAAGCAAGGGACAGCAAAGTGACACGAAGCTGGCACCACACAAACCAGTGTGCAGCACCCATGGTGGCCCTGGGCCTGCTCATCCCCTCTGGAGATGTGTTGGCATGATTTGGGAGCAGCAGGGAGCTGGAGAGCAGGGGGTGGCACAGCCAGGCAGGTCCTGGCAGGGAACAAAGGGACTAGGACACAGCAAATGCTCCTGAGAGGACCCAGCTTTGGAGCTGGTCTAACACACAAAGGGACAGCAGCTGGAAAGGGGGAATTCCTTAGCTGGAATTCCTGTTCTGTGCCTTCCCTGACATCCTTTGTCCTTCCCTAGGACACAGCTCCAAGCCTCAGCTCTCCAGTGCTGAGAAAGGAGACTCTGGTGCAAACTGGGACACCCCAAACCCTCACTGGGAGTGGGAGCCACATGGAGCCAGGATAAGGCCACCTGACCACCCTATGGGAAGGGTCCCCTCTGCCTGGACCAGGAACATGGTGTGGAGAAGGGAGAGGAGTGAGGAGAGCATGAGGTACAGCTCAATATGAGGGAGAAAATCCAAATCAGGGAAAGGTCTGAGGGCAGTGAGAGGAAACGGGGGGAAGAACATGGGAAAAGGAAAGGAAAGGGGAAAGGGAAGTGGGAAAGGGAAAGGGAAGTTGGAAAGGGAAAATGAAAGGGAAAAAGGAAAGGCAAATGGGAACGGCGGTGAGATCTATGCCCCAGGTGCTGAGGTCTGGTGCTGGACTGGTGCCTGTGGTGCAGCAAAGTGCCCCACACGGGCCCCAGCCCAGCAGCAGTGTCTCTCCAGGGGACTGAAAGTGTCTCCAACATGGACAAATCCCTGCCCAGCACCAGGTTCCTTCTGGAAGGCTGGGGTCGGGCAGTGGTGCCCAGCCCAGCACATCCTTCCTCATCTCAGGTGAGTTGAACACCACCAGGTGCAGTCCCAGAGGTGCCACTGCCCATGAGGAGCCCCCGGAGGGTTTGCTCAGACAGAGACACCTCCAAAACAGACACTGGAATTCCATACTCTTGGATCCAAGTCCCAAATTAAGGATGTGCAGCACCAAACCCCTCAGCTGTGGGGAGAACAAGGACCCAGAAATGTCAGTGCTGCCCCAGGACTCTGTGTCTTCCTTCTTCCTTCCCAAGTTCAGTCCACATCCATCCTGCTGCTTCCACACATTCCTGCCCCTCCCAGAAAAAATCAGAGATCTTGGAATGCAGCTTTAGCAACCAGCTAACAGATAAATAATAATAACTAATAATAATAATAATAAACCAGAGTGGAGCGTTTTCCAAAATATTCTTGTTACAAGCCAAGCCTCTGTGCTCACAGACTGACAGATATTCCCTCTTTTCCCAACTCCAAAGGATCATTTTCCTGCTCTTTCACCCTATAAACAAATTGTTTTCCTAATTTGTCGCATGCTGCTGCCTGCAGTTGTCTCCTCATTATTCTCTTAGCAGATGATTCCCTGCAGCTCCTGGGAAGGATGCTCCCAGGCAGGAATATATGTCTATTCTTCCCTAAAAAAACGGGTGCTTGGATGTTTTCCTGGTTGTCTGAGCTGGGGGAAGATCTCTTTTCATCAATGAAAGGCTTATTCAGCCTGGACCAAGCCCACGAGAGCATTCCCAGCTCGAGAATATTTTTAATTGGTTCCATTTCAAAAACTGAGGCTGCACAGCTCTTGAAAGGGTCTTAATTCTTATTAATTTTCCTGATAGCAGACGTGGCCTCCTTTTGATGTGCAAATTTGAAACTGTTTTTCCACACACAACCCCCCCCCCCGCTCCTGCCGTGCGTAGATTGGGATCTGTGGGAAATGAATACAGAGCAGCTCCGGGGGAAGGGAGGGAGGGAGGGATGGGGAGGGACGGGCCCAGGGATGTGTCAGGAGGAGAAGAAAGCAGCAGCCAGGAGATGTCTGAGGGTGTAGAGATCAAGAGTGGGCAGGTCTGGCCGTGGGGAACTCTGGGGGAAGAGATGAATCCGCTGGATGCTCCCTGTGGGATCCAGAGGTGCTGCAGCATTCCAGGGATAAGCAGTCCTGCCAACCCAAGTGTCCTTAACCCAGGGGGTCTGACTGACCCCAGGGCTGGGCCAGGCCCCGTGGTGGTCACTGGTTTTACCCAGAGCTCTGCACCCACTCTCCCCATCCAGAATGGAAATGCTCCATTTTATCCAGGATTTTCATTTTTCCCTGCTTCAGTCACCACTCAGAATCCCAGAGTCATTTTGGGTGGAAGGGCCCTTAAAGCCCATCCAGTGCCACTGCAGGGACACCTCCCACTGTCCCAGGCTGCTCCAAGCCCCAGTGTCCAACCTGGCCTTGGGCACTGCCAGGGATCCAGGGGCAGCCACAGCTGCTCTGGGCAACAATTTCCGGAGCCAAGGTTGCAGGAGTGGTTTCTCCTCTCCTCCTTCTCAGCCAAGCCCTGCCTGCCCCTCACCTCACCAGTGTCATGGGAGTGGAAACACCCTGGCAGTGCCCAGAGCCAGGCTGGATGGGGCTTGGAGCACCCTGGGGCAGTGTGGCCATGGCAGGGGGGGAATGGGATGAGCTCTGAGGTCCCTTCCAACCCAAACCACTCTGTAATTCTGTGACTTTGTGATCTCTGCTCTTCAGCAGTTTATTTCCTTCATGGGTTGAGGGCACTCATCTGCTGCCAGCAATAAAGGAAAATAGTGAAATTCTCTATACAAAACTATCACTATTTTTCCCTGTCCCTTTTCCCATCCTTTTCCTCTCATTGCTGATCCCCACCTGCACCAGCATTTTTATGGACCAGGTAGGCTCTGCAGTCCCTGCACTGCACATTTTTTGGGCCTCAGCACCCTCAGCCTCATGCCAGCTTTTGTTCTGCACAGGGCACAGCCCCTCCTTCCCAAGGATAAACTTCATTCCCTAAAAACACAACCCTGCATTTACCAGTATTAAAATCCATGTTCGCCTTGGCTCCTTTTTCACGTAATTCTGAACCTTCTGTAAAAACCTTCTTGTCCCTGAGCACCAGTTTGTGTCACCTGCACAGTTCATGGGATGATTTAAGGCACAGGCTCGGGATCCTTGAGGAGCATTCAGGCTTTCCCAGCAGCCTCCCAAGAACTTGGCACAAGTTGATGACCTTTTGGGGACATTCCATCCCCAGCAAACTGTTCCAGGGAGGGGGATCAGAGATATCCAAGGACTGTAGATCAAATCAAGTGGAAAAGAGGGAAAGGCTCAGTCTGGGAAAGGTTTGCCCAGCCTCACTATAGAAATTGTTTCTGTCACTTCTGCCCAGCAAGAATGAGTGACCCAAAAATGGGAGAGAAGCCACCCCCAGTGAAACTCCCTGGAGTATTTTGAAGGAATTCCCCCTAAAATTTATCCTGTACAAATGATAAATGGAGAGTGAGGCAATGCAGCCAACGTGGAGAATCCAAGCTTGACCATAATATGGAATTTATGCAAAAATAAAGGAGGGGATAATAAATGTGATATGGAAAGAATTAATTTTTTGGTTCAGGAGTTTTGCTTTAGAACAAAACACAGATGCTCAGCTCAAAATAAACTTTCCTGAATTCCGCTCCAGAATCAGCCTCCTTCCGTGTGGGCACTGTGGGATTTGGGCACGAAGGAAGGAGATCCTGCAATGCCAGGAGGGTGGGGAGTGTTCCCCAAGCATTTCCCCCACACCAGGATCAACCCCAGGCTCAGAGAGAGGGGATGGCACCAGGCAGGGTGACAACTGCTGGCCACATGGAAAGGCCACAGCAGGAGAGACCTGCTCAGGAGGAACCATCCCCATCCACCTTCCTCTCTCCCTGGATTCCAGGGATCTGGCTGCAGGAAGAATGGGGAAAGTGTTTTCCAGTGGAGATGTGGCAGCACCAAGGTTGCTGTAACAACTGACTGGGAGGAAAACCCAGCACAGGTCCTCCACATTTTTCCTGCCTTTCCCCCTTGTGGGATTTCTCCCAGGGAAAAAGAGATGGCATGAGAGGGAACAGCCTCAAGTTGTGCCAGGGGAGGTTTAGATTGGATATCAGGGAAAATTCCTTCAAGGAAAGGGTTGTAAAGCTTTGGAACAGACCTCCCAGGGCAGTGGGGGAGTCACCATCCCTGGGAATGTTCCAAGAAGGTGTGGATGCAGCACTGGAGAGCAAGGTTTGATGGAGGTGCTGGGTTCGGGGTTGGATTTGATGACCCAAAAGGTATTTTCCAACCTTAATGATTCCATGATTTTATGACTGGAACAGATTTTAAACCAGATTATTCCCAGTGAAACCTCCCCAGCTCTTCCTTGCTGTGAGATGAAATTCCAGGATTTTGCACTTTGGCATCTCCCGGTTACAACTGAGATGTGCAGCAGGGAAGAGCATGGGCATGGATAGGGATGGGACTGCAGGAAAAGTGTCCACAGAGGATATTTCACCCCAAAGTCATGGATTCCCCTCAAGCAAAGCCCTACTGCCCTTCCCAAGGACGGTATGGAAAACTTGACTCAGTGGAGAAAACACAGCTTGGGTGGATCCATGGAAAAAGATTTATCCATTTAAAGACAGGAAAACTCTAACTCCAAGCCCATGACTTTGTCGAGGTCAAGAAGGGAAGAAAGAAAAAATTAATAAACATTTTAAGCTTTCCTATGTCTTAACTGAAGGGAGAAGGCTGAAAAATTTAACAGGAAGATCCTGTTCCCAAATTTAATTGGATATTGGCATAGAATATGCATTAAAGGTTTATTTTAGCTCAATATTCCTGAAATACAACCAGCACATGCAGGGCCTGTCTCTGTCAGCTGCCAGCCCCATTCCCAGCTCAGTGCTGGGAGAGACTGGGGCTGCTGGGGAAACACCTGGCACCGGTGGCCAAAGCCTTCAGTGGCTCCAGGGACCTACAGCACAGCCAGGTCCTCCTGGAAACCACTGGGAATGTGTTCCAGAGGGGTTTCCAAAGGATAAATGTGTGTCTTTCCACGACAACATTGTCTGAGGGCTGTAAATGCTCATCAGTGCTCTCAAGAAGGGCTACAATTTGTGACATCAAACCTCATCACCTGGAAAAGTAATTCCCACTTTCCTGGTGCTTTCGCCCATGGGTCCATGGCCCAGAGCACAGTGACAGGACAGCTCCTGGGGTTTAGGATTCTCTTTCCTTTTCTTTCTTTCTCTTAGGGAATCTTCTCCCATTTTGTTGCCAAGGAACGATAATGCCCAGGTACTTAAGAGAGACAGAAGAAGTTGCCACAGCTGAGGGGAGGGGTGCAGCTGGCTACTCCCTCTTTTCCCTGGGGGTTTCTCTGGGAAGGGCAGAGATACTGAGAGGTTTGGGTTGGGAGAAGGGGTTGGGTGCAGCTCCTCACTCTCTTGCTCTCTTGGCTTTGGCTTCGGAGCAGGATGGTGGAATTGCTGCCTGGGGGGCAGAATTCGCTGCCTCCAGAGCCCAGCCCAATCCTGCTTCTTCTGCCGTGGGTGAGCCTTCACTCGTGACAGCAGCCACTCAACTGGGACATTACTGACACCCCACCTCACTAAAAAAGGGCTTTCACCATCTGCGTGGGTGCCTCAGGAGAAAACCCCAGGATCCCGAGCCCTTTCCCCTCTCAGGGAGCCTTTCCTGGCCCTGCTCAGGAGCTGAGCTGCTGCTGCCCTGCCTCCATCTCTTTATTTTTTGCTGCTGCTCTGGGTTTTCGCTACACTTTAGCCTCACACCCCTGCCCTGCTGGGACACCCCACGGCTCCTGCTACACAAACACAGAGTTTGTGCTGCCTCTTGCTTGCTGCCCTGAGTGAGCTCTCCCTGCTGTTCCAGCCACTGCTTCCGAGGTTTCCTGCTCCAGCCCCTTCTGCTATTGTGAAAAATGAGGTTCGCTCCTGGTAAAATTTTAAAAGGTTTATTAAGGGGTTTAATAAAAAAGGGACAATAGGAGACAGAAATAAAGCAGAGAGTTAATACCCCAGGTGCTTGGCATGGTGCCAGGGGCACACCTTAGCTAACAAACCTCTTCGGTTAAATGCCCGAGTCTCATACATATTCATAGATTTCTATGCATCATTCAAATATTCCTTTTTTGGTAGCCCTTGGGTTTCAAGTCCCCCCCCATCCTGTCACTATTTCCTTCTTCCAGGTCTGTTTAAAACTTGATAATCCACTGTGATCAAATCCTCTGCTTATCCTGTATTCCACTTCCTGATCAATACATTCTTCCTTCCAGGTTCTGAAGCCTGGCATTGTTATCTTCACCCAGGCAATCCAGGAATGTGGGGAACTTCCTTGCTTATCTTTGCTGTTCTCTGAGTTAGTTACACAAACAAAAAGGAGCATTCTACACATCATGCTATAATCCTGAGAAATCACACTACTACTTCTAAGAAACTCTATCCATGCAACTAAGTTTTCTAACATTACACATATGACATTCATTTTAATATTTGCTAAAGGCCAATAATAGAATATGGATTTATAACGGAAATGAGCAGGGCTAAAGCCTTTGTTAATATTCAGCTCGTTGTTAAATAAATCAGCTGGGATGATGAGGAGGAAGAGGAGGAAGAGGAGGAAGAGGAGGAAGAGGAGGAGTGTAGAGCTGTTGCTAGAGTGCAGTGCAGCAGATGCCAAGACCCTGTCTTCATGGATGCCAAGAAAGTCTTGCTTTCTCAGCTTGAAGTCCAGGGTACACTCTAGCCCAGTTCTTTAGGTCAGGGTCACAGCCCAAATCAGGATTAGGAGATGTGTCTACCCTGTCCTCAACCTGGGGTGTCTTTTAGGTTCTCTGATAGTTCATTGGCTTGTTGTCCGAGGGGCTTTTATTCCACACAATGATCCCATGATGCCAAAGGTCTCTCTTATTTACACCTGCCTCTTCTCAGTGCCCGGCACCATTTCAGGGAGCAGTGAAGATGAGATCCGAGGAAAAAGGGAGATAAGTAGATAAGTACACACAGACACTCTCTCATGGTATGGATCGAGAGAGAGAAAAAAAGTTTTTGCTCTTTGCTTTCTGCATTTTGCTTTTGCTCTTGCTTGAAATGAAATTAATAATAAATCTAAAACCTTCTGAAAATTTATGAGTATGGAGTCTTTTTTGTGGCTCAGGCCCTAGCATAGGGCCTCACCATTGCCACACAGGTGAGCTGTTTTAACCCCTTGATTTATTTTTGTCCCCTATTGTCCTTTTATTAAACCTTTTATTAAACCTTTTAAATTTTACCAAGAGAGCGAACCTCGTTTTTCACCATGTGTATCCCCTACCGCCTGCTCTTTGCCCAGACACGAATCCTGTGCCTTTCTGTGCCTTTAAAACTGGGTCCAAGAGAAATAAAAAAAGCCAGGCAAACTTTTCAAAGCAGTTTTGTGTTCAAGGACACAGACATAGCAGCTGCTGCTGCAGAGCGGAGGCAAGCACCTTCCTGCTTTTCCTGGCTCTTGGCTCCTTTCCTTGGAAGAGAGAGACAGTGATTTAAACTCCTTTGCTTCCCTGGGACTTCAGTTCTTCTTCTTCTCTTCTGGACTGTTCAGAGCACCACAACATCAGAACCTCACTGGGAGACCTCACACCTCAGCCTCAGAGAGGAGAAAGGCACACCCACAAAGGACTCTGAAATCTATCTAGGTTCTCTCCACAAGGAGAGGTTTTGTTATTTAGGGTTACTCTTTTCTCGTGTTTGCATGCACTTTACTCGTTAAATAAGTAAGGTTTTTTTTTTCCTTTCACTTTCCTCTGAGGAAGTTCTTGCCAAACCTCTTGGGGAGGGGTGACTGTAACCTGCCTTCTGTCAGAGGATGTTTATTTCCAATGTTCCTCCAAATTTGCCTCAAACTGGGACACGGGGAAATGTCTCAAAAAGCAGGGAGAGCCTGTTCATTGGGCTGGCTGTTCTTGTTCCTTGTTGTCACCATCCTTGTTGTTTGCCTCGTTACACATGCACACACTAGTAAAGAGCTGTTGTTCCTTTTCTCATATCTTTGCCTGAAAACTCCTTAATTTCAAAAATTGTAGTAATTCAGAGGGCAGGGGGTCACATTCTCCATCCCAAGGGAGTCTCTGCCTTCCTTAGCAGAAGTCTGTCTTTCAAACCTAGACAACAGCAAAAAATGGGAGGAGCAGGCCTGAAATAATCCCATTTGTGAAAAATGAGCTTTGGAATTGTGGAAGTCCAAAGTGGAAGGGCAAGAGGTTGAAAGGTCACTTTCTATCTCTTGGTTTCTCCTTCACCACAACACAGAGAAACAACCCAAAGGTTTGGTTATTTCTGGTTTCTGTCACATATTCCTGATTTGGGGTTGGACAATTCCAGAGGCAGTTGATTCCCAGGAAACACTGAGCCCTTACCCATGAACTTCAGCCAAGTTTGAATGATTAAAGCAGCCAGAGCACCTAAAACCTGCACCAGCCTTGGCCTGAGGCCACAGCTGAGCCCAGATGAACCTTTAAAAGATATATCTTCTAGCTGAGGAGCAGAGGAAAGAGTGTGGAAAAGAAAAATGAGGCCCTTGCTGGAGCCAGGTCACATTAGAAGACTTTTACGCAAAGCTTACAGTGGAGTGTGAGTTTTTTCCATTTTTTTTCTCGATAGTTGTTTGCAGAAACTGCCAGGTCACCCTGTGCCACCCAGGGATGTGCTGGAGCAAGCAGGAGGATTCCATGGACAAGAGGGACAATTCTTCAAGCACAGCCATGAAAATGCCATCAGTGTTTGATGAGTTCATTCCCATTTGTAGCCCTTTCCTTTCGACGACACCCATTTGGATAAACACACTCCGGGATCCCTGGATTTTCCAGCAGTGGGAAACAGCAAACAGCTCTTCAGGCTGATGGAGCAGGAATATCCCCAGATATCCCAGGGAAGCTGTGGCTGCCCCTGGATCCCTGGAAGTGTCCCAGGCCAGGTTAGAGGGGGCTTGGAGCAGCCTGGGACAGTGGGAGGTGTCCCTGCCCACGGCAGGGGTGGTGCTGGAAGGGTTTAAAGATCCCTTCCCCCCAAACCATTCCATAATTCCATGATTCCTGGTTTTGGGGTGGGATGGAGAAGGCAACCCCCCACTCTGTGCTCTTTTCTATGGATGTGAGGGTCTGGGAATAATAAAACTCAACCACTGAATTCCTTTCCTCGACGTGAAGAAGGAAGAGACTTCTGTGTGCTCTCAACACCTGCAGGGGATTCTCCCTGAGAAAAATCAGGATTCGTTTAGGGAAGAAAATACTTGAGTGAAAACAAACAGCCTGGGCTTAGATTCCACATGAAAGTGATCCTGCAGGATGAAGGGATTGGTGCTCCTGGGCAGGACCAGCGGGGTGGCACAACTCACATGGCTCCCCCCATCCCAGCAGCTTTATCCAAGATATTTTGGGCAACACAGATGCAGATTCCAGCTCTTAAATCTTTCAGGCTTATCAAAGGGTTAGTTGCTTTCTTTTTTTTTTCCTTCTTCTTTTCCCATTTTCAGCCCCGTGGATTCTTAACCACCGAGATCTTCTTATGTCTAATAAACACAAAAATGCTTCTCTTTCCAGCTTTGCTGCTAAAGCCAGGATGATTGTAAAGCTAAATCCTGGGCATATGGCGTGGGTGCTGCTCCTGGGAACTTCCCTTGGTGTGGCACTGAAGGGGGAATTAACCCTTGTTGGGAAAACAGGGAAAACAGGGAAAACAGGGAAAACAGGGATGTTCCACCACAGGTCCCTGGGCCAGGGGGAAGGAACAGCTGGCTACAGGGTCACAGAGTGGTGGAACACGCTCAGGGCTGGTGACATTTCTCCTGCATGAAGGAATTGCCCCTGGAAGCATGTTGCCAGCACTGGATGGCAGCAGGAGGGAGGGAGCAGAGGGACAGAGGCATGGAAAGGTTTAAGTAACCTGAGCACATGAATCATCCCAAAATTCTGGCCCTGCCTCGCTGGAAGCTGCTGCATCCCAAAGCTATGCCAGGCTGGAGCACTGCTGGGATGATCCAGCTCAGAACGCTGCTGGGATTCCATTAACCTGGGAAGAGAGGAGCAAGCAGGGCGGTCGAGGAGAAGCAAGATCTTGCTGGGAAGTCCAGACACGCCCAGGGCACAGGTGCCATCCCAGAAAACAGGGTGGACACACCTGGAGCTGGGATCATTCGTGCCCAAATCAGTGCCAGGGATTATCCCAAAGCACTGGGAAGATGCTCCTTATTGAAGCCACATTCCAAAATCTGACCCCCCAAAAGAGGCTCCACGGATAGGGATAAGCAGCAGGAAAACCTCAGCTCCACCCAAAGTGGCAGCCAGGATGCTGGAATTCCATGGGATAACCACCCAGAGGCACTGCACACCTCGAGGGGCTCAAAAAGAGCTGCAGGTCAGGGGGTGTGCACCACAAAATGCAGCTGCAGGAAGGGCCAGGCTCGGCTCTGGCTCCTGCAGGATCCTTCCATGAGGTGGGATAACAGCCCCACTGTGTGGATCCACGGGATCCAGCGCCTCTCCCAGCGGTGCAGGGGCACTGGGTGGGCACTGCCAGCCTTAGCAGGACAGGGGACACGTTCAGAGCATCCTTCAGGGCTGAGCCTTGCAGGTGGAGCGAGGCAGGGCAGGTCCGGGGGAAACCCTGAGCTGTGTTTTGTGTGTTTGTGTTTGAACAGATTCTTATTTTTCCATATTATTTCCAAGTTTTTCAGTTCTCACTTTTTTTTTCCAGAAAGGGTGAATTCCCTGTGTTTGGACACCAGTTGGAATTGAGATGCCACTGCAAGGATTTACATTGTTAAAATGAGAAGGGGAGCTACAGATCCTTCAAAAACATCGGAAGCGTCTCCCTAATTTAACTTGCAAAGTGGTGCTGGTCCCTCATGTTTCCTCTGGTGACACTGTGTTCTGCAGAGGGACAGCTCCAGCCCTGGGGTGGCAGCAGGAGCAGGGCAGTGCCTGTCCCCTGTGCTGGCACCACTGGGGCACCTCCAGTGCTGGGGCAGCTCTGGGAGCCTCCTGACAAGAGAGCCCTGGAGGGGCTGGAGCGTGTCCAGGGAAGGGAACGGAGCTGGGAAGGGGCTGGAGCCCCAGGAGAGACTGAGGGAGCTGGGAAAGGAGCTCAGCCTGGAGAAAAGGAGGCTCAGGGGGGACCTTGTGGCTCTGCACAACTCCTGACAGGAGGGGGCAGCCGGGGGGGTCAGACTCTGCTGGCAGGGAACAGGGACAGGAGGAGAGGGAACAGCCTCAGGCTGGGCCAGGGGAGGGGCAGGGTGGATATTGGGAACATCCTTCACTGGAAATGGTCAGGCACTGGAATAAGTTGCCCAGGGAGGTGCTGGAGTCCCCATCCCTGGAGGGATTTAAGAGCCACGTGGATGTGGCACTTGGGGACGTGGGTCAGTGGTGAGCGTGGTGGTGCTGGGTTGGAGGTGGGATTGATGATCTCAGAGGGATTTTCCAACCCAAACAGCTCTGTGATTCCATGATTCCATGAGGAACAGCACTGCCTTCACTCCCCTGGCGGCTGAAGGGCCTCCAGCCCTGCTCAGTGATGTAGAACAGCCCAGTGAAGAGTTCAGCAGGAACTCCAGCACTGGGAGGAGTTTTCCATAACTTTGTGGCTCTCACACAGGACTTTGCCAAAGGGAAAGGCCCAGAGGAGCCAGGAGAGCTCTCGCTGGCCAGAGACAGAGGAGTTTCCTCTGAGTATTCCCACAAAATCCCAACCCTGAGTGGACAGGATGAGTTTGAAGTGCTGCAGATGTGCAGTGGTCAAACCCCAGCCTGCCCTTGTGTGAGACTTTGTGAGGGGCAAAGACAAGAACAAAGTGCAGCTCTGAGCAGCTCAGCACTTCATGAGCTCGATTCACAAGGAGAAGAACCTCAGCCCAAAGTCAGCACCGAGGCTCTGCCTGCTGCAGCCATTAATGAGGGAATGGGTGAGTGCACAGGTTCAAATGTGAATTTTTGATCACATCTCAAGGAAAGGCTCCGTGTGCTCAGCTAAAGGGGTTCCCTGTCAGCATTTCACACGTGGCTCCATAAATCAAACACTCCTGAAGGCAGCTCTGAGCCACAGGCCTTGATTTGGGAGCATCCTTGGCTTTGAAAAGCAGGAGGCTGCATCTGTAGAAAACATAATTTCAATAAGCACAAGCCCTGTGTTCTGGGCCTTCAGGATCCTTTGGGTCTCTGTTCCCTGCAAGGATTCTGTGCACATCTCCAATTTGTCTCCTTTGGAGTGCTTTGAACAGTGGCCACGTTCTGTTCCATGAGTTTTGTCAAATATTCCTTCATGATGGACCAGGGGTTTGATACATAAATGGTCTGAAGGGTGCCCTCCCTTCCTCCAGTGCTCCTGACCCCTGGGGGGTCCCAAAGGAGGTCAGCAGGGAGCAATCCTGCTCCTGAGGGAATGAGATGATCAGGATATCCTCTGCCAACCTCCCTCCCTTGTTATCTCCGTGTCGGAATATGTCAAAACCAAGGAGTCCTGGAGGGATGCTGTCTCCAAGGAAGTGCTGAGACATCTTAAAAACAATTCTCTGACTCTGGGAGGAGCTTTCAGTGAAATATTTTACAGGTCACTTGGTAAGGAAACCTCCATTCCAAAGGTTCCAAAGGAGCCATTATCATCTCAATGGGGAATAAAAAACCACCTTGAGGGTGGAAACAGAGGCTGGATCCACTTTTTAAAGGGTGGTGGCTCAGCCCCAACAGCCCAGACACTCTTATCTCTTGCAGTATGAGGTGTTAGAGCTTTATCCCTGATTGCAGCTCCTTGCTCCTCCTCAGAGCCAAGTGTCCAGCACAAATCTCCTCCAGCCTCCTGTAAGGGACCATTTTCTGCAGCAAATCCTCACTGAAATGTTATTAATAGGCTGTGCAATCCCATCAGGCACCAAATAATGCAATATTTGAGTGTCCCCTGAAAGATGTCCTGAGCCAGAGCACAGCTTGTGGGTGTCACTCTGCTCTTGTGCCTGGGATGTGATTTAGGGCTTCACATCCCTCTTTAAAAACTGCCAGAATTAATGATGGAATGGGCTCCTCTCCGGAGCTAGGGAGCAAAGCAACCCAGTGGGCAATGCTGCAAATTGGTGTGGGAAGAGAAATGGGAGCCCAAAAGCTGTAAAATGATGAGGCAAGGAGAGGGAGACAGAGCACAGCTCTGGGCAGGGAGAGGGAAAAGGAGCTCTGGAAATCACAGGGATGTGATCACAGAGCAGATCCGGGAGAGGAGAGATGTTGGGTGACGAGAGGAGCCCAGAACTCCCCGAGGGTGGAGGGAGATTGTAAGGGAGCATCTCCAACATCAAATCAGTCAGCAGGGATGGCAACACAACCAGGGGTGGCTCCTGGAAAACCTTTTGGGAATGGTGATGATCCATGGGAAATGCTCCGATCCACGGAAAATTATCTGATCCTTGGGGAATTATCTGATCCCTGGGAAATTATCTGCTCTATGGGAAATGATCTGATCCCTGGAAAGTGATCTGATCCCTGGAAATGCACTTTCAGTGCCATGGTTGGGCTGCTCCTTGGCCTCCGTGTGCCATTGTCGCCTCCTCACCTCAGAAATATGGAGCGAGGTGGTTTTTAGGATTCTATCTCATTCCATGATATGGCAGAGCCAGGGAAACATGGGGATGAGGTGATCAAGGGTCTGGAATGGTTTTGTAGGAGGAAAACCAGAGGATGCAATTGTCCAGCAGAGAAAATGGATTTGCTGTAAAAAAACTGTGGAAGAAGTCAACAAAATCATGAGAGGACATCAAGGACTCATCTTTTGATTCTCTTCCTGCAGAAGGAGGAGAGGAAAGAAGCAGGAATCAAGGTTAAAACAAACAGAAATCATCTTTCTTCATGCAGCAGGAACTGGATTTGCTGAGGTCTTTGCCAAGGAAAACAGTGAGTGCTGGAATCCTGGCGTGGGCCCATGGGGAAAGCAGGAAAGGATTTGGGGGAGAGATGCTCCCAAGGGTGCTGAACACCTCAGCAGGAATCTGCTGCTGGAGCAGGAACGGGCTCTCCCCAAAGCCTTGGAGATGATCTGAGATTATAAGACAAAGTCCTTGTAGATAAATGTCCAAAATGGCTAAAAAAAGTCTAAAACCTCTTTTTAAAAGTCTAAAAACTGTTTAAAAATGTCTAAAAAGCAGGAAGCAAAGGATGGGAGTGAGTGGTTGGTTCATGGAGTGCAAGGAGGTGGATTGTGAAGGGATTTCTGCTGAAGGCAGGACACCTCTCCATGGTGTGTGAAGGAAAAGGATGGAATTGTAACCAGGTTTGCAGGGCTGAGCTACCCCAGGTGGAAAAGGCAAGGGCTGCCTGCAGAGAATTGCAGGAGGAGCTGTAACAGTGAGTGAGAGGGTGACAGAACAGCAGCTGGAATTCAGTGCAGACAAATGGAAATGGATGCACACAGGGAAAACAAACCCTGACTCCAAATGGACCTTAATGGGCTCTGAAAAATCCCCGCTCAGGAACGAGGGCTGAGGTTATGAGGGATGTTCTGGGGAAATGTCAGCACAGCTCTTTGCAGGGGTCAGAAAAATGGGAAAACTGAGTGGTGGGGACAAGCAGGGAATGAAAAGGAACCATCCTGGTACAACACCGAGGTTCAGCTGCAGGCAGGAGGTTGGGAACTCTTCCCTGTTGTCATGCCAGCTTCCAGAGGCACGGGGCAGAGGGTTTGGTGAGAGGAGCAATAAGGAAGGAAAGCCAGACATTCCTGGATGGAGAGCTGTTAAAGAGAGAGTCCTCAAGGCACAGGCAGCTGGGGCCAAGGAATTCTCTTCTCTCCAGGCTGGTGCTGCTCTCCAAGGCTTCCCTGAGTGCTGACCCTGTGGCTATTGCTGCTCCAGGGGGGGCAGATCCAGGGCAGGACTCTTTGGGATGATCCAGGAGCCAGAGGAGTGCAGAGATCAGGGAAGAACCAGCACATGGATCCAGGTCCAGCAGCTCTCGTTCCAGGCTCTGCCCTCCCCTGTGTGCTTGGCCCTGGTGTCTCACCTCCATCTCTGGCTGAGGCTGCCCCAGCTCTGTTTCTCACGGGCACTCACTCGGAATTGACTCTTCCATCCAAACCTGGGCTCTGTTCTATCTGTGCTCATGTCTCAGCTGTGGGCTCACACTGGAGTGTGGACTTCCAGACATTATGAAGGTCAAGCCTTGTGGAGCTCATCCTTGTGGAGACTGAACTCTTCCCCTCTCCTCTGCTTCCCAGGCTTTACCCTGATCACCTCTGGCAGAATTTCCCTTCTCATTTCACACAGACTTAGGGATCCTCCAGGATTTCACAGAACCCTGGGATGGTTTGGTTGGAAGTGACATTAATACCCACCCAGTGCCACACCTCCCACTGTCCCAGGCTGCTCCAAGCCCCAGTGTCCAGCCTGGCCTTGGGCACTGCCAGGGATCCAGGGGCAGCCACAGCTGCTCTGGGCACCCTGTGCCAGGGCCTGCCCACCCTCCCAGGGAACAATTCCTTCCCAATATTCAGTCTCAACCTTCCTTCCTTCACCACAAAGCCATTCCCCCCTGTTCTGTCTCTCCATGCCCCTGTCACAATGTGTCTTCAAAGTTATTCCAGGTCCTTTGATTAGAGAACTTGGTAAAAATATTTGGGAAAGTCAAGTGGATTGTGCCCATTGGATCTCTGGGCCACTTTCTCTTCTCCCTTGCTGCCTCCCTCAGAAACTCCAGGATGAAAGTCTGGTTGAATTTCCCAGGAATTGGTCTCCCATGCTCCCTAATTCCCCTCCTTAGTGCAGTTCTACCTCATTTGAACATCACTTTTAATAATCTGCCGTTCCTGGCGCTGCTCAGGAGCGTTTTTCCCAATCAAGATCTCGCTGCTTTCTTTCCCTCTGACGGTGAGGAAATGTTAAGTGAGAGCTTTCACAGCAGAGTTAATGCTGTTAATAGCTCAGCTATTTCATCCTTGAATTCCTTTGGAGCTCTGTGATGGGAAGCAGCCAGCACTACCTGAGATTTACCATTTGTTTTGTCAGGTTGTTTTCGAACTTCATCCACCGAGATGTTGCTTTGAGCCACATTTTCTGACTCTTCCCCCATCAAGGTTTCCAGGCTGAGGATTCCTGGAAACTCCTTTTTCCTGGAAACCTGCTCTTGGTTCTCTGCTGCAGTTTGATCCTCTTCCTTCGGTGCTTTTGGTTATTCCAGCTTCCTGCTCAGGTGTCTTTGGGGGAGAAAATATCCCTGGGAGGCAGTGCCTGAACTTCCAGTGGGCACTGGAGGGATGCAGGGCCCTATGGATGGTGTGGAAGATGATCCTTGTAGACGTCCCAAGACTTGAAATTGTGTTGATCCAGTCCTCCTTTCTCTGCTGCCTCCTTTTCCCAGGGACAATAACCAGGGTAACCCAGATCCTGCAGGAGCAGCAGCCAAATCTCCATGGAGGAGCAGTTGTTACATGGGCAGAGTAATAGGCCAAGTTTTAAACTAAAAGAGGAGAAATTTAGGTGGGATATTGGGAAGGAACTGTTCCCTGGGAGGGTGGGCAAGCCCTGGCAGCAGAGAAGCTGTGGCTGCCCCTGGATCCCTGGAATTGTCCCAGGCCAGGTTGGATGGGGCTTGGAACAACCTGATTCAGTGGAAGGTGTCCCTGACATGGTAGGAGTGGCACTGGATGAGTTTCAGGGTCCCTTTGAACCCAAACTATTCCATGTTTCCATGACTCCCTGTGCTGCTCACCAGGCAAGGCTGGAGGCAGGAAGCAGCAGTGGCCAAATGGCCAAATGCCCCCTGGCCTTGGCCACTCCTGGGCATGGGGCAGACCCAGCTTCAGCTTCCCCCACATCCCCTTGCTCTCCCCCAGGCAGCTCCACATTCTCCTCCATCCTCTTCTTATCCTTCAGGAGCCTCAGCTGTGCTCCCAAAATCTCCCTGCCCCTGTCCCAGGCTCCTGTTCCCCTCCCAGCTCTGAGCTGCTCCATCTCCCACAGCTCCAATTCAGTCCCAGCCTCTCTGAGCATTTCCCTGAGGCTTTGGCTGTTCTGTGGAATTTGTATCCAGCAGAACTGGGGTTTGCTGTGCTGCTAGGAGCACTTCCTACCTGGGAGAGGGAGTTCTGCCAGCATCAACATTCCAGGCACTGTGTCACCGTCACTGAAGGTGCCTCTGCTCCTTCAGGGCTTCCCTCCCCCTGCTCTGCAGGACACAGCAGCCTCAGCTTTGTCCTTGGGCTCCGTGTGAGCAGCCCCTGAGTGCCAGTGAGGGTCAGGATTCACAGCTGGAGTGTTTAACACTTTTCCAGCCCCATTTTTCCCTTTTTTCCAGGTGCACAGGAGCCAGCAATGCCCTGTGCCTCTGGAAGGGGTTGGTGCTCCTTCCATGTGCTGTGGGGATGAGGACCACAGAGGGTTGGGTGCAATTCCCTCTTCCTGCTGCTGGCTTTGACTCCAAGCAGGATTGAGCCAGGTTAAAGCAGCCTCTGTCCAGCAGGAGTGGTCCAAGAGGTGCCAACAAGGAGCCAGGGTGAACAGGGAGGACAGGAATGTGTCCTGCTCTAAAACTCACACTGAGGCTGGACATGGACATCTCCTGGCTTGTGGAGGAGATTTTTTCCTCGTGTTGCTTCGGCTGTGTGGGGAAAATCCATGAGGAGCTTCCCTGGGATGGAAGGTTTGCTCTGGGATAGATCTGCTCCACTCAAACCCACCTGAGAGTGAGGCAGAGCTGCTCTGCTGGATGTGGAGAATGATTGCAGCTGGGCCCAGGGAAACATGGAAACACCAGGGAAAAGGGAAAACTCTCCTTATCCCTCCTTTGGGGGTCACAGATATGCAATAGTGGGACACTGCCCAGGCTCCCCAGGGAATGGGCACAGCCCCGAGGCTGCCAGAGCTCCAGGAGCGTTTGGGCAGCGCTGCCAGGGGTGCCCAGGGTGGGATTGTTGGGGTATCTGTGCAGGGCCAGGAGCTGGGCTGGGGGATCCCTGTGGGTCTTTTCCAATTCAGGATATTCCATGATTTTAGAAGCCCAGGCCTAAGCATTGGCTTTAGGGTGTTTGATCCAAGGTCTGGATCTCAGACATGGAGTGTGGGAAGGATCTGAGAGGAATGCCAGGATTCTGTCAAACCCTGGGTCTGCTGGTAGACAAAATCAGCACTGAGAGATAAAAGAAGCAATGGGAAGGATTCCACTGATTGATGAATGGAAAAAGATGTTTGCCTTTACAAACCAACTGTAAGTCTGCTGATAAATGAAATTGGGTATTGAGAGATGAAAGAAAGGGGAAAAAACATGAATTCCATAAAGAATTAAGAATTAAAGGGGAGGATTATACATTAGAGGGGAATCTTAGATATTAAGTGTTCCGGGAAGTCTGTACCTCTCAAGTACCTCAGCCCATGGGGAAAGAGAGAGGGAAATGTGGCTGGGAAATTGGGATAAAAAAGAGCCTGCACCCTCCAAAAATTTGCGTGGCCCTAGTGAAATGCCCATGAACTCTCCCTTTATTCGAATAAAGTAAAGGCACTCCTCTGTCTCCTTTTTGGACATAAACCTCTGGTGTTTGTGGATTAATTTTCCTGGCAGATCCCATGGATCTGAACCCCGGGAGGAGCCATTCCATCACTCCACGCTCTTGCAGAGACCCCCCCTGGCTCAGGCTGACAGAAATGCCAAGGGCAGCGTTTGGGAGGAGCAGCTCTCCCAAGGAAAGGGAGGCTGGGACGCTTCAGGCACGGCTCCCTGTCCATCCTCCCAGCCGGGAATGCTCCATCCCTCCCTGCAGGATGGACCTAGCTGTGTCCATCCAGAGCCGCATCCAGAGGTGTCCCTGCACCTGGCACATCTGTATCCCGCTGCTCTGGGAGGAGGAAACCCCTCCGAGCCCCGGGGGATCGGGAGCCGCTGGAATTCTTTTGTACATTTGCAGTTCGGCGCAGCCTGAGTTGTGCGGAGCGAAGTTGCCATCTAGTGGGACAGAGCAGAGAGTGTCCCTGCTCCCTGCTCCCCGCACCGGGAACGATCCCTGTCGGAGCCCAGGGAAGCCTGAAAGCTTCTCCTGCTCCTCTGGTGGTTTCTTTATATCCCCAGAGCTCCTCACAAGTGTCCTAGCCACCGACCTAGGCTTTGGGAGAAGCTCCCTCCACTTTTGGGAGAGCCTGAATGCACCAGAGAGGTGAAGAGATTTTTGTTTAGTGAACCACAGAGAGTTTGGTTGTAGTTTTTAGGATCTTGCTCTGTGTATTACATAGGGACAAGATGGAGATTTTTGGGTGTGGTTTTTCCTTCTTTCTTCTTCTCCTCTCTCCTCATTCTCTTCCTCTCTCCTCTGACACCAGTTCCTGTGGTGTGTTGGTTGGTGGAAAAAAGTTAGCATTGAAAAGACATATCAATAAGATGAGGATTTACTGGTGTTGGAAAGAAAATAAGATACATATTGTTTCTGGAATGGTTGTTAGTAAGATATAAAAGTAGCTGCTGATCTGCAGCCATTGCCTTTCTGCCCTGGTGTCCTTGGGGGATGCTGCCACTGCCTCTGAGGTTTTGATAAGACAAATAAACAACTCTGAAACAGCAGAAGAAGATCTCTTGCTGCATTTTTTCCAACATGACAAACCAAAGGAAGAAAAGCCCCAGGGCAGAGGACAGGGGTTGGAGCTGGGGGTTCCAACTCCAACAGGGGCCCAGGCCCTTGACAATCCCAAAGGAAAAAGCTTCCATTTCACCCTGGGATGGGCACAGTGCCTCCAGGAGCTGCAAACTGTGACCAGAATAAATTGTTGTAACCCCAGCCTTGCTTTTAGCCCTGAACTTGTTTTAATCCCACTAATTTTAGGCAGGATGGATCCTGTGTGTGTGTGGCCGTGGGAAGGAAAAAGCCACAGGAAGCTGTTCTGGGGATTTGTTGCCTGTCTGGGGCTTGTTTCGGGCTCTGAGGCTGCGGCTGCAGCTCCAGTGCAGCGTTCAGAGCTGTTCTGACTCCTTCCCTTTAGGCCAGGTTTTCCAGGGTTCTAATTAAAATGGGAGCTCTGCTTAATTCCAGCACCTATAGGATGCAGCTCCTGCAGGGAATTGGATTAAAAAAAAAAACAAAACAAAACAAAACTTTTTTTTCCAGCAGCTCCTACAAATCAGCAGCACACAGAGGGTGCTCCCCTGAGCTCCCCTCCCTAAAAACCCCAAATTCCCCCAAACACCCCCAAAGGTGCTCAGACTGCAATTCCTGATAGCAGTTCCACAGCTCTGCCTTCTGTGAGTATCCCACATTTTGAAAAGTTTCAGCAGAGGCTACAATTTGCTGATTTTTGTCCAGTAAGCATCAGGAATTCTCCAGGAATTCATGGAATCATGGAATGGTTTGGGTGGGAAGGGCCCTTAACTCCCATCCAGTGCCACCCCTGCCATGAGCAGGGACACCTCCCACTGTCCCAGGCTGCTCCCAGCCCCAATGTCCAACCTGGCCTTGGGCACTGCCAGGGATCCAGGGCCAGCCACAGCTTCTCTGGGCACCCTGTGCCAGGGCCTGCCCACCCTCCCAGGGAACAATTCCTTCCCAATATCCCATCCATCCCTGCCCTCTGGCACTGGGAAGCCATTCCCTGTGTCCTGTCCCTCCATGCCTTGTCCCCAGTCCCTCTCCAGCTCTCCTGGAGCCCCTTTAGGCCCTGGAAGGGGCTCTGAGCTCTCCCTGGAGCCTTCTCCTCTCCAGGTGAGAATAAGAAAATAAGGAATAGGAATAAATAAATTCGAAAAGAAAAAAATCACTCCTTGAGTAGAATTAAACTCTTTCCCCTCAGACCATTCCTTCTGCTTGGGACCAGCTCCATGTGCCAGCATTCCCAGTTCAGGCCAGCTTGGGGCTTGGCATGGGGAGACTGAGGCACAGGTGGGCATTCCCTCACCACAAACCAGCTCAGCATCCTGCAGAATCCTAAATCCCTTTCCATGGAAGGGAGATAGAGGTGGATCAGCCCACAGAAAAACCACGTGCAGGGCCCTGCTTTGGGAAGGGAGAGGCACCAGGACTTCCCAAACTGCTCCATGTGTTGGCTCCAGGCTCCTTGCACTCCCCCAGCCCCGCAGTGCTTGCCTCTTCCACTCCCAATTCCCAGATTGCTCCCAGTCCTGCCCAGACCCAGCCTTGTTTCCTGGTCCCACGCCTGAAAAGCTGCCCAACAAAAGGTTGGGGGCCAGAAAGGATTTTAGGGGCTCCTAAGAGAAGGAGAACAATGGTTGCCATCAATGAAAAGCCTCAGTGCTCAATATTCCAACCTTTTATTCCTTCAGCAATGTTGCTGGGAGAGTGGGAGTGATTTTCAGGAGTTGTTTTTGCCCCAGGGATACTCTGACACCCAACACATTCCGAGCCTGGGGTGTCACAAGGAGATTTCATCCCGGCCCAGATCCCAGTTCAAAATTCCTGTTGGATTTTATGGGATGCAATCGACCCCAGGTTTGCAGGTGAGAAATTCCCTCAGTAATTTTGGGCTTGTAAGGGAAATTTTCCTCTTCATTTTTTTTTCTTATTTCCACAAGTTTTTTTAATTGATTTTTCAATTTTTTCCCCTCACTTTCTGCAGACTTTCTCCCTTTTTTCAGTAAAGTGTGGAGAAGTGTTTTTCACCAGATTTTACCTTTTTTTTCACTTTACTTTTTTCCTGGGGACAAAGTGCAGGGATTTTTCCCCTATCCCTTCCCTCTGGCATTGGGAACTGGGGCAATTTCCCTGCTCTGCTGCTCCCTGGCTGTGAAAATCCCTAATCCCAGCAGGGCAGCAAAACTTTTATCTCCTTTCTTATCATTTATCCCCCAACAAAATGGTGGCAAATATTGCTTCTTGTTTCCCTCATTTCTTTCCCATCTTTTTCCATCTCTTTTCCCATATGATTTCAGTGGTTTCCTTTGGTTTTTATTTTCTTTTTCCATTCAATTTTCCATTCAGTTTCTCACATCATCCAAGTGGAAAAAGATTTTCTTTGCTCCTGCTTGGGTGGGTGGTTTTCCTTTGTGTTTTTTTTCCCCTCTTATTCTCTTTCCAGCAGGGATGAAAGAACATTCCTGATGGGAGGGCCTAAATCCCATCCCATTCCACCTCCTGCAGGGACACCTTCCACCCTCCCAGGTTGCCCCAAGCCCCTTCCAACCTTCCAGGGATGGGCAGCATTCCCAGGATCAGCCAAGGGCAAATTTCCTCCTTATCAACCCTCATTACTCCAATTTTCCCAGGAAAGGTGGGAATTTCTCACCCTGGGCACGTGGGAGCATCCATGGAGAATGGGAATGAGAGGAAAAACCCCAACCATTGGCTGCCAGGGCCATAAACAGAAACAGGAGTTTGGTGTGAGTCTAAATCCTTCTAATAAATTGAATTATGCTGAAATTAAGAGAATTAATTGGCCCTGCTTAATGGGCAATAGTGGTCAAGGACTGCACAGCAATCCCAGATATTCTGGAAATGATAGGATCCTGCTTTATCAAAAGGCACACACCTGATGGAGCAGCACTCCTTGGGGATGGTGGCAATGGTCCCTGAGGAGTGGAAAGGATGGAATTCTCCAGGCTGGGTGGGAATTTTTGCTGTGGGACCACCAAAATCCCCTTCCAAGCAGAGTCACTGTCTGGGAGTAAAATACTCTCTGCTGATTGTGGCTTCCAGAGGGGTTTAGGCACAAAATGTCTTAAAATGGGGGGAAAAAAAAACCTCTGCTGGAGCAGCATCCAGCAGGAATTCCTGGAATTAGGAAGAAGACAGCAAATGCACCTTTAGTTAAGCTCTGCTGCACCCTCATTACTGTCTGAGACTCAAAATTAACCAGGAAAATAAAAACATCTTTCCCAGGCTGCTGGAATAGCAGTTACTAACCTGCAGGGGGTAAATATCCCTCCCAAACCCAGCCCATTCCCTGTGCCTGGAGTTCATCATCACCATCAAAGGCATCCAGGGGATCAACCAGGATTGCCCAGGAAAAGTGGGAGTTAGGGAGGTACATTTTTATTTGAGACTGATGAGTCTCAATGTCCAACCTGGCCTTGGGCACTGCCAGGGATCCAGGGGCAGGCACAGCTGCTCTGGGCACTCTGTGCCAGGGCCTGCCCACCCTCCCAGGGAACAATTCCTTCCCAATATCCCATCCATCCCTGCCCTCTGGCAGTGGGAAGCCATTCCCTGTGTCCTGTCCCTCCATGCCTTGTCCCCAGTCCCTCTCCAGCTCTCCTGGAGCCCCTTTAGGTCCTGGAAGGAGCTCTGAGCTCTCCCTGGAGCCTTCTCCTCTCCAGGTGAGCACCCCCAGCTCTCCCAGCCTGGCTCCAGAGCAGAGGATGAGGAATTCCCAGCTGCTTTGGGGCCAGGAGTGCTGCGTTCCAGATCCTTTAACAGCAGCAGCAGCACTTCCCTTGGCCAGGGAGCAAAGCAATCCCAAATCCTCTGGATGGCTCCAGAGCAAAGCAGTGGCTGCAGGTGTCCGTACTGAGCACATTCCAGCTGCACCCCAGGGTGGAAAAAAGGTCAAAAACAAGGGGGGAAAGGTGAATTCATGGATATTTTTTAAAGTCTGACTCCATCTGCTGCCTCGCAGCTCCTTTAGAGGTTCCTCCCAGGAAAAGGTTTGATCGATTCCAAAATCCCAGTGGCACCACAGGGCAGTAAAACTCCATCCCAAGAGCATTCCCAGCTCACCTCCCGTTGGGAAGGACACATCCCACTCCAGAATCAAACCCAACTAAAGATCTCCATTAAAACACATGCTTTTTATTCTTTTTTTTTTTTTTTCCCCTGGGGAATAATTTCCAGTTCTTGTGGCAGTGGGAAGGCTCCAAAGGATCCAAGACCCTGCACATGGCACCGGGACCTGCACCCAGGCACCAGCACAGGGACCCTGCACCCCAAAATTGGGTCCCTGCACCCCAACATGGGGCATCCAGCTCTGTCTGGGACCCTGCACCCCAAAACTGCATCTCTGCACCCAACATTGAACCCAGCACTGGGTCCCCGCACTGTCTGGGACTCTGCACCCCAAAATTGCATCCCTGCACTACCTGAGTCCCTGCACCCCAAAATTGGGTCCCTGCACCCCAAAATTGTGTCTCTGCACTATCTGGGACCCTGCACCCCAGCTCTGGGTCCCTGCCCACCACCCCAGAGGTGCCCCTGGAGGTGCCCCTGGCATTCCCTGGTTCTGACACCACGAGGGAACAACTGAGACTGGGGAAAGGCAGAAATCCCCTGGGATGGAGTCCTGGCTGTGACCATTCAGGGATTTGGGAACCATTTCTCCACCAGTCTGGGGCTGAAGGATCAGTTTTGTGTCCCTTGGTGTCACCCACATGTCCAGGAGCCCTGAGGCTGCAGAGACATTCCTGCAGCCTGCACACACTTGGGGTTTCATTAAAAGCTCTGTACAGAAATGTGTTTGTGGCACTGCTCTGGCTGTGAAACTGAAAAGGAAAAGAAGAAATCCTCAACTTCAGCCAAGCCAAGCATCCTGGGGGATTTTCCCTGATCCCACACTGCCGAGGAGCACAATAAAGCCCACTTTTATTTTCACTGGAAAGCAAGCACACAGACATTCCAACCCTCACCCCTCCCTCCCCCTGGAACGAGGCACAGCAATAAAATCCTGCGAGAAACTCTGATTTTCCTCTTTTCACGTGGAGAAACTTTCCTGGGATGTTCTCCTGCAAATTAAAACCAGCATTTCCCAAGGAGATGTGCCGAGACAGAGGAATGGGTTTCTCCTTTTCCAAATTAAACTAAAACATCAAAACAGAAAAATTCCTTGTTGTTTTCCCATTAAACCTTTCTGTCCCAGGGTCCATGATCCCAGCCTGGCTCCCTGGGCAGATCCCACTTGTCCAAGGGCACTTGGCAGCTCCAAGATCCATCACTACCTCGTGGTGGTTTTTAAGGAGGAGTTTGCAGGAGCTTGGTTCTGCTCATTGGAATTCCATAACTGGGACCTCAGTGAGCAGGGAGAAAACTCAGAATCATGGAATCACTAAGGTTGGAAAAGGCCTCAAAGATCATCAGATCCAACCTTTGACCATATCCCACTAAACCTCATCCCAAAGTGCCACGTGGACCCATTTTTTGGACACTTCCAGGGATGGTGATCCCACCACTGCCCTGGGCAGCCTGTGCCAGTGTTTAATCACCTTTTCAGCTGGGAATTTTTCCCAAATTCCCAACCTGTGTCCTCGTGGTGGAGCAAAAAAGGAAATGTCACCTCCAAGGTGCCCCTGGCTCTATCCCAGAGTGGGAGATGGAGACTGAACAGAGGAGGGGCTGCAGAGCAGGAGGAGGATGTGGGGACCCTGTGCCAGATCCTGTGCCAGACTCCATCCCAGCAGATTCCCTCGGGGTCAGCAAACAGCCCTGGTGTCACTGCTGCTGTGGTTGATGCTGGTGGGACCAGCCTGAGGTCACAACCCTCCTGCAGGGCTGTTCCCACCAGGAATTGTGCTCCATTCCAGAGCTCTGCCCTCTTCCCTTCCTTGGATCAGCACCGGGGCTGTGGCAGAGGGGGAGTTCCCACCCTGGGCTGGGGTCCCTGGACCTCATGTGCGGCTATGGTGCCCAATTGTGCCCCCAGGACAGTCGGGTTCCCCACGTTCTGTGCCTTGTCCAGCTGCAGCTCCTGGAAGTGGTGCTGGAGGTGGTGCAGGAGCCCCAGGGAGCCTCGGCCGACCCCGGGAACAGAGCTCAGGGACAGGGAGCAGGAGGGATGGGGATGTTCCCTCTGTCTCTGCACGAGAGAAGGAAAGGTCAGCCTGGGTTTGGAAGCTCCAGGAGGATCCTGCCCACACATTCCTGGCTTGGTTTGGTTTGGAGATCAGCCATGGACGCGTGGGGCACCTCCAGGTGATCTGATCACATCCGTGATCTGATGGACATTTCACCGGACAGTGTTGGACACGGAGCCTCTGGAGGTGGACTGGGGGTGCCCGAGGCTCTCTGAGACCCCAACCTCCCTGAGACCCGGCTGCCTGCACCCCAGCCCCGCCTCGGAGCAGGACCTGGGGCGTTCACCTGGATCAGGGGCTCCCTCGAGGCTCCTGGAGCCGGGGCCTCCTCTGGCTGCTGCCTCTGCTCGCCCTCCTGCACGGGGACAGAAACGCGGCTGGCCCCGCTCCCTGCGACCCCACACAGGGGCTGGAGAGGGGCTGGCGTCCCCCACCCAGCGCTCCCAAGTGAAGGCTCCGAGGATGAGAAATGCGGGATCCTCCAAGGGCTGATGCTGTCATGGACTCCGTGTCCTTCCCAGACCTTCCCCCAGTGCCCAAATCACCTCCTTCCTCTGTCCCGCGGCTCCCAGGGCTCCCTCCACGCTCTGCCACTGCCCGAGCCGCCGCTGGATTTGCTGCCGGAGCCCCCTTAGGACGAGGAGGGCGCGGCTGGGGAAGAGCAGGGATGGGCTGGAGGAGCCGGGGAGGGAGGAGGGACCCTCCTGTCCCCCGGGCAGCTCCCGCCGAACCCCGAGCGCTGGGACCCACCCGAGCAGCGCCGGGAGAGGGATCAGAGCAGCTCCGGAGCCCGCTCGGCCTCTCCTAGGAAAGCTTTGGAGCTAAGTCAGAGCTTCCAGGGGAGACCTGGACCCCCAGGGCTGAGCAGAGAGAGGTTTGGCAGGAGCAGAACAAGCACGAAGGCAGCCGGGGGCACCTCCTCTGTGCCCCGAGCCACCCCCAGCACAGTCCGTGCCCCCGACACCACTGTCCCCTCTCCTGGAGGCGCGGACAAAACCTCTGGGTGGTCTCAGAGGAGCAGCACATCTGGGCTGCTGTGCCCCCCCCCGGCCGATGCCCCTCCCTGCGGGACCCCCGCCTCTGTGCTTGGCCGCGTCCCGGCGGCTGCCTCGCATCCCCACCGCTCCCCTCTCCCTTCCCTGACCTGCTCCAGGGCCTCCTGGAGCTGCCGAAGGGTGTCCGCCCTGTCCCTCTGGAGCAGCCGGTGCAGGCGGTGCAGCACCCGCAGCCTCTGCTGCAGGAGGGCTCGGCTGCCCCGCTCCAGCTCCCGCAGCCTCTGCAGGGGAAGCGGAGTCACATCACCCCCTGGGCTGCCCAGGGCCGCGCTCCGGGGCCGGGAAGGCTCTTCCCAAGGGCAGTGTCCAGGCAGGACCCCCAGATCCCTCCTGGCCAGGGTGGCACCACCCCAGCCGTGATGCCCACTGGAAAAGAGCTGAGGTTTGCTGGGTCAGTGCCCAGGAATTCTCACCCCGGCATCAAGCCCTGCCTGCTTCTCTGCTCTTCCCAAAATTCCAGCTCTCCCTGCCTCTGCTGGGGCTCTCCAAGGACCTTCTGGACCAGTCACCCCAGTCTGCCTACAGCCACAGGGGTGACTTTCCCAAGAAATTCTTCTCCTAAAAGCCTCAGTCCCTCAATAAAAACTCCCTGTGGATAAATCCAGTTTGGCTCTTTGGGAGTTTGGGCAGCACAGAATGTTTCCCGTGGGATGTGCGTGCCTGGAAGAGGGGCTGAGCTGCTGACAGGGGTGTGATGTGTGTGCTCCTTCCCACGGCCCCTCCGGTGTGATCTTGGCCCCTCTGGAAAAGTGCACTGACCTCCAGCAGCTCCAGTTTCTCTTCCTGAGGAGTCGATGTTTTCCTTTTCTCCTTGTCCAGCCGCTCCCAGCCCACATAGGCTCCCTGCCCCTGCCAAGACTGGAAAATCCCCCTCGTTTCCCATTCCCACACCTTTGCCTCTCCCAGAGCCGGCTCTGGTGCTGCCATCACACCCAGGAGCAGCAGAGCCCCCCCGGCCTGTCCTTGCCACCCACAGCAGTGCCAGGCCAGGCCCCGCTTGGGCCATCTCGAGGTCACCTCACCATCCTCTGCAGGTCCGTGTGGCACCGGTGATGGGTGTCCCAGGTGTGTCCCAGCAGTGCCAGGCCAGCCCTGTGCCGGGGACACCATCACCACATCCCCGCTCACCCCCTGACTCAGCTCTGCCCATGGGTGCCCTTCCCCTCTTGGGCTTCCAGTGCCACCCTCTGCCCCAGCCTCGGTGCCAGACCCATCCCCGGAGCTCCCATACCTGGCTCTGTCCCCTTGGCTCCAAGGCTTGGCACCAGATCCCTGCTGGCTCCTCCGCAAGGACCAGCGCAGTGGCACCGCCAGGCCCTGGCACGCAGGAGTGGTGTCACAAACCCCTCTGCCCCTTCTCCAGCGCATTTCCTCGTGCATCCCCACAGCCACCACGGGGGACACCAGCACCAGGGCCAAGTTTGGTGACGTGGCCACCTCCCAGTGCTCTGCACATCCCAGCAGGGAGCAGAGCCAGGAGCATCCCTGCATGCATCCCTGCCCCGCACCAGTGCCTCCTGTCCCAGCCAGGGCCGTGCCCATGGCAGACCCCAAGCCCCAGACCCCAGGGCCGTACCTTGCAAGGCAGTGTCACTTCCTGGTCCCCACGCAGCCCTGGGCACACAGGTGACCCCCGTGGCCTGGGGGATCCTGCTGCTGTGCCAGCACCTGTGGGGAAAATGGCATTTGGGGGAGGGGGGAGCCCACAAACCCACAGAAACCCCACAGTCAGCTGGGGCTGGTCCCTGCCGCCGTGTCCCTGGCCCTGCCATGTCCCTTCCCCTGCTCGTCCCAGCCCTGCACCCTCCTCCAGCACCGCCCAGTGCCCCACGGCCAGCCCGGACTCACTCCTGCTGCTGCCTGCGCCTTCCCTCTCCTTGTCATCCACAGCGAGGGTGACATTCCCTCCACGTGGCTCTTGTCGCCTCACGCCCAGGGCAGGATGTCCCCTGGGCACGGCACTGCTGGCCCTGGGAAAACTGCTGCCAGGAGAGCCTGTCCTTGTCCCAGCCCTGCTCCTGCCAGCAGAGATCCCTGCAGCTCTCCAGGAACGCCCAGGCGAGGCCGTGGCCGACAGGTCCCCACGGGGAGAGTCCCTGCGGCCCAGGGCTGGCTGGGCAGAGGGGCATGGCCAGGGGAGCCCCCAGGCCCTCCCCACAGGGCTCTGGCTCAGGTGGGATATCCTCGCTCCCAGAGACTCCAGGCTCTCCCTCCTCCTCCAGGATGGAGTCCTGTCCTGCCCGGGATGTCTGCCCAGTCCCATCGCCAGCTGTGGCCGCGCCTCCAGGCTTCTCCCTGTGGGGAACAAGGACTCCTCCTGCCCAGGATGAGCTCCCGCCGTGGGCACATCCCCAGCAGGCTCCTCCTGGCACAGCAGGGGCTCCACCACTCCCTCCCAAAAGCTGGCAGCAAAGTCCTCGGTGCAGATGGAGCTGGAGCTGCTGTGGTGGCCCGGGCTGGGCTGGGAGCGCAGGAGCTGAGCCCAGGAGTGCTCCTCTTCCCGTGGGACAGGGCTGTCACCCCGGGCACAGCCGGCACGGCGTCCTGCCAGCTCTGCGGGGACAGCAGCACCGTGAGCCCACCCCAGTGGGAAGGAGCCATCCCATCCTGCTGGATCTGAGCCACCTTGGAGGGGCTGGCAATTCCTGTTCTTACCAGGGACTACTCGATGTGCACCAAAGCACAGACACTGAGCACCGCCCACCCTCTCCTACAAGATCCTCAGCTGCTTCCAGTAGGAAAAGCCACAAGATCATCCTTATTTTCATTTTAAAGCAGGGTCATTTTTGACCTTGGTGCTCCCAGGGTCAGCACAGCTCAGCAGTGAGAGCAGTGCCACGGATGGCTGGCAGCACCCAGGACGGGGCAGGGATGCTGGCAGCTCTTTCCCGGAAGAAATTTTCCCTAATATCCGATCTAAACCTCCCCAGCCTTGTCCCTGTCCCTGTTCCCTGGGAGCAGAGCCTGACCCCCCCGGCTGTCCCCTCCTGTCAGGAGTTGTGCAGAGCCACAAGGTCCCCCCTGAGCCTCCTTTTCTCCAGGCTGAGCTCCTTTTCCAGCTCCCTCAGTCTCTCCTGGGGCTCCAGCCCCTTCCCAGCTCCCTGATGCTCTGCTCCAGCATCATTCCCAGCCAGGCCTTGCTCTGCAGGAGAGCTGGCAGAGGGGGCTGGGGGCAAAGCAGAGCTGAGAAAGCCCCCAGGTGTCCCATCCCCACTCACCAGCCATCCCGAGCCAACGAGGACACTGCTGGGAGGGATGTCACTGTCCCTGCTGCCCTCAGCGCTCAGCACAGCCGCACCTGGGTGCTGCAGGGAGCAGAACAGGGAATGGGGCAGGGAATGGGGCAGGGAATGGGGCAGGGAATGGGGCACTGCCAGGTGTGTTCACCGGGGGGGACAAGGCAGGAGTGCCCCAGTGCTGGTGGCTGCATCTGCACCCCCACAGCTCAGCCCCACAAATGAACCCCCCCCTTCCCACACCCCACACCTGGGTTTGCCGGGCTTCAGCAGGGTCCAGATCCAGGATCCTGAAAACCCCGGGGTGCAGGGCTGCAGAGAGGAGGAAGGAAGCGCTGAGGGTCTCAAAGCCCTTGGTCAGAGAGGTTCTCCAGGCAGGGCGGGCATCACCCTGGGCTCCCAAACCGCTGCACGCTGGAGGGGATGGAACAAGTCCGTGCCGGGGCAAAGGTGAGCGAAGGTGCTGAGACCGACACAGCCCAGCCCAGCCCGGCCCAGCCGCCTCCGGAGCTGCGGTGCCAGCGGGTGATGGGGGCAGGGGGTTGTTTTCCTTAAAGCCAAGACCCCCGGGCGCACAGGGAGGGTCGCGGTGCCGGCGTCCCCCAGCCCAGCCCCGCTCACCTGGGGCCGGCAGAGAGGAGGCTGGAGCGGGCCGGGCAGGGCTGTGTGTCCCTGTCTCCCGGCAACATCCCGCGGGACCGGTCTCAGCCTGCCCGGACTCCTCACCCGCCTCCGCAGCCCCTGCCCGGACCCTCCTCCAGCTCCCCCGGGCCAGCTCCCGCCCCACACCCTGGGGCAGCTCCTCCCCACCATTCCCCGGGAGTCTCCGTGTCTGGGCAGCTTCCCCTGAGCCACCTCTGCTGTTCCTCATGCCCCGTTCCTACTCCTCTGGGCTACCATCTTCCCCCTCGGCCAGGCTCTGGGACATCTCCACCCCCATGATCTCCCTCCCCATGATCTCCTCTCCTGGCCCATCTCCCTCCGTGCGCAATCCCTTCCCTGCTGCTCCTTCAAGCTGTTGCTCCAAGATCATCTCCATCCGTGCTCCTGCTTCCCTGCACCTCCTGCCTTAGACAACTTCCCCTGGATCACCTCCCCTCCTGCCCCTCAAAACCACTTTCCCTGGACCATCTCCTCCTCTTGGCAACTTCCCCCAGATCCTTCTCCCTTCCCTGAACCACCACCTCCCTGGACCTCCCAATCCTTTGGGCAACCTCCTCCTTTGAACAACGTTCCCTGAATCTTCTCCTTCCCGTGCCACCTTCCAGGGCCCCGTGTCCATGTCCCCACTCACACCCAGAGCTCCTCCAGGACCCCCTTCCTGCAGCCCTGGGGAGCCAGTGACCACCTCAGCACTGCGCCTTTTAAAACTCCCGAATCCAAGTTTTATTTCCGTGTAGGAGAAGAGGGATCACTCACAATATATCATTGTTCAAAAAGAAAATACATTCAACAGCATTTACAGTGGAATGACATTAAAATCCTCGAGGAGGAACAGAAGGACCAGGAGATGGTGCTCTGGTTAAGTGCTGCTGATAAGATGATCTCTGGAAGATGGAGCGATTTTTTCCATTAGCCTAAAATCCGGGGGATTTCTGGGTTGGGGGTGCTCCTCGTGCTCCCCTGTGCTCTGTGGAGCTGTGCAGGGTCTGTGATGGGGATTCCCAGACGGACATGGTGGTGGGAGCACAGCAGAGGGGACCCCTCGGGGCCCCAGAGCCCAGCAGGACCCTCGGTGCCAGCACTTAGGGAGCAACATCCCGCTCCCTGCTGTCCTCCGCCCGGGAACACCCCGATCCAGCCTGGGAACAGCCTGTGCTGGAGCTCCTCCCCGCTCCAGCTCCCGGGTGACACTTGCATTGACACAGCAGAAAGGAAAGTAAGGCATTCTGAAGAGCTCCATTTCAGCCCATTTTGCAGACCCCATCAGGCTCCGAGAGGGACAAATCCCCCCGGGACACTTTGGTGCTGCCACAACCCCAGGCAGCGGCATCAGGGACCAGCGTGGAGCATCCTCCCTCTCCCAGGCAGGACACCTGGGGCCAGACACGGGCAGCTCCCCACAGGCTGAATCCCAGGCTGGATCATTTAAGATCAGCTTTCCCGAGCCAGGGCAAAGCTCCAGGAAGGAATGAACACTCCGGAGCGGCTGCTGCAACACTCGGAACGCTGGGAAGCAGCTTGGAGCATCCCACTCCCAGGAATCCCTAGTGCCGCTCCTCAAACCCCAAACACATCGTTTCCAGATGGGAATGTCTCTGGAACACCTTTTCCATGCTACAGGATCCAACTTTGGAGCAAAACGTTGCTTCCCTGCAATGGGAATCATTCCATCACCATCACCCGAGCTCGGGGACGAGCCGAGGGGAATCGTACTCGTGCTGCAAAAACTCAGACAGACACTTCTGTCTTCATCATTTTTCATCTATTGTGTACCATAGAAATTTAAGCAAAATAATTATATATATATTTATATATATATATGTATAAATTAGAAGCAAATAAATAAGATTAAAGGGTGCACTGAGAGCAGCGGGGGCTGCCCTGCACTGCGGTGACGCCATCCGGGGCCGTGGGGACTGCACGCTGTGGGATCACAGGGATGGAAGTGCTGGAAGCTGATCAGGAGGAGACTGATGGGTGAGGAACCTGATTGCATAAGTGTCCCGTGTGCAGCCTGGATATTCCAGTTACCGTTGCCTCAAGGTTCGTTATTGCTAATTAACTTCCACGTGGGTGTGACAGGCCCGGCTTGGGGCGGCCCCGGAGGCAGGGTCAGTGGGATGGGATGGAGAGCCAGAGAAGGAGACAGCAAAAATGGGATCCAGCAGGGCCAGTGCAGGTCTCCGGGTGTCCCTGCTGCTCCCTGGCCCAGCAGATCCCATCTTTGGGATGCTGCCACCTCCTGCTTCCCCTCGGTGCTCCCGGTCCTCGCCTGTCACCAGCAGCCCTCACTCCGCTCCTCCCGGTGCATCCAAGGCTGGGCAGGGCCAGGCACCCAGGAGGGGTGAGGAGTATGAGAGATTCCCTGCCCTGACAAACTGGAGCTGCTCCAGGGAGAGCCCAGGATGAGGGAGGAGAGGAATGGGAGCCAGGAGAGGGACGGGAGCTGGGAACAGGCACTGGGATGCAGGGACCCTCCAAGGAGGATTTCCTTCCTGCCAGGGGACTGTGCCAGGCCTGTCTGGCTGAAGGGGGAAGACACAGGGCAGGGAGATCCAGCACCAAGGCTCCATCCCAGCGGCATCTCTCCCCTCCTCTCCCACCTGGCATCAGGCACAGCTCAGCAGGGAGACGCCGATGGAAAAGCTGGCATCCAGCCCCTGTGTGCAGGGGTATGGAGCAGGGGCATGGAGCCAGGAGCTGGGATACAAACTATTCCCTGCCTCTGCCTGGCATTCCCAGCCCCACTGAGGCCTTCTCCCCCTTCGGATATGGTTGCAGGAAAACCAAAGCAAACCTCACTCAAACCACCCCCACACGATAAAGACAGGCCCAAGCTTTGCCTGAACACATCCAGCTATGGGGAAGAGGCTCCAACACTCTTGAAAGAAACAAAAAACAGGTCAAAACCCCCAAAGTCACCAGCTGAAATATCCTACTTGGTGTTACTGAGATGACTGGGCACTGTGGAACCACCAAGAGCCTCCAGGATCAAGTGCCACGGCCCCTGGGGACAGTTTTCCAAGCAGAGCTGTTCGTGTCCGTCTTTGAAGGAAGCCTGAACCAGGAGCAGGATTTGTTTTTTTTAAAAAAATAATTCCATAAAGTCCACACAGAAATGGGGTCCCAAAAAAAA
>VZTN01003917.1:527270-619893 GCA_013400515.1 Erpornis zantholeuca
CCCCCCCCCCCCCCCCAAAAAAAAAAAAAAAAAAAAAAGATGCTATTTATTAGTGCGTAAAAAAATAGGTTTGGAATCCCTGTTTGGATCTCTGCATGTATTGACTCTGTGTCGGGACGCTGCCGGCGTGTCCTCGCTGTCCCAGGGCTGTGCCGGCGTCCCAGGGCTGCCCCCGCAGCTCGGGGGGCTCAGAAGATGTCGGGGCACACGCTCCAGTCCTGCCTCTCCTTGGCCTCCCAGTAGCCTCCCTTGTAGACGCAGATCAGCTCCCCCGTGAGCGCGTCCACCTTGCGCTCGAACCACAGCGGGATGTACCCCTCGTAGTCCTTCCCTGCCCGGGCAGAGCGGGGCTCAGGGGGGCTGCTGCACCCCAACCCCACTGCTCCCACGGCTCCCCAGGGGCCGGGACTGGGAGGTCAGCCAGCTATTGAGATCCCAGAGACTGATCTGAGCCCAGCCTTGCTGTGGTCACAAGGGCCAAGGGAGGACTGGTCTCCGGAGGGACAGAGTGGCTGGTGGGACATTATAGTCAAGGAGACGACGACCAGCGAGGTGAAGAGGCCAGCAGACCCTTCCTGCCGGAGCCCACAGCGCCAAAAACCCAACCAGCCCCCACAAGTGCCCCAAACCCACCCACGGGAGCCCCCCAGAGCTGTCCTCCCATTGCAGGGTCCCTCCTCCACGCCCATTCTGCAGCACAAGCAGTGCAGTCCCTGCATCCCGAACCATGCCGAACCATCCCAAACCATCCCGAACCATCCCGAACCATCCCGAACCATCCCAAACCATCCCAAACCATCCCAAACCATCCCAAACCATCCCCAACCATCCTGAACCATCCCAAACCATCCCCAACCATCCTGAACCATCCCCAACCATCCTGAACCATCCCAAACATTCCCAAACCATCCCAAACCATCCCGAACCATCCCAAACCATCCCGAACCATCCCAAACCATGCCGAACCATGCCGAACCATCCCGAACCATCCCGAACCATCCCGAACCATCCTGAACCATCCCAAACCATCCCGAACCATCCCAAACCATCCCAAAGCACCTCACCTTCCTCCAGGGCCTCCACGGCCTCGGCCTCCCTGCGCCGGCGCACGGCTCTCTGCTTCTCCTCCAGCCTCTGCTTCTCCACGTTGGCCTCGTCCCAGCGGCCGCTCTCCATGAGGCGCTGGTCGGGGCGCAGCCGGCTGTCCGTGGGAGCCACGCGCTCCTCGGGCTCATTCAGCGTCAGCGCCAGCTCCGAGAAGAAATACATGTTCTCGGCGTTTTCCCTGAAGCCAGAGAGCCTGGTCAGGATGGGGGCTAGGGGATACCTCAGGCACAGCCCCCCAGCCCCAGTGATCCACCCTTGCTGTGGCAGCCCTGCCTGGGGTGGCAGCAGGAGCAGGGCAGTGCCTGTCCCCTGTGCTGGCACCGCTGGGGCACCTCCAGTGCTGGGGCAGCTCTGGGAGCCTCCTGACAAGAGAGCCCTGGAGGGGCTGGAGCGTGTCCAGGGAAGGGAACAGAGCTGGGAAGGGGCTGGAGCCCCAGGAGAGACTGAGGGAGCTGGGAAAGGAGCTCAGCCTGGAGAAAAGGAGGCTCAGGGGGGACCTTGTGGCTCTGCACAACTCCCTGACAGTAGGGGGCAGCCGGGGGGGTCAGGCTCTGCTGGCAGGGAACAGGGACAGGAGGAGAGGGAATGGCCTCAAGTTGCACCACAGCAGTTTTAAATTGGATATTAGAGAAAATTCCTTCCTGGAAAGGGTGGGCAGGTGCTGGAACAGGCTGCCCAGGCCAGCCTCCCCATCCCAACGGAATATCCCCAAAGCAGGGACTGATTTGGTGCTCCCAGGGCCTCAGAGACTGATTTGAGCCCAGCCTTGCTGTTGTCACAAGGGCCAAGGGAGGACTGGTCTCCAGAGGGACAAAGCGACCGGTGGGACATGATGGCCAGGGACATGATGACCAGCAAGGCAAGAGGCCAACAGCCCTCCTTGCCAGAGCCCACAGCCCCAAAAACCCAACCAGCCCCCACAAGTGCCCCAAACCCACCCACAAGAGTCTCCAAAGCCACCCTCCCCTCTCAGGGACCTCTTCTCCCATCTCAGAAAAAGCCACTCAGCCCCACAAGTTCCACATGTCCTCAGGCCTGGGAACATCAGCCCCACCATCCTGCAGGGCTCTGGGAAATCCTATCCCCATCCCAATCCCAATCCCAATCCCAATCCCAATCCCAATCCCAATCCCAATCCCCATCCCAACCCGGCTGTTCCATCCCAGCCCAGGGGACTCACGGCAGGGGGTACTTCCTCCACAGGACCTTTGGGGACAGTGTCTGGTACACAGTTTTCTGCTTGCCCTCGGTGCTGGTGCTGCCGTGGCTGCTGTGGATGATCTTGGAGCACTCCATCTTCTCATCCCAGGTGCCGGACATGACGTAGTGGGCTTTGCCATCGGCGTCACTCACCACCCCTGTCACCTGGCAGGGGGACAGGGCTCTAGTGGCGTTTGGGAATGCCCAGAGGGACAGCTCGGCCTCCACATGCCCATCTGGAGCGGCTGGATGTGCTGCTGTGTTTCCCAGGACATCCCTGGCCTTGCAAGGGGGGTGTCCAACCCACCAAACCCTTCCCAGATCTCAGAGCTGCAGCTCCAGCACATCAGAGCCAAACCACGGGACATGGAGGTGCCACCCAGCCCTCCCTGGTGCCCCCATGTTGGAGGTGCCTGAGCAGCCCCTCAGCCCCATGCTGGGGCTCATCCCAGTGGCACTGGGAGCCTGGAAGAGCCAGGTCTGACCCCTGAAGGAGCAGAGTCGCTGCTGGATACTCACCTTGCGGGGAACATCCCTGGAGAAGTAGCTGTAGGGGGTAAATTTCAGCTGGCATTTATCTTTGGACTTATGGTTAACAATCTCTATTTCACCAGACTGGATAAAAGACACAGAACCACAGCAGGAAGAGACAGAGGAGGCATTAGTTGGAGTGCACGCACAAACCACCACTGGGCACAGCAGCACCAGTGGCTGTCCCCCACAGCAGCCACCCCCACCGCCTGCTGGCCTTGGGAAGAGCCATGAGGAGCTCCAGGAAGCCATTCCCATCCCTGCCAGGGAAGCACAGCCTCCCATCGTGGCATCAGCGTGTGCCCTAGGAGGGCAATGCTCCTCCAGCCCCCAGAGCCAGGCAGGACCTGTCCCCACACCCACCTGGTCGATCCAGAGCTTGCCCACGATGATGTTGTGCACAGTGGAGGTGACTTTCCTCCAGACGTAGTGATTCCCACTGGAGTGGAACTCCAGGTGGATGGCGCCTGTGGAGAGAGGAATGATCTGAGCTCAGCAGGGACAGATGCTCCCCAGAGCCCACCCCCCCGCCACCATCCCCAGGGCCAGCCCTCTCCCTGAATCCCCCATCCAGGTCTGGCTCTGGATTCATCCCCCCAGGAAGGGAGGTACAACTCCTGCCAGGCCCTCTACCCTCTACCAAAAGTACTAATTGTAAAAGCAGGTCAGAAATGTGCTGCCTGGTTGATTCAAGCACTGGAACCACTCTGGGAATGCTGCCCAGCCCAGGGACAGGTAGAAGGAAAATAAAATGCTGAAAAGAGGCAGCTTATTGCACTTGGCTGGCAGAGAGAGGGTTAAATCAGGCAACAAGGTAACTTTAAACATCATGGAAGGAGAAATCAATTCCTGGGTAAGCAGGATATTTCCAAAGCAAAGGGCCTCCCTTTGCAGCTGGCATCATTTCCACTTCCAGGGCAGACGTGTTATTGTTGGATCAGGAGCACAAACCTGGGCTCCTTCAATTGCTTGGGGTAGAATTCACGGAGCCCCAGGTGAGCCCAGGGGATTCTCTGAGCCCCAGGTGACTCCAAGCAATTCCTAAAGCCCACGGACCCAGTTTCTTTAACTGCTGGGTTTTGCATGAGCAGCACAAGGCAAACCACTCCCGGATAACCCCAGCATCCATCACCTACCCAGTGGCATGATGGAGAGGTATTTGCCCCTGAACTTGCTGGAGATGGTGATGTCCTGCCACAACGTCCACCCTCGCCTGGAGTACACGTGGTGGGCAGCTGCTGGGGGGTGGTGGCTGACCTGGGGGCAGGACACACAGCCCGTGAGGACACGGCCACCGGGGAGCCCAGCCGAGTGCTCGGAGAGGTGATGGCTCCACACCAGCCTGGCAGTAAGGAGGCTCCAGGCCCTGAACACCACATCAGCTTTGGCATTAAGGATGCTCCTGGACAGCACAACCTCGGAGGGACCCAACATGCAGTGCCCTGGCAGCAAAGGGAGACACCCCAGGATCCTGCCAGGATTTGCTAAGGCTCACTCCAAAGCATGATCCGTAAAGTGTTCACTTCAGCAACCATTGCAGTGAGATCCTGCTGCTCTGTGATCCCAGGACACAGCCCTGCTTTCCTGGGATCCTGGGTGAGAAACATGGTTGTGCTGGCACCCCAATAATCCCAGGGAACAGCACCTGGGAAATCCCAGAGGACACAGGCCCACAAGTTGTCCAAAACACACAACAAGACTTTGGCTTTTCCCTCACACACGCACCAGGCTGGAAAAGCAGACACAGCATCCTAAAGCCAGAGAGTGACTCGTTAGAGGATGGCGCTCACGTCACCCTGCCCTGGAAAAGCTGCCCAAAAACAAAGGTGGGAGCAGGAATATCCCAGGCAGAGGGATGTGCCCTCCCACAGGCTCTCAGCTGGTGGCACAGCCTGGCACAGCCAACCAGCACCAGCACCCAGCGGCCCCAGCAGCACACCCGGAGCTCTGGGATGATTTATTTCCCTGCTGTAATTACAGGCTGAGCGCCCCAAGCTCTGGATTACACACACGGGCAGGGCCAAGGCCTCGCCATTAAATCCCAGTCACCAGCAGCAGGAAATCCTATTTGGATAACTGGATTTCAGGCACTGGATTATCACTGCGTGGCTGGGCACGCTGGCAGGCAGAGCAGCACAGGCAGCATCCAAGGAAAATTCAGAGCAGTGGGAAAGGCATCTGGAATTGGTCAGGAATTTGGGTACAAATAGAGGAAAACTGGAACCAACTGGAGAAAGTAATTCCAGGCAGGTTATTTAATGGAGGGAACAGGGATGGAGGAAGGAGTGTGGTGAAGAGGGGGTGACAGAATGAGAACGGGGATGACAGAGGTTGGGAATGATGCAGTCAGGGGTGTCCAGCAGTACTGGACAGGCAGGATTGGGAATAATGTGGTCTGAGGTATTCAGGAGGGACACGGAGCCCTGGGCTTGGCACCACCGCTGGGATGAGGCTGATAAATCCACCCAGGAGTTCCAACTGCACCCCAGGAGGGTGAGGGTGGCAGCTGGCTAAGGGATGGATCCTGGCAAGGAATCAATCATGCACTTCCAGTGGCCCAGGCTAAACCAGGTGACAGAGCAAGAACTGCTGCCAGGCAAGGCGAGGTGAAGGTGTGACACTGCTGAGGTGGGAACCTGAGCTCTGTGACAGCCACAGGGGGTGGCTGAGGGGTGAGGCCACCTCTGACCCCGCTCCTGGGAGCAGGGCAGGCAGGGGGGCTGCACCAGGGTTGTGCAGGGCTCAGGTTGTGGCTGGCAGCGTGCCACCTCATCCAGCCACGGGCACTGGGATGGCTGCCAGGCTGGGAGGGACCATCTGGGGACGTGCAGAGCTGGGTGACATCAGGCACACAGCTCTGGGAGTGCAGAAGGACAGCAGAGCCAGGAATTCTGGAGATCATCTACTGCAGGACATTCCTTGTGTCACAAGCATGGGATCACACTGCCAGGAGACTCTGACAGTCTGTTCCCCATCACTGCCCAGAGCAGCATGGCCCAGAGAGGTGGGGTGGGACGGGATGGCATGGCATGGCATGGCATGGCATGGCACAGCATGGGAGGTGACAGGAGGTGAAGGGAGGTGAAGGGAGGTGCTGTCCTGCCTCAAGCCAGCACTCCACAGGTGTCTGACAAGTTTGGGCACCCACTGCCAGGAGGGCTTTGCCCACGCCTGGGTGTCCTGCGGGGAGCTGGTGGCAGAGCCTGGCACTGCTGCAGCTCCAAACCTGGGGAGGAAGGGCCAAGCTCGTTTAGCCCAACCTGTGACCCATCCCCACCTTGTCCCCAGAGCCCAGAGCACCGAGTTCCACATCCAGTCCTTCCTTGGACACCTCCACACCACCTTGTCCTTATCCCACTGCTGGGAGAAGAGCCCGAGGAGGGCTCAGGGAAGTTCAGGCTGTGCTCCAGCAGGACAGGAGCACTGGGATGAGCCCACAGAGCCCCAGCCCTCACCTGCTCGCAGAGGGATCGGAATCCCAGCTCCTCCAGGCGGTCGAGCTCGTAGGTCTCCCCCAGGAGAGGGTTGAATGGCTTCGCAGTGCGGTGGACAGTGGTGGAGTAGGAGGACACGGAGAAGGCAGCCACGAAGCACATCTGCTCCGTGGAGCTCTCGCACTTCACTGCCTTGTCCAGCAGCTCGTGGTACTCCAGGTCCTCCGTGAGCCGCTGCAGCATGGACAGAGGCTCGTTGAAGTTTACCTGCAGGGGAAGGAGGCAGGGTTAGGAAAGCAGCACAGATCCCCAAGAGGCACCACCAAGCCCAAAGGAAAGGGAATACATGCTCTGCTCCCTGATCCCTGCCAGGCAGCAGCGAGGGTTGGGGTGTGGGGGAGCCTGATTATCAATCAGGCTATCAGCCTGACCCCAAAATGAGCCTCAGCAATGAGATCAGCTCCCTGCTGCCTCCCAGCCAGCATCTCACTGGCCATAGGACAGGGAGGTGCTGCTCCACTGCCTGCCCTCATCACCTCCTGGGAAAGCCATGCCTGTGCCACACTGACCCAGCTGCTCAGAAAACCTGGAAAAGCCCCATTTTGGGGTCTCACTGCTCCTGAGACTCCAGTCCCACGACAGCACCCCTATTTTTTGCTCTGAAAATACTGAGATTAAAACATAATTTAAAGCAAGACAGCGCCTCAAAAGGTCTTCTGCCTTTTTAGTTCCAGATCAAAACAAAGAAATATATTTTTAAGAGGAGCAGATGGCTGCAGGATGGGAGAACCACTTCTGTAAGCCAAGTTAAATATTTCATAGTAGAAAAAACAATCTCCAGATTCCAGGATTTAGCTTTTTTTTAAAGATTTTCCACTCAAGGATTTAGCCTGTAAGTGGCAGGGATCTTACAGCACCACAGAAAGAGAGAGCTGGGGAGAAAGAGCAGCATCAAATCCACATAAAGAGCAAATCACTTGGGATAATTCTCAGCAGAGATGCAGAGAACAAAACCAGCAGCTGCATCCTCAGCACTGCTCAGGAAGCAGGGAGCAAAACCCTTCCATGGGGGAAGAAGGTGAATCCACCCAAATTCCAAATTCCAGCAACTGTTTTCCTCCTTTTCAGTGCTGTGGGTTTGTTCACTCGGAGGGGAAATCAAGGAGCTGTGTGCATGAGAGGTTTGTCAGTGCATCACATCCCCGGGAAGGGGATGGATCTCAGAAGACCTCAGGGAATCTCAGAAATGCTCTTAATTCATCAGGAATCTCCCCAGAGAACTTCCACGTGCAGCTGAGCTTGTGGGGTGGATCCTGGTGCATCTCTGGCAGGACTGTGGGATCCTTCAGGATTTCACAGAATTCTGGAATGGTTTGGGCTGGAAGGGACCTTAGAGCCCATCCAGTGCCACTCCTGCCATGGGCAGGGACACCTCCCACTGTCCCAGGCTGCTCCAAGCCCCAATGGCCAACCTGGCCTTAGACACTGCCAGGGATCCAGGGGCAGCCACAGCTTCTCTGGGCACCCTGTGCCAGGGCCTGCCCACCCTCCCAGGGAACAATTTTGTTTTTATATTTAATCTAAACCTCCTCTCTTCCACACTGCCCTCAGGTTTGGACTCAAGCAGCTCCCAGGATGATTTGATTGATAGAAAAAGTATGAATTTCCTCTCTCAGGCATCAGCAGCTGCTGGAATTTCACATCCTGAGTTTATTCCTGTGCCCATCACACCCTGATCTGCTGCTGCTGCAGAACTGGAAGGTGCTGGGCTGTGCATCCTGGCTGGAAATAGCACAAGGAAGAGACAGCTCATCACTCTCACCCACAGCTCTGAGATCTCACTCAGGCTCTGTCTGAAAAGACAAAGAAAACCAATTCAGCATCCCAGCCTCTGGAATGTGCTCCTTCTTCTTTACCCAGCAGAGGATGGATCACAAACATGGCTCAGTGCAGGGCTGTTCCACACAGACCCCCCAGAAACCCTCTCAGGCCATTGCAGGGAGCCTGTGCCCGTCCTTCACCCAAAAGCTGCTCTCTGTAAGGAAAATTTAGCTCTCTGAGCCCCTGGGGTGGAACCCAGCCCTGCCGTGGTTGGTGCAGGTGGGGCTGAGCCCTGAGTGTCCTCTCCTGGATCACACCAGAGAAAATATCAGCAGCAACAAGGTCCCTTCTTCATGAATCCTCAGGGATTCACAGTGTCCTGCTTCCTCCATGCCTCTGCAACAGCTGGAGGATGGCAGAGGACACACAGGCAATGCTCCCTCTGCTCCACCTTGCCCTGGAGCAAGGATGTGCTGGAGCCAGACCAGAGGAGGCCACAGAGATGCGCCCAGGGCTGGAGCCAGGCTGGGAGAGCTGGAGGTGTTCACCTCGAGAGGAGAAGGCTCCAGGGAGAACTCAGAGCTCCTTCCAGGACTTAAAGGGGCTCCAGAAGAGCTGGAGAGGGACTGGGGACAAGGCATGGAGGGACAGGACACAGGGAATGGCTTCCCACTGCCAGAGGGCAGGGATGGATGGGATATTGGGAAGGAATTGTTCCCTGGGAGGGTGGGCAGGCCCTGGCACAGGGTGCCCAGAGCAGCTGTGGCTGCCCCTGGATCCCTGGCAGTGCCCAAGGCCAGGTTGGACATTGGGGCTTGGAGCAGCCTGGGGCAGTGGGAGGTGTCCCTGCCCATGGCAGGGGTGGCACTGGATGGGCTTTAAGGTCCCTTCCCACCCAAACCATTCCACAATTCCAGGATAAGCATGAGGTGGTTGCAGAGGGCTCTGCCAGCACAGAATCCAGTCCCTGGTGACAATCTCCTGTCCCTGCTCAGGGCTGCTGTGCCACCCCAAACCCTGTGCACAGCCAAGAGCTGCCCAAACAAACGCCCTGTGCCAGCCCTGGGTGCCAGGGACGCTGGGACTCACGGGCATGGGGATCTTGGAGAGCTCTTTGCCAATGCAGTTCTTCATGATGCTCCAGAGGTTAAGGCTGTAGTTGGGTTTGTCGGGAATGCGACTCCGTCTCCTTTTNAGGGGAAATCAAGGAGCTGTGTGCATGAGAGGTTTGTCAGTGCATCACATCCCCGGGAAGGGGATGGATCTCAGAAGACCTCAGGGAATCTCAGAAATGCTCTTAATTCATCAGGAATCTCCCCAGAGAACTTCCACGTGCAGCTGAGCTTGTGGGGTGGATCCTGGTGCATCTCTGGCAGGACTGTGGGATCCTTCAGGATTTCACAGAATTCTGGAATGGTTTGGGCTGGAAGGGACCTTAGAGCCCATCCAGTGCCACTCCTGCCATGGGCAGGGACACCTCCCACTGTCCCAGGCTGCTCCAAGCCCCAATGGCCAACCTGGCCTTAGACACTGCCAGGGATCCAGGGGCAGCCACAGCTTCTCTGGGCACCCTGTGCCAGGGCCTGCCCACCCTCCCAGGGAACAATTTTGTTTTTATATTTAATCTAAACCTCCTCTCTTCCACACTGCCCTCAGGTTTGGACTCAAGCAGCTCCCAGGATGATTTGATTGATAGAAAAAGTATGAATTTCCTCTCTCAGGCATCAGCAGCTGCTGGAATTTCACATCCTGAGTTTATTCCTGTGCCCATCACACCCTGATCTGCTGCTGCTGCAGAACTGGAAGGTGCTGGGCTGTGCATCCTGGCTGGAAATAGCACAAGGAAGAGACAGCTCATCACTCTCACCCACAGCTCTGAGATCTCACTCAGGCTCTGTCTGAAAAGACAAAGAAAACCAATTCAGCATCCCAGCCTCTGGAATGTGCTCCTTCTTCTTTACCCAGCAGAGGATGGATCACAAACATGGCTCAGTGCAGGGCTGTTCCACACAGACCCCCCAGAAACCCTCTCAGGCCATTGCAGGGAGCCTGTGCCCGTCCTTCACCCAAAAGCTGCTCTCTGTAAGGAAAATTTAGCTCTCTGAGCCCCTGGGGTGGAACCCAGCCCTGCCGTGGTTGGTGCAGGTGGGGCTGAGCCCTGAGTGTCCTCTCCTGGATCACACCAGAGAAAATATCAGCAGCAACAAGGTCCCTTCTTCATGAATCCTCAGGGATTCACAGTGTCCTGCTTCCTCCATGCCTCTGCAACAGCTGGAGGATGGCAGAGGACACACAGGCAATGCTCCCTCTGCTCCACCTTGCCCTGGAGCAAGGATGTGCTGGAGCCAGACCAGAGGAGGCCACAGAGATGCGCCCAGGGCTGGAGCCAGGCTGGGAGAGCTGGAGGTGTTCACCTCGAGAGGAGAAGGCTCCAGGGAGAACTCAGAGCTCCTTCCAGGACTTAAAGGGGCTCCAGAAGAGCTGGAGAGGGACTGGGGACAAGGCATGGAGGGACAGGACACAGGGAATGGCTTCCCACTGCCAGAGGGCAGGGATGGATGGGATATTGGGAAGGAATTGTTCCCTGGGAGGGTGGGCAGGCCCTGGCACAGGGTGCCCAGAGCAGCTGTGGCTGCCCCTGGATCCCTGGCAGTGCCCAAGGCCAGGTTGGACATTGGGGCTTGGAGCAGCCTGGGGCAGTGGGAGGTGTCCCTGCCCATGGCAGGGGTGGCACTGGATGGGCTTTAAGGTCCCTTCCCACCCAAACCATTCCACAATTCCAGGATAAGCATGAGGTGGTTGCAGAGGGCTCTGCCAGCACAGAATCCAGTCCCTGGTGACAATCTCCTGTCCCTGCTCAGGGCTGCTGTGCCACCCCAAACCCTGTGCACAGCCAAGAGCTGCCCAAACAAACGCCCTGTGCCAGCCCTGGGTGCCAGGGACGCTGGGACTCACGGGCATGGGGATCTTGGAGAGCTCTTTGCCAATGCAGTTCTTCATGATGCTCCAGAGGTTAAGGCTGTAGTTGGGTTTGTCGGGAATGCGACTCCGTCTCCTTTTCCTCGGCAGGAGATCTTTGCCCGTGGACTCATTGTAGCTGCTTTGATTTGAGCTCTCAAAGACCTGTGGAAGCAACAGAAGGACCTCAGGTTTAAGCTGGACCCAACCAAACCCAGCAGCTCCCAGGAACAGCAACCACAGCTCAGGAGACACATGAAGACACATGGAAGGCTGTTCTCCAGGAAAATATGTTGTTGTCCCCCAACACCTTCCTGCTTCCCTCAGGAGAATGTTTAGGATGCTGGTGACTGCTGACATCTGTCCCTCACCCATGACTCACAGAGGAACCACCACGGAGCATCTAGACCCAGCTGGAGGGTCCCTTCACAGCATCCCCTCTCCCCTGGTCCCACCCCACCGGGACCATCCCTCCCTGCCCAGCCAACTCACGCTGTCCTCCAGGTTCCAGTCCTCGGGGTGGCCCTCGCTGGCCCCGCTCAGGTTGCTGCCTGAGCGCCTGCAGGAAGGAAACAGCAGCTGGTGAGCACAGGAAAGGGCAGAGCAGGGACAGGGCTGGTGCAGCATCACCAGAGCATCTCCCTACACCACCCCAGGGAGCTGTCGGGAAGGGAAAGGGGTGACAGAGGCTGTGCAAAGGTGCTGGGAAGGGATTCTAAGGAGGGGACAGGATGCCCAGGAAGGAATTGTCAGCCCCAGCCCTGGGGGCACAGAGACTCTGCTTTTGTCACCAAGCGCAGTGATGTGACCATGAGTCAGACCACAGGTACCTCCAGCCCAGATGTCCATGAAGGAGTAAGAGCAGGTGACAGCAGACAAAGGGCAGGGATGGATGGGATATTGGGAAGGAATTGTTCCCTGGGAGGGTGGGCAGGCCCTGGCACAGGGTGCCCAGAGCAGCTGTGGCTGCCCCTGGATCCCTGGCAGTGCCCAAGGCCAGGTTGGACACTGGGGCTTGGAGCAGCCTGAGAGAGTGGAAGGTGTCCCTGCCCATGGCAGGGAGTGGAATGAGAGGAGCTTTAAGGCTCCTTCCAGCCCAAACCATCCCATGATTCTGTGAAGGCAAGGTGCTCCCTGCCTCTGCCCAACATGCTGAGGGATCTCCCTCCAAGTCCCTGCTCCCATTAGCTGAGGAGCAGAGGACTCAGCTCTCTCACAGCACAGGCTGACGCCTGCCCTTCCTCACCTGCTTCACTGCAACTGGGGCCATCCTCAGCCATGCTCCAGGAATGCAGGAGCAGCTAAACACAGGATGGACCCTTGGACAGAGGCTGGGAAAGTTTTGGGGGACATGCCCACAGAGTGACCCCACAGGAGAGGCTGCTGCAGGAAAATTGGCTCTTCCCAGCCCTTCCCGCATTCCCAGGCAGGCCGGGGGTGGTACCTGTGGTGCTTGGGGTCCGCGGTTACAGTGATAAAAGCTGGTGCATCCTCCATGGCATCGAAGTACTCCGTCTCCTCATCTTCATCACTGGCCTCTCCTTTGGCAGACTGCACGCTCCCTGCTGGCACAGAGACATCTCGTGCTGCTGGTCCCCTCCGCAGCCCACCGTGCACATCTGTCCCCAGAGCCCCCACGGTGTCCCCTTCACAGCCTCACCCCTCCTCTCCTCCCGCCCCACACCCCGAGGACACGGGACCCATTTCCAGCTCCTAAAAGCCAGGATGTGCCCTGCTCCCCAACCCAGGCACACCAGGCGACCCTGCCGTGCTCGGGAGCACCCCCGAAAATGTCCCCAGGCTGCCTGAGGGTGACATGGGCGCGTCACCCGCGCGCCCCACCCGCGTCTGATGTGGCTCGGCTCCAGCACCGCCCCGTCCGTCCGCCGGGAAATCCGGCTGGGATTAAAGCAGGAAAACAAAAGCCCACGTGTTCCAGGTGATGCTGGGAGAGGTTTCCCAGCCCCGCGTTTACAAACACTGCTCCGGGGCTGCGGGGGGAGGGATGGATGGCTGCGGAACGGGAGCTGACCCAGGAGGCTCGGTGCAGCTTCCCTGCTCCCGCCCCGTCCCGGACAATCCCATTCCCTGCCTCACTCCCACACTCTCCACCACCTCAGGGGGTTTGTGCCTGTCCCCGCAGCCATTTCCATCCTGCCCTCCCCAGCCGCACCTCAGAATTGTTTAGGCTGGAAAAGCCCTCTGAGAACATCAAGTCCATCCATTCCTCCAGCACTGCCCAGGCCACCTCCAACCCATGTCCCCAAGTGTCACTTCCACACGGCTGTTAAATTCCTCCAGGGATGGGCACAGGGCTGGACAACCCTCTTCATGAAGAAATATTCCCCAGTATCCAAATTAAACCTCCCCTGAGGCCACAGAGGAGAGAGGGCAGTGCCTGGCACCACCATCAACCCTCTCCAGCAGCCACTGCTCTCTCCCTCGGGTCTTTATTTCCTTTAAGACCTGGCACTACTAGCAGTTTTTGTGGCTGTAACTAATGCTTCCCTGGGGGAAGGACGCTTGGCAGGAATCTGCAAAGCTGTTGGACCTTATTGCAAACGAGCCCTGGCTGTTCCACTGCCACCCCACACAGCCAACTCAGCAGTGCCAGGGGCTGAGCCTTTTCCCAGTGCCGTGGCTGCCCTCCAGCACCCGGAGATGTGCCCACCAGTAAGGGTTAAAGCTCCCAAAATAGCCTGGAGTAGCATGAGTGAGCTGGGGACACAGCCCCCTCTCACATCTGTACCTTGGGGACATCCAAGTCCCTGAGCAAGGACAATTAGGAATAATTATGGTGTAATGGGATCCATTTAAAAAAATACCATGGGGATACAGGGCATTGCTTTGGGCATCCTTCCCCATGGCTGGCAGCTTGCTGGGAGTTCCATCCCAGGGGTCCCCAAGCAGCTCTGTCCCATCCTGGGGGTCCCCCAATGGAACACCCTGATCCATCCTGTAGGGCCCTGAACAGCCCTGGTTGATCCCAAGGCTCCCCAAGCAGCCCCATCCCATCCTGATCCCCAGCAGCCCTGTCCCACCCCAGGGATCCCCAGCAGCCCTGTGCCACCCCAGGGATCCCCAAACAGCCCTGTCCCACCCCAGGGATCCCTGAACAGCCCTGTCCCACCCCAGGGATCCCCAGCAGCCCTGTCCCACCCCAGGGATCCCTGAGCAGCCCTGTGCCACCCCAGGGATCCCCAGCAGCCCTGTTCCACCCCAGGGATCCCCAGCAGCCCTGTGCCACCCCAGGGATCCCCAGCAGCCCTGTGTCACCCCAGGGATCCCTGAGCAGCCCTGTGCCACCCCAGGGATCCCCAGCAGGCCTGTGCCACCCCAGGGATCCCCAGCAGCCCTGTGCCACCCCAGGGATCCCTGAGCAGCCCTGTGCCACCCCAGGGATCCCGGTGCTCACCCTTGGCGGCGCTGGAGATGCTGGCGGTGCCCGAGGCCAGGCCGGGCGCCCCGCGGCAGGCGCGCTCCAAGCTGTTGTGCTGCTTGGCTAGCTGCTCGATGGTCTCCTCCAGCCGGATCCGCTGCTCCCGCTCATGCTGCAGCAGCCGCTGCCATTTCCGGCTGTGGCTCTCGGCTAAGTCCAGGAAATCGCGGCAGGCCTGCGGCAGGAAGGGATGGCTCAGCCGGGAGATGTCGCGGCACACGGTGACCCTGGGGCTGGGGTCACCCCAACACCCCAACACCCCAACACCTCCTCCTGCTCCTCTCCCAGGAGCGAGGTTTTACCACCTCCCGGAGCTTGGCTCAGTGCCCACATCCACAGTCCAGCTCTGGCCATCCAAAGCTGAACCACCCCCAAGGACACGGCTGCAACACAGACAACTGTCCATGGCAGCCTGGCCTGCCAGAGCCTGCCCACAGCCTGTCCCCCTCCCTGTCCCTGTCCCCACCCCTGATCCCAGCCCAGGCTGGGCTCTCACAGCCCTCAGCCAAGCCCTGGCTCAAGCAGCACCTCCATCTCCAAATCCAGCAAATAAGGAGAAGCTGGATGGGACAATGGTCAGACAAACACAGATAGGAGAGGATCATAGAATCATGGAATGGTTTGAGGTGGAAGGGACCTAAAGATCATCCAGTTTCAATCCCTTGCCATGGGCAGGGACCCCTTCCAGGGACCCTTTCCCAGGGTGCTCCAAGCCCTGTGCAGCCTGGCCTTGGACACTTCCAGGGATGGGCAACCACAGCTTTTCTGAGCTACTCAAGCCAGGAGCCAGCGATCCCCATGCTCCAAGAAGGCAAAGAAGGAGGATGCCCAGCTCCTCCCTGGAGCTGCACAGCCCAGGACACAGCACAGGGCCTGGCCTGGCCCCTGCAACACATCCACCAGGGCCAGAACCCCCCATTCCCTCCCCAATGAACCCTGGGACCCCCCAGCCATGGGGACCCCGCAGCCACACTGGGCACAGGGAAGCAGGGCTCAGGGATGCTCCACTTGAAGCCTTGCAGTACACACAGCATCCCCATCCTGGGCCAGCAGGCAGGGGATAGCTGGGACACCACAGTCCAGGCTGGCAGGAGAACCCCTTGGCACTGATCTCCCCCCAAAGCCCCCCAGGACTGGCATCGCCCAGCCCTGGCTGCGCCGGGCTCCCAGCAGGAGATTTCTGGGAGCAGGACATCCAGGACACCAGGACACTGCTGGCTGTCCCACACTGCCTCATCCCAGACAATGGTCTCACAGCACAGCCTGGCCCTCACAGCTCTATTTTTAGGTTATTTTCCATCTCGGATGAAACGCTGAGTTCCCGTGGCCTCGCTGCTTCCTTTGCCATCAGCCCCACGTGCAGAGGAGCACGGAGGCACAGCTGCTCCTCCCACCCCAAACCTCTGCCAGATTCGACACACTGAACTTGTTAGGCTTCAAAGTAGGAAAATAGGATTTTTATGGAAATGCTCCAGGAGCTGGCAACGTGAAGGGAAATTAACTGTGCTTATGCAACTCCTTGTCATTCCGAGGAAGTCCAATGGATAAATGCAGGCTGAAAAAGTCAAACCTCTTCGAAAGTATAAAACCACAAAGTTCTGGATGTCTGACAGACTTCCAGCATTCCCAGGACTTGCTTATTTTCCATGTTTCCAGCTATTTGGGTTCCACAGATGACTTATCCAGCTCTTGACAGGTTACTCAGCGTTTGGGCTGCAGGTGGCACCTGAGGATTGAGGTAACTCCTGGTCAAGCAGCAGATTCAGGATTTCAGCTTCCATGACTTGCTCTGAATTAATCAGTTCTTCACCAAACCTTTCCTTTGGATAGGAGCAGGATTTGCAACTCATCCAGGGAAAGAAGTTTTTCCTTTAAAGTTTTCCTTCACATACACCTGGAATGTGGAAGGACCAGACCCTAAAGGTGTCCCCTCTGTCAATCCTTTGCTGCTTTTCCAGTTGAAGGCAGGGAGAGCTCAGGGTCCTGTCCCCCTCAGATTCCTGGCTGTGCTCCCATCCTACATGAGTTCAAAGCTGGGATCACTTTTAGGCCCCTCAGGACAAGAGAGCCCTGGAGGGTCTGGAGCATGTCCAGGGAAGGGAATGGAGCTGGGAAGGGCCTGGAGCCCCAGGAGAGACTGAGGGAGCTGGGAAAGGAGCTCAGCCTAGAGAAAAGGAGGCTCAGGGGGGACCTTGTGGCTCTGCACAAGTCCCTGACAGGAGGGGGCAGCCGGGGGGGTCAGGCTCTGCTCACAGAGAACAGGGACAGGAGGAGAGGGAACAGCCTCAGGCTGGGCCAGGGGAGGCTCAGGTTGGATACTGGGAAAATTCCTTCATGGGAAGGACTGTCCAGCCCTGGCACAGCTGCCCAGGGAAGTGGTGGATGCCCATCCCTGGAGGGGTTTAACAGCTGTGTGGATGTGGCACTTGGGGACAGGGGTCAGTGGTGGCCCTGGCAGTGCTGGGCAATGGTTGGGCTCAATGCTCTCAGAGGGCCTGACCAGACCCCACATTCTCAGGGCCATGTTTTCACCTCCTCCTCTGGAAACAACTCAGCTCCTCCCCACCCCAAAATCCTTCTGGGAGCCACCCACAGCCCAAAGCCCAGGAGAACCCTGCCCTGGCCCTTCCAGTGACACCACCCTGGGCTGGCTGCTGGCTCCATGTGTCCCACAGATGCACTGGGCTAAGAGGATGAAACCAGGGCAAGTAATGGGATATGGCCGTGACCTTCCCATCCCAGCCAAGCTCATTATCTGCTCCAAAGGCCCAGCTCCACAGGCAGCATGCACAGGAATGCCCACTTTGGCACTGAGGGCGGGAATTGCTGGCTGCTCCCAGCTCAGGGGCTGAGCGCTTTAAAACGAGATCACCTGTAATTATCCTACTGCAATTAACCATGGGCTGCAAGGTGGAACAGGGAATTAGGGGGAAAGGAGGTAATTATGGAGGAGCCACGGGGAGGCAGGGCTGGGAGCTGGGAGGAGAAATTGCTCCAGTAGCTGATGGGAGGCAACATCCTAAAAAAAAACAGCAGGTAACACCTCAGAATCTCCCATCCCAAAGCTTCAAGGAAGATTCCATGCTGTATCCCAAAGAGAAATTTGCACCAACAGGCTTCATTTATAGCCAGATAAAAAATATCCAAGTGATGGAGGATGGCTGTCAGCACTGCAGAGCGTGGGGAGGTTTTGGGAAGATGAGCAGGATGGTCCTCACGAGGCCACAGATCCCACCATGGCCTGTGGAGCTCCCATGGAGCAGGTCAGGACAAGGCACAGTCTAGGCTGCATCCCACAATGATGTCCATGTGGATTTAGGAGCTGTCTGGGATACATACAGGGATTATTCCCTGGTTTTGTAAGGCTGTAGGGGCCCCCCTCTGTAGCCTCTTCCTCTGTAGTTCAGACAATGGTTTGATCCAAACCTGCATGAAAGGATCCAGATCAACCCAACCAAGGATGATGTTTGCTCCTTGGGAGAGAAGTGATGCCAGGGGTGGAGAGGGGAGGATATCCTGCAAGAGGGATCTGCTAAGCTCAGCCCCACTGCTGCCAGCAGCAGCCAAGCAAATGACAGTGATTACTTTGGGTTTACACCCCCTACAGCCAGACAGTGCCACTCCTCAGGGACGCTCGCTGGGGGTGGGAGCAGCACCAAACAGGGATCAGCAGGTATTTTCTCACTGTCTCTGCTGACTGAGCTCAATCCTGAGCCAAAACTCATGCCAGTGTGGAGCAGGGGCAGCAGGACACTGGGGTGAGGAGCTCAGACAGGAATATCCCAGCTCATCACTCATTCCCAGCATTAATGCCCTGCCTTGGTGTTCCCAAAGTACAAACAATCCCAGCCACTGAGCAGGGGCAACACCTCCAAATCCAGCTTATAAAATTCTCATGGAGAGGTGGCTAAATTTAGTTCCAGCTGAAATTGCTTGGGGCTGTAAGCAAGACTTGGCCACAGATCCACGGGAGGCTGGCACAGGACAGCGGGCAGAGGCTCCTTCAGGAATGCACCCAAAGGAGAGCACAGAGCCCAGGCTGAAGGATCAAAGTGCAGGAAAAGTGATTCCCCAGGGAGCTGCAGGGCTGAGGTGCCAAGGCCATGAAGGTGTAGCCTCGGGAGGCAGTGCCCTCCTCGAAGCTCTCCCAGGATCCCTCCTCTTGAGAGCGGAGAAGAGGAACAGGCAGAGGATGCTGTGCCCATGCCCACATGCATCTCACCCCATCAGGAGCCTGGGTTTATCCTTCACAGCATCCAAACTGCTGCCTCCCACTCACACAGGGGCAGCAGGTACAGCAGGTGACAGAACATGACCTGGATTTTGCCCCAGGGCCAGAGCTGGATCAAATCCCAAAGTCCTGAAGGCTGTTCTGGCTCAGCATCATCCTGGCACAGATGGGACTGGAGAGCAGCAGCCAGGCTGACAGGGCACCAGGGACCAGAGATAAAAGCAAGCTCCATCCATGTGCAGTCCCAGATCCCAGGGAACCCCAGTGCTACCTGCAACCACGTGGCAGGAGGGACAGAGGTGGTTTCTCCTCCTATTCGTGGCTAGAAAAAGTTGTGGCAGGTCCTAATCCAGCGCTGGCCGACGGAACTGTAAATCCCAGCCAAGTCAGGGAGGCACGGCCAAGGTGGCCAAAAGAAATGGAAAAATACCATCGAGGCTCCTGCAAATTCCCGTGGAGGAAGAGGCAAAGTGCCATCGAGATCCTGCTGGGGAGCAAGAGGCAAGACTTGGTAGCATCAGCCCTGTGCTCCCTCCTGTGCCTGCTGTGCCAAGGGCACATTTAGCACCTTTCACACATTTGTCACGGCAAATATGCCGATTTCACAGCTTGTTGCTGGCTAATGGGAACGTCGTTAACAGCCCCGGGAATATTCATGCAGCGGAAAACGATCACCCGAGGTCACCCATGTGCTGCCAAGGTGGTGGTGTCACACACCCCGCGGGGATCTCTGCCTCCTCAGTGGAGCAAACAGTCAGAATCGGATGGAAGGAACAAAGAGATGAGGTTAATTAGCTTGAAAGGGTAAATGATCACAGCAAGGCCTGCCAGACTTCATAGAATAGTGGAATGGCTGGGGTGGGAAGGGACCTTAAAGCTCATTTTGTCTCATCCCCCTGCCATGGGCAGGGACACCTCCCACTGTCCCAGGCTGCTCCAAGCCCCAATGGCCAACCTGGCCTTGGACACTGCCAGGGATCCAGGGGCAGCCACAGCTGCTCTGGGCACCCTGTGCCAGGGCCTGCCCACCCTCCCAGGGAACAATTCCTGCTTGGGGTCACCACAGGGTGACAACCCCTGGGGCAGCCCCAGCACAGCTGAGCATTCCCAGTCTCCAGCACAATGCCAATGGATGCCCATGGAATGCACTCACACCTGCCCCAGCATCCTGGAGGATCAGCCCCGCAAATCCAACCTTTGGACAGGAAAAATCTAGCAGGGAAGTGCCTGCTGTTGTGGGACCAACACCTCCTGCTCCTTAAGCATGGGACAAGGACCACTTCATGGCCCAGGAGGGACACGAGAGGAGGCAACTGCCAGATGCACTCAATCTGCTGGGTGAATTACAGAGCAGGAGCTGTCACTCCACTCAGTGGGGACAGAGCTCTGCCGTTCCGAGTGCCTGGGAGATAAGTGCTCCCTTCCTTCCTGGAGTCATCAAAACCCTGGGACACAGCTGGCTGCTGCTTGCTGCACAAGAGCCCCCCGAGGGAAGGGCGACTGCAGAGCCTCTGTTTGGCTCTGAACACAGCGAGGCACAGCACGAAAGCAGAGAATCACAAGGTCATGGGCTGGGTGGGAAGGGACCTTGGACCTCATCCCATTCCACCCCCTCCAAGGTCAGGGACACCAATTCCATTGGTTGCTCCGAGCCTTGTCCAACCTTGACACATCCAGGGATGGAGCTGAGGCCACGTGGGTTCGGAGGGGTGAGATACAGAGTCACAATCTGCCACTTCACCCAGAGAGTTAATTTGTCCCTCCTCCCCCCAAAAACACCCTGAGCTGCAAGCAAAGGGGGAAATGCAAGGATAGAGCCAACCTGAATCCCAAATCATCCCACACACAGTCAGATGGCAATGAGACACAGTCCGGAGTGTGGTCATCTGCTCGACAGCGATGGCACCCACAGCCCTGCTGGGGCCCGAGGCCAGGCTGCTGCTCAGCACCACATCAACACAGCCTGCTTAAGTAACAGCAAATCTGTCCCAAATCCTTGCAGTGACCCTCAGCCAGCAGCCTGGCTGTCTGAAGCAGGATGCAGGAACACCAGAACTGCTCCTCCCTGGGGCAGAGCTGGTGGGGAGAGCTGGGCTGAGCCTCAGCATGTCATGACACCCTGAGAAACCAAGGTGATATCGCAAAAAACCCTCTGAATTCAACACTGAAAATCATCCCACTCCCTCTGCATCCAGGGAAAACAGGTGCTACAAAAATGCACAGACATGGAAAAGATCCTTAGTGATCCAACAGGAAGTGGGAAGACACCGGAGCAGGCTCCAGCCCACCCCTTGGTGCCACTGTCAAGAGCTCAGCCAGACCCCCAGTGCCTGAGGAAGGTGCTCCCAAAATCCCTGATGGTCCCATTCCATGTGGTATCTTGTGCCCCAGCTTCTCTCTGGGGACCATGGATTCCCTGGGAGTCAGAGATGTCCATAATGGAGATGTCCAAGACTAGTCCAGGATGGGTATGTCCAACACAGAGACATCCACACTGTGGTGGGGGCAGATCTTCTCTCCTGGTTGTGTCTCTAGGAATTTTTCCACCCTGTCATGTTATTTTGGGCTATCTGCTTAAAAGCATGGACATCCCAGTGCTCCAACCAGATCCACCCTGCCCAGGGGTCCCTCAGAGCTGAGCTCATCCCAGAGCACCAGGGCTGGCACAGCATCCAGACCCCGCCTGCAGCGCCGCTGTCAGCGCCGTGGAATCCACCCCGTGCAATAAAGGGGGGATTAGTGGGAAACAGTGGCAAATCCACCAGGCTGGCTGTGCTAAGAGGCTCTAATCCCAACCCCACGCAGCTTCCATGCAGGAGGAATCACAGACCGATCCGGAACCAGCGGCACTCGGCAGCACAGGAGGATGTGTTCAGTGCGGTTCTGAGAAGAGGAATGAGCCAACGCTGCCCACAGGTTACAGACCAAGGCAGTGCAAGCCTGGAGCTGTGCCACAGGAAGGATCTGGGTCTAGTTTCTGGTGGAAAAACAACTAAGGGATTTGCTGGATACTCTGGGGTGCCGGCAGTACCGATCCTTCCACCCCAAACCTCACTGAGCAGCACCCAGCAGCCTCTATGGCCATGCCAGAGGGTGCCAAGGACATGCTGGGACCACTCTGGGAGCTGAGACTGTGCTGGGAGCTCCCGCTGCAGAGTGGCCACCCCAGAACTGTGTCCCTCCACAGCTGCCCTGCTCTCCCCTCCAGCCATGAAAATGTCTCAGGCTTGTCCTGGTGCTCTCACCTGCCTGCACAGCAGCGGGGCCTTTCCACTGCCACCTGTGCCAAAAATCCCCTCCCTGGCAATCTTCTGGCACTGGCAGAGAGGCACCTCCAGGTGGCTGCTGCACGTTCTTTGTTCTCCTTCACTTGCCCAAGCCCCCAGACCCACCCCAGCAGTGGGGGACCCTCCCAGGGGGACACCACCACAAGAGCAGCCGGTCTCCACTTCCAGGCCCCTGGAGCCCCAGTCCTGGAGGTGGTGTGCCTCAAGAGCTCTGTCCTGCCGATGGCTCCCAGGATGACAGATTTCCTCAGGCCCTCGCTGGCCGCTTTCCTCATCCCCTGATGGAGCAGATTCCAGGCTGGAGGAGCATCTGTCCGAGCGCTCAGCGGCAGGAGCAGCTGGCACTGCCCGCGGGCAGCTCCGACCCCGAGATCTGCAGGAAGCTGCCTTGGATCGTCCCTCGCATTCAGCCTCGTGCAAACCTCCCCACGGTACGAGAGGAGCTGCAGGAGCAGCAGCAGCCCTCCACAATCCCCTCATCTCCCAGTGCCATAACTTCTTCCTGGGTAAATCCATGGGAGAGCAGAGCTGCCATTCCAGTGCTTCTTCCTTCGGCAGACAGTGCAGGAAGGAGCCCCAGAGTGAAGCATCTCGGGCCAGCAGCCCAGGGAAGAGGCAAACACAACCCCTGTGACCCCAAAGGGATTCACGCAGCAATGCTTTGATATTTGCCCTCCCCATCCTGCCCCAGCCTCCGGGCAGGGATGAGGATGCCAGGAGGATCCCTGGGCACAGGTTAATGGCAGAGATGATGCCTGGCTGGGTTGGCTCCCAGCTCAGCAGAGCTGCTGCTCAAACCCAGGCACTGCTGACAGTGCAGGGCCATGCTGAGCCCACCAACACAGCCCTGCTGACCCAGCAACATGGCACAAACACTCCCAACTCTCCTCAGCGGAAAAGTCATCCCTCTCAGCCAAAAAAATCCAGGAGGGAAGAGCTGCAAGAGGCACCCTTGGGTGCTGGGGACAAATTCGTCCTCACTCTTCTTGCACAAGGTTCTGAGGGGAGCCCTGGGATAGCCTGAAGCCTCCTGGGGGAGGATGGATACAAGGAGGAGGAGGAGGAGGAGGAGACTGAAGAGCAGGAGGGAAGGTGAAGACCCCAAGGCAGGGTGATCAGGAGCACCCACTGAAAGCCCCAGCCAGCATGGAGGCCCCACGGCCACACACGAGCGCTGAGCACCCACGTGCCTGATAAAATCCGGTTGGAAGCACTCAGGGAGTGATGATGAGGAGGGAGTGGGAGGAAGGCATTGCCTGTCTGAACAGATCTGATCAGAGATACCCTCACACCTCAGCTCTGCACTTAAAAGCATCACAGGATCCTCCGAGAAAGGAGCTCCGAGGGGACGGGCTCCTCATCTCATCTTTACATCTCCCCATTTCCACACCTCCCCATTTCCGCTCCCCCAGCCCCACTCAGGCAGGGACAGACCCCAAGGTGCCACTGTCACCCTGGCACCCTTCCCCCCAGTACGAGCAAAGCACCCACCAGTTATTTCCTCGTCAGCGCGGCACAGCCACAGCAGGAACACGCAGGACACCCGGAGCCCTCGCTGCAGCCCTCTCATCCGAGGGGGATTAGGGCTGGGTTAGGGATTTAATCCCACTGCCGGGGCTTTTCTGGGTCGGTGACATGGTTTGCAAGGCGCTGATTAGTGCGCGTCGTTAGCGCAGCACGGATAATTAACACAGCCTGTGCCACATGCCAGCGAGAGCTCCTGCGCCATCGCCTCCCACGGGTGGCATGGGGGCAAGCCCTGGCCCCCTGTGGGGTTTGGTTGGGGTTTCAGCAGCAGAGCAGCTGCCTGGGGTCACAGAGGGAATCCCTGCCCTGAGGGAGCAAATCCAGGGGTTAAACACGGAGTTTCCTCGCTGCAGCGCTGGAGTTAACCCCTGGATGCACAGGGAGAGCTCCTCCAGCCCACTGGCTGTACTGGGGTGAACTGGGAGCAGCCCAGCAGGCTGCTGGTCCCTCCCTGCTGCCCAGATGGAGGATGCCAGGTCCATCATCCTGCCTGTGCCATGATGGGTTTGGGGACCCTGAGGGACAGACCATATGTCTGTCCATACTGGGAACCAGTTCAGCATAGGGACGTGCCCAAAGTACAGACCCACAGCACCACCCCAGCCCCACGGTCACCCCAGGGACTCTGCTGCCTCCCAGCTTTAAGCAGTGCTCCAGGCAGATACAGACACACACACACAAGGTGTATCCATCACCTACCACTGGATAAACCCACAACTCACACACGGGGCTGGAGGCTGCGCTGGACAACCTGAGGCTGCTCAGCTTCATCTGAGTCAATATGAAAACAGTTTCAGGACTATGGATCAACCACAGCAGCATTCCCACGGGGCAGAGGGGACTCAGTGCTCCACAGGGAAGCTGGAGGCAGAGGAGCAGCTCTGGGGAAGCACATCTTGTGCCCAGGGAGCTCATTCCAGCACAGGCACCCAGAGGGCTCCAAACAAAACAACTCCACCAGGCAGATGCCACTCAGAATCCCCAGGAGCTCAGTGTGGCTGCAGGGAGATGCCAGCAGTTCCTTGAACCACTGGCACATGGAACAGGGCCACCCCAAAACTGCTGCTGAGCCAGGGCACAGCCAGGAAGGGATCCACAAGGAGAAATCCTGCAGGGACTGGAGGATGCAACCTCTGGGGTGCTGCCAGGTGTCTAGGAGGGGCTTAAACTGACAGCCTGTGGGCCCTTTCCTGGACAAGAGGCAGCACATGCTGTTGTCCACCTCACTCTGGCTCCAGCTCCGTGTTTCACACACCTGGAAGGTCTGAAGGATGGAGGGTGCTCTGTGCTGATGTCTCAGGTGCCGCTGCTCCAGGCGGGTTCATTCCCATGGGAAAGGAAAAGCTGGGTGGGAAATCAGCCTGCCTCAAAGCAAGTGCTGGCATGCCTGCAGGACAGGCTGGGCCACCAGGCCACCAGTGCCTCTCAGGGGCAGCTAAGTCCTTTATATTCCTGGGACTGCCTGCTCCAGGTGGTCCCTTCTCACCAAACCCTGATGGAGCAGCATCCCCCACCCAGCCCCGCACCCCTGCTCCTCTCACCCTTCTGTGTCTGGGCTGCCCCAGTCTGGCAGAGCCTTCCTGCACCCCTGCTCCTCCAGAACTTCAAGGAAAAACACAAACTAACCCAGGAATGACACAGGCAAGCCCTGCTGGTCTCCACACGCCCATTTCTCAAGGAAGCACAAAGCTCTGCCGTAGCATCCCCATTCCCATTAAAAACCTATTTCCATCACCACCCACAGCCCTGTGAGCTCTTCCTGACGCCCAAACCAGCTTCCTCAGCACATCCACACATCCCTGCTGCCTGCTGGCTCCTGCTGAACTATGAGACAGAGCTTTCCCCACTCCTTGGATGAGTCTACACAACTCAGCCACTGCTCCGGATCCCAGTAATTCGTTGTTTCTTATTTTTACACACCTCCCACTCCTTCCCCGTGGCAGATTGTGCCTTGGCTTTCCATGTCTGCTGCCCAGCCCTGCTGACATGGGGCTCCTCCATCCTGGCGAGCCTGGACTCTGCCTGGTGAGATTCCAACACGGAGCATAGCCAACGGGAGGCTCACAGAGCTCTGGGCTTCAATTTAAGTCCTGCACCAGCCAGTCCCTGCACATCTGAAATCCTCACCTGGAACACAACAGCCCAGCACATCCCACTCTGCCTCTGCCCAAACCTCTCCCCATCGCTCCCAGCACCACCTGCCCAGGTGATGCTCCCAACCTCTGGAGAGAAGCAGCCGTGGCAGCGTCCAGAGTACAGAGGGAAGGTCACCTTCGCAGCAAAGCTCTTGCATTTCCATCTCTATTTATTTATTTCCTGTGCTTCCTGCGCTCCCCGCGGCTCCAGGGCTATTTACATAATCGGATCAGAGGCGGCTGCACAGGAACTGCACGCGCCGGCCCCACAGCTCCCAGCCTTGCTTCCCAGGAGCACCTATTCCCTCCCTGGAGCACCTATTCCTTCCCTGGAACACCTATTCCTTCCCTGGAGCACCTATTCCTTCCCTGGAGCACCTATTCCTGCTTCCCAGGAGCACCTATTCCTTCCCTGGAGCACCTATTCCTGCTTCCCAGGAGCACCTATTCCTTCCCTGGAGCACCTATTCCTTCCCTGGAGCACCTATTCCTTCCTTGGAGCACCTATTCCTGCTTCCCAGGAGCACCTATTCCTGCTTCCCAGGAGCACCTATTCCTCCCCAGGAGCACCTATCCCTGCTTCCCAGGAGCACCTATCCCTGCTTCCCAGGAGCACCCATCCCTTCTTCCCGGGAACACTCAACCCTTCCCTGGTGCATCCATCCCTCCCCAGGAGCACCCATCCTTCCCAGGAGCACCCATCCCTTCCCCTCACAGCCACAGCACCAAACCTCACAGATCCACATCCACTTCCAGAGAGCAGATCTGTGAGGTTTGGTGCTGCAGCCAGGGCAGAGCCTGGGCACGGAGCATCCACGTGCCTGCACCAGCCCAGAGCTGGGATCTCTCCGAGAAAAACCTGGCAAGCAAGGACAATTGAATTTCCCCTGCAAGGAAAGTGGCCTGGCAAAAGCAGCCTGTGCTCCCATGGGGTACGTGCTCGGGGATGGAGGTGGGCACGAGCACGGTGTATTTTCACCAGAAGCTCCATGTGCTTCCCTGGAATGATGTTTTGTGTTCAATACAGAAGATTTTGGGATCTTTGCACTCCACAGAGCTCCCCCAGTCCCCCACAAGTGGCTCCTGGCAGTTCCAGAAGGCATCACCCCATCTAAAAGGAGAAATCAAGGCACAGAAAGGGATTCATGCTGGAAAAGGTGACAGTGTGGCTGGGAGCCACCAGTCCCCATGACAGGGGGTCAGGCTGGTCCCCTCCATCCTGGTCCCCCCTCACTGCTTGTCCCTCTCCTGCCTTTCTAACCCAGCCCTTCAAAGTGTCCCCCTGCCCACAGCACTGTCACCTCCTTCCGAAACAACGAGAGCTCAGCAGTGAGCTGGGACAGCCACTCCAGAGCTGCCACACTGCTCCCATCCTGCTCCTTCCAGTCCTACCCCTTCCAGGGCATCTCCCTTCCAGGGAGCCTTTCCCTCGGGCATCTCCTTGGGATGCCCATCCAGAGACGAAGTATCAAAGGACGCTGTTAGAAACAGATCCACAGCATCCACGTGAGAATGTGCCCTGCCACGCCCCTGGCCCCTCTTACCTGCTTGGAATTTTGGATAAGCCATGCTCCTGCTGTTTTATCCCAGCACAACAGTTTTTGTGGAATTTCCCACCCTCCAGACAGCCTTGCTCAAGCTTTTATCACGTCGCAACAACCACAATCTCCTCCTCCTCCTCTTCCTCCTCCTCCTCCTCTCTGGGCTGGACACACCAAATACTGCTCTGCTCATCCCTTCCCAAAGGCTGCTGGAGAATCCTCTCCCCAGCAATTCCCTGCCCACATCCCATTGTCGTTCTGCCTCCTGACAGCAAACCTGAGCAGCACCAGGGGTCTGCTGGCACCTCCCACCACGCTGCCAACCCCATTCCTAAAACTTGGACAAACTCTCCACGGAGAGATCTCTGCACAAGCATCCCCAAACTGCTCTGAAACACAAAAAGAGAGACTCAGGAAGCCCTTTCCCCCCGTGGCTACAGAATCCGAGGAGTGGGAATGGGGAGGATGCTGTGACCGTGGGGCTCCGAGTGCCCTCCAGCTCCTGCTGGGAATTATTGTTATTTTTTAAAGCCCACATCAAACACCACCCAACCTCCTTCTGCTCAGGGCTGGGACAGCACAGCGACAGCACTGCTCCATTCACAATTCCCTGAGCTCTGCCGTCATACATTATTCCAGCCTCCTGAAGCTTTGGGATTGTTTTTTTTTAATTTCCTTTAAATATTTTATTCAGTTTTGCTCTCTCTCAGAGCTCCCCGGGGTGAAGCAGGCTCCCAGGAAGGGCTGCCTCACTGCGATGGAGGCAGAGCCACACTCCAAACACAAGCTGTCTCCAAAAAACAATTGGAAAGCAGCGTGAGGCTGCACAAGGCAGGAGCAGCAGTGGTGCCAGCACTGCTTCCCAACCTCCAACAACCCAGCTGGGAGAGCAGAGCCAGCAAGAGACCCCGAGGAGGTTAAATCCCACAGCCATGTGGAACACCAGCAGCTCCATGGAAGCACTGAGGATGTGAGGGATGTGGGTCTCAGCCTGCAGCGGGCAGCGGGCTCTCGAGTGCTGTGCCAGTCAGAATTCCCCCCAGGGAGCAGCAGAAAGCCCCTCAGCATTCCCAACACCCACATTTCCCAGCTTTACAAAAATGACCCGATACACGGAGCAGGCTGTGAGGATGCAGCACACCTGTGTCTCGCTGGGGTCCACATCCATGCCCTCTTCCCAGCTTCATCTTCCCAACTTCCCATCCCCTCGCCGCGGTGCCGAGCCCCGGCCGCGCCGAGCCCTGCGGTAACACGAGCCGAGGCACGGGGAGCAAAGAGGGAGGGCAGGAGGACGGAGGAGGATGGAGGAGGAGCGGGAGGAGAAGCAGCACTCACGTTGATCATAGCATTGGAGGTGATGCGGAAGAGCGTGGCGCGCTCGTTCACCGCCTTGATCTTCTCTCCGCTGTCGGCCGGCAGGCGCAGGTTCTCCAGCTCGCTGAGCGAGCGCTGCAGGGCCGCGCCGTGCTTGGCGATCAGCTCATTGCAGGTGCTCAGGTCCTCCAGCTTACTCGACAGGGTCTTCAGGGGGCCGTGCAGCTCGCTCTTGTCTGACTGCGAGGCGGGCTCCTCGTCACCCGAGTCATCTGCCAAGGGAGGGATGGAGAGAACAGCGTTTCCATGGTTACCCCCGGCCGGCAGCGCCGCGGGCAGGGACCGGGGACCGGGGACCTCCCGCCTCCTCCTCCCAGCGCCGGGCTGGGGGTCGCAGCCACCCCCCGCCCTGGGCATGGCGTGGTGGGGGTGGCACCCAGAGCCCTGAGCGGCCGCTCCTGTGGCTGTCACTGAGATCTGGTTCGGGGCTGGGTGGTGGAGTGGCACAGGGGGTGCCACACGCCAAACCTGCCCTTCCCAGGCTCACCAGGGTCGATCCCCCCCTGCACTGGGGGCTCTGCCAGCTCTGCTCGAGGCAGGGTAAGCTGTGTTACCCGAGGGAGAGGTCACAGAGACACCAAGGAAAGTAACAGTGCTACCCAAAACCAGCACCACATCTTCAGAGGGCAGAAAACTCCACGATCAGCACCTCGGTTACAGCAACTCCAGAACACTTAAAATTCCTGCAACTCCAGAACACTTAAAACCAGGAAACCAACCCAGATCCACTCAGTGAAGGTTACACAGCATTTCTGATCACCCCACTGCTCCCCCAGGAAGAAGGTGATTGGCCCTAAGAGGCAGCAGCAAACTAAGCAAATACAGAGAGAAGCAAGTCCTGGGCAGGGGCTGTGCCCCATTCTTGTGCTCAGAAGTTCAGCCAAGGGTTTTCCAGGTGCTCCCAAAACCCCCTGAGGCAGCAGAGCAGGGAGCTGCTCCTTTATCTCCCCTCCCTCAATCACCTGTTTCTGGATTTCAGAGAGATGGGCACCAGCAAAACCTGGCTGCAGCTTCTCTGCCAGGTCTGGGGAATCAGGGGGGGTGAGAACATTCTCAAACAATCCAGGCACAGAGCTCAAGGATGGCTCTGGTGTAACGGGGGAGCAGCACATTCCCTCTGAGGGCTGTGAGGAAAGAAGGAAACCCGTGATTCCCTGGCAGGTGGGTGTTTGGCTGCTATTCCTGGCTCATTGATAGGAGCTCTGCAAATGCTGTGGGTACCGACAGAGGTGTTCAGGCACTGCTCACATTGAATCCACAGTAAGGAAACCAGAGGAAGAGCAACCCTTTGATTCCTGTGATCCAAAGGCAAGGATCTGGATAAATGTGACAGGATCATCAACCTGGAGTGGAAGCAGGAGCAGAGCACAGCACGGTGTCACACCCAGAATGGATGTGATGGCACAGGGGGCACAGCTCAGGGACAGGGCTGATCCTCCACAGCAGCACCAACCTCACTGCCCAGGGACAACGGGAGAAAACCCAAGGGAAACAGGGCACGGAGCAAACCCCAAGTGGCTCACGAAGGACCAGGGCAGCATCTCCCAGCATCACCATTTGGTCCCTCTGCAACCCAGCCCAGAGCATGCACAGCTCAGAGCTCTGACAAACACAAGGAGCAGCTGTTGGAGCCAGGAGAGGAAGTGGCACCAAGGACAAAGGACAATCACAGCACCCAGGGGAAGGGGAGCTGAGAGCTTCCCGAGGAAGGTGAGCTGCCAGCTGAGGTGCTGGGAGCAGGGCAGCTCCCATGGACACGCTAGGGAGCTGCTGAGCCTGAACAGAGGACAGCACCAGAGGTTTGAAAACATACCCAGCATCAGGGAAGCCTCCAGAACAGCTGGCAGGGAAAAGGGAATGGGAACAGGCAGGATTCCAAGGGCTCCATCCCAGGAGGGTGCACAGAGGCACCACAGGGGTGGCAGGGATGGCACCACAGCCTGACTCCAAAAGACCCGGCAAGAAAACTGAAGCCACTTTTCTACCAGTACAGAAAATAACCAAAACCTCCTCAAAGTCCACTTTCTGATACAAAAGTATCAAGGATTCCCACAGTGCCTTCCACGCTGGGCACACAAAGGGTTTCCAGCAGTGTGGGCACATTCCCTGGGCTTTGGATACTGTCCCTGCACATGTCCTGAGCCTGTGCTTCCAAGGACAGAGCCTTCCATACCCCAGACACTCACCAGGCTGCTCCTGCTGCTCTGAGCTGTGTCCCTGGGGCTTTCCAGGGCAGGCTCTGGCCTTTCTCTCCAGGTAAGAATCTGTGCTCTTCCCACCAGCACCCCAGCAGCCTCTCCAGGCTGTGCCAGAAGGCAGGAGCCCCTTCTCCACAGCTCTGGGATCTCATCACTAATGAGGCTGGACCCTAATAGCCAATTTATAATAAAGTCCCATATTTTATAAAGCTCCCAGGAGCAGAAGCCAGCCCTGCTGGCTCAGCTGTCATTGCCAACAGGAGCCTGAACATGGCAAAACACATGGGACAAGCCAAATTTCCCAATTTTCTGTTTGCAGACATCAAAAACAGTTCACCAAGACAATTTTATCTGCTTACAAGTGCTGCAAAATTCTGCCAAGCAAGAGGAAGCCTCTCTCTGCCCATCCCCAGGCAGCATTTAACCCCCAAATCCCTCCCCTTGCTTTTCCCCCCTCCTGCCTTAGACAAAATCCTGCCCCAAAGTCCTGGCTCCAGAGGGCTTTCAGTGCTCTGGGATTTCCAGAGCAAAGCCTGGATCACCTTGCCCAGGTGCAATCCCAGATCACAGCCTGGGATTTTTCATAAAATCACAGAATGTCCTGAGCTGGGAAGGACCCACAAACATCACCCAGACATCCCGACAATGGCACCCCATCCCTGAGAGCCTTCTCCAAACACTCCTGGAGCTCTGGCAGCCCTGGGGTCGTGCCCATTCCCTGGGGAGCCTGGGCAGTGCCAACACTGGGATGGCAGAGCACAGAGAGGGATGGGCTCTGCGCTTTGCCAGGACATTATTTCCTGCCCATTGACCGAGGCTGTGGGAACAATCCCTGCCCGAGTGCTCGGCTTGAGGCAGGAACACAGCGTGGCCCAATTTTTTATCACTGTGCAGAATTATATAAATGCCTCAAAGCCCAAGAAAAGGGGGAAGGAACCTGGGTCAGCCCAGGGATGCTGCTCATTCCAGCTGAGTTGGCTGAGCTGAGCATCCCTCAGCAGCTCCTGCTGTCCCAAAGCTGCTGCTGTGTCCATGCTGGAATGTTGCCAGGGCGGGCAGCAGGATCCCACCTTCCTCCTCCTTCCTGGGCAACTGGAACCAGAGAATTATGGAATGGTTTGGGTTGGGACCCTAAAGCTCATCTCATTTCACCTCCTTGACATGGGCAGGGACACCTTCCACTAGAGCAGAAACCAACTCACATAACTATAACTATAATTATAACTATAAATATAAATATAACTATAATTATAACTATAAATATAAATATAAATATATAAATAATTAATTGCATAATATTATATTTATATAAAACATCTCAAGCAGCATAACTGGCTGCAATTACCTCAAACCAAAGCATGGGAAGAAGGAAATCCAATGTCACAGCGAAAGGCAAATAAATCAGAGGTGGTAAAAGCAGAAGTGATCACGCAGAGCACCCAAAGCCCCTCACTGCCATCTCCCAAGGCAGATCACTGACACCAGCTCTGAAGGTGCTTCCATCTTTCTCCTGGGAGCTCCAGGGAAAGCTGACCAAATCCCAAAGCCACAGGAACATGAATCTGTTTCCTCTGGCAAGTGACACCACTCAGAGCAGCCCTGGTCCCACCAGGCCATCCCCTCCAGCTCTGCAGCTGCTTTTGGTGCCACCAGGACAAACTGGCACAGGAATGCTGTGACACAGCACAGGACAGGGGGTCTGGGGTCTGGCATCCCCTCGTGCCCCCATCAGGGGTGGTCTCAGGGAGGCTGCTCTGAGCCACAGGGTTTAGGCTGGAAAGGACCTCCAAGACCAATGTGTCCAACCTTTGACTGACCTTTGGGCACGATGCACCAGTTCCTACAGTTACAGCTGAAAATCTTCATGAAGGGCTGCAGGAGAGAGCAGCAGAAACATTTATCCTATTGCTGAGGATGAAGGATTCACTCATCCAGAAAGGTGGAAGAGCAGCAAGCCTCTGCCTGGAGGTCTTTGCTTGGAGCCCAGCCAAACACCACAGCTTTGGGGATCTTGCTCTTATTCCAGCTTTTGTATCAGCTCAGACAGGGAAAAAAATGATTTGGCTTTGCCAAGGCTGGGAAAACACCCTGAAGGTCAGGAAATACCCACAGAGAGAGACTATCCAGGGCTCCTCATTCGAGGATGGAACACAGGGGATTTGCAGAAGGCAAAGTGCAACGGGACCAGCAAGGTCACAGCACTGAGACTTCAACCCAAATGGAGGTTCCTAACTGCACTCCCTCAGGGCCACAGAACCCTCGGAAGCTGCAAAAACACAGATTCCTAAATGCTTGGGAAGATTTAGGAGAGGGAAGAGGGGGAGAAGGGAAACTCAACTCCCACAGGGTGAAGGACACCCAGCAGAATCTGACTGAAACATTTTCCAGCACAGCCCAGAAGGAGTTTTAGTGATGGTTTTGAAGGGGGTTCCAAATATGCATGGAATGAGGAAGACCCAGAACAGGGCAAGTGAGGATTGGGAGCCTCCTGACAAGAGAGCCCTGGAGGGTCTAGAGCAGGTCCAGGGAAGGGAAGGGAGCTGGGAAGGGGCTGGAGCCCCAGGAGAGACTGAGGGAGCTGGGAAAGGAGCTCAGCCTGGAGAAAAGGAGGCTCAGGGGGGACCTTGTGGCTCTGCACAAGTCCCTGACAGGAGGGGGCAGCCGGGGGGGTCAGGCTCTGCTGGCAGGGAACAGGGACAGGAGGAGAGGGAACAGCCTCAGGCTGGGCCAGGGGAGGGGCAGGGTGGATAATGGGAAAATTCCTTCATGGGAAGGACTTTCCAGCCCTGGCACAGCTGCCCAGGGAAGTGGTGGATGCCCATCCCTGGAGGGATTTAACAGCCATGTGGATGTGGCACTTGGGGACGGGGGTCAGTGGTGGCCCTGGCAGTGCTGGGCAATGGTTGGACTTGATGCTCACAGAGAACTTTTCCAACCTTAGCGATTCCGGGATTCTATTGCAATGCTCTGTGTTCCTTGTCTCTGGATGCTGCCCTCACTCCTTTCCCCCAGGTTGGCCCTTTTGGATCCTCAGCTCCCAGCAGCTCCTAAATCCCATTAAACCTCAAACCAACATCTCCATCTGGACAGGGCCAAAGTGGATCAGGACCATGTCCAGCACCAGCGGAAAGCCTGGAGACCCTGCAGGAGCCAGGAAGGCCTCCCTGCTCCTCAACACAGGGAACATCCTCCAAGGACACAAAGAGTGCTTTAATCCATGCTTTCCAGCCCCCAGCACACCCTGTCCCTGCAGAGGGAAGGGCTCAGTCATGGCTCCCCTCTTTCCACACAGGATGACAGCAGCACCCGACCCTCATCCCTCCTGGAGTTCCAGCTCTGCCATCTGCTCTCCACGGAATAAAGATCCTCCCTAAAGCAGCAAATCTCAGGGGGTGGCAGGGGGGCTCCCAGGCCCGTGCTGAGATGCAGGTGGCCCTGGATCCCCCCGGGAATCAGCACATCCCTGGCTCAGGAGCTTCACCCCGGCTCACCCCACTCCTCCTCGGCACAAGCCGTGCTCGGAATGAAAGGCAGACATTCAGCAGGAATTCCTGTCGCTCTTCCCCAGGGAACAAAAGCTCCTCAAGAAAACAAACATGAAACGCTGGCAGGAAAAAATTTGACAACAAATTGCCAGGTTCCTCTAGCTGCTGTGCCATGGATGAGGCAGCCCAGCCTCCACAGCATCCTCCTAAGGATTCCTGCATTCCCAGGGTGCTCTGGAGATTTCCCTGTGCTCACCAGTGGCAGAGAGGGACTACCCATGATTTGAATTCATCCCCCTCTCCATCCTGCAGCCAAGCTTTGCCCTGGCCTTGTGCAGGGCTTGGTGCCAACATCTGCAGGACCCTGGGCCGGAGCAGTGGATTTGAGCTGAGCAGAGCGGGAGCAGCCATTGCCACCCAGCTCCAAACCCACCCCTCTTCCCTGTGCCACGACACAAGAGTGGCAGAGCAGGGCTGGCCCCAGGCACGGCAGTAACCCACATAGCACCCTCCTCCTCCTCCTGCTTTTCCTCCTCCTTCTCCCCCCGCTCCAGGAAGGCTCCACAAATGCAGCTGCTGCTTCCTGCTCTCCTCACGATGCACTCAGGGAACATCCACAAGCACAGGCTCCAATCCCAGAGACACAAACCACAGCAGCTTCTCACAAATCCCCTCTCCAGGAGCGCTCCACGCTCACATTTCACACCTCCAACCCCAAACCCAAGTGCTCCCCAAGCTGAGCTCTGTGTGGACTCGGGACGGGCCCTGGTGATCCGGGCTGGGTTTGGTTTGTAGGGCACGGGCACACAGTGTTGCTATAGGAACAGGCACAGCCTCACCGTAAGCTGGGGAGATTATTTTTGGAGCAGTGATGCAATTTAATCTATGGAAAATGGATCGGCAGCCATGGGCCATAAGCTTCCTCAGGCTTGTTTTTCAGCCCCAGAGAACACAAACCTCAGCACCTGGAGCAGCATCCTGCTGGAGCCACGAAGGCAGAGCTCCCTTTCCACCTCTTTTTCCCATCCTGAAAATAAATGGTTCCCATTGCCTGCAATTTCTCTGGGGCTGGTGGGAAAGCTGCTGGCTGGAGGCACCACACCGGAGCATCCCCGCACTGGGGACACGCTGGGGCTTCACACTGCAGCCCACGGGGATCCCGGGGACGTGGATCCCATGGGAGGCTGAGCTCCCACCCCAAAACCATCAGGGAGCAATCCCAGGGAGCTGCTGCTCATGGCTGGGCTGTTTCAGTGCTGCCCCTGGAGGAGCAGAGCTGGGAAAAGCCTTTTCAGGGATAAACCAGGAGGAGGTGAAGGGACTGAAGAGTTCAGCATTAGACCTTCATTCCAAAATTCCCATACTGCATCCAGAGTCTCCAGCCCAAAGCACCACAGCTCCCCAGCCCCACAGCATGGCTGGGGCAGGCAGTTCATCCCTGCTTATCTTCCAGTCCAGCACAGCTCTCCTCATCCTCCATCCCTCACCTTCCTTCTCCTCCCTGTGAGTGGGAAACTTTCCCTTCCCAAGGATCTTCATTTTCAGCAACAGTCCTCGTCCTTCCTACATCACCTTGAATCTCTCCTGCAAGACTGAGCTGCTTTCCTACCACTCCACTGGAGCCTCTGGAGCCTCCCAAAGGCAGGGCATTAAACCCTGTGCTGGGAATTAAACCCAGCTTTCTGCTGGAGGCAGCTGGAATGAGCTGACAGAGAAATTGGAATTGCAGGATCAATAATGCAGGAGTGAAGTCAAGCCAGAGCAGAGATCCCTGGGTGCTGTCCACAGGGAAAGCTCTGATGGGATAGAAGGAATGCCGATGACTTTCATTCCAATATCATTCCTGGGTTCCCCCAAAGCCCCCAGAGACCACAGTGGGGACAATGGTCACTCAGCAGCTGATTTCCCTACTGGCAGCAGGACCTGCACACCTGCCAGGGGGAGCTGAGCTTGGAAGCATCCAAGTCCCCGACCTGGGGTGTTCCCAATCCCTGGAAAAAGCTGCCTCAAGGTGCCTGGATAGTCCAACCACCAGCACAGCATGGATTGTGCCTCCATTCCCACTTCCACCTCTTGTGCACTTCCTCCTGCCTTTTCCCACACTTGTCTGGTAGTTTTTGGATCTAAAAGTATGAAAAATATCCCACAGACTGGGAAAAGCCTTTTTTCCTCCCACAGACAGAGTGGAGGATTGTCCATGAGGATCAGCCAGCAGCAAATCCTGCAGCCATCCCTGCTCAAACTCCAAGCTCTTTCTCCTCACAGTAAATCCACAGAAATCAATCCCACCTCCTTTCCAGATTCCCTGTTTATCCCAACACCAAGCAAGGGTATGATTCAGAACCACCAGCCCTTCCTGTGTGGAATTATCCAGATCTCTGGATACGCTGCTCACCCGTCACTCCTGAAGCAGAGCAATTTCCACCCTGGCTCTGGCAGACACAGCTGCTTTCATCACTTTTAATCGCTATGAATATTAAATGGAGCAGGGATCTATATTTAATAGCCTGGCCCGGCTGCCAGGGAGATGGATGAGGTTTATAGCAGCTGCAGATGCAGGAACAGGCGGAATTTTGGTGGTTAGAAAGAATTACACTGAGAATTAATCATCAAAATAGTAGGGAAAATAATCATTCATAAATCATTCCAAATCCGGGTGATCGCTCAGCAATTACCACAGACCTGGCAGGGCTGTTGCTTCTCCCTGCTAATGCAAAGGGAAAGCTGCTCAGGCAAATGGAAGCCTAAAAATAGGGAAAATTGGCTGCTCGTGACATTTCCTGAAGTCACATTCAGTGGGAGCAGGTGGGGGGGGCCCACCTGGTGATGGAGCTCCACAGGGCAAACCCAGAGCTCAAAGGCCACTGCTCCTAGAGGTGCTCACCTTCTCTAGGAGAAGGCTCCAGGGAGAGCTCAGAGCCCCTTCCAGGGCCTAAAGGGGCTCCAGGAGAGCTGGAGAGGGACTGGGGACAAGGCATGGAGGGACAGGACACAGGGAATGGCTTCCCAGTGCCAGAGGGCAGGGATGGATGGGAGATTGGGAAGGAATTGCTCCCTGGGAGGGAGGGCAGGCCCTGGCACAGGGTGCCCAGAGCAGCTGTGGCTGCCCCTGGATCCCTGGCAGTGCCCAAGGCCAGGTTGGACATTGGGGCTTGGAGTAGCCTGGGACAGATGGCACTGGATGAGCTTTAAGGTCCCTTCCCACCCAAACAATTCCATGATTCTATGAAAATAAGCAGAATACAAAACTGGGCAGTGGGAAAGCACAAAGCACCTCCATTCCCATCACTGCAGCATTCCCAGCCCAGCTATTGAACATTTTATTGCTGCAATTACAGAATGATGTTGTTCCTGGTCAATAATCCTGAGCAGGATTCAGAATCCAGAAAGGCTCTGCTTGCTCTGGATTGCAGTCCTGCCCTTCCTGACACAAACAGAATGTTCCCAACACCCAAATACCTGAACAACCCCAGTAAGTTGAAATTCAGGCTACAAAGTCACAGACTGAACTTAAAACACATCAAAAGGGAGGGTTTAAACTCCAAATAGGATGGACACACTGGAGAAATGGAGATGAAATGCAGGATGTGATCAATCCAAGATTCCACGCAGCATCAGTGGAGAGAACCAACCCAGCAGGCAATCTATACAAATTCCAGTGTAAATTTTAAAAGTGAGTTAAAAGAGCAGATGAATTCAGGATTATAGGAACAGAGAAGGCAAATTTGAGACATGAGGTGATTTCTGGTAAGTCCCTGCCAGCCCATGGCCAGTTTGGGATCCTGCACTCGCAGGGTGTGCACCAGGAAAGGACAGCCCTGATGGCACTGGGGCTGGGAAACACATCCCAAAGGGCCAGGGTGACTGGAAGGACAAGGGTGGGCAGGAGTGGGAGGAAATCAACTGGAGACATTCTGACAGTCCAAAAGGAGCAGCTCAAGGTACTCAGGAAGCAAAGCTGGAAAATGGAGCAGCTACAGAGGGGCAGCTGTGACACACAGAGCCCCGAGGGGTAGAGAGCAGTGTCCCTGTGTCCCTCAGTGCAGGACAGACCTGGAGGGGCTGGAGCATGTCCAGGGCAGGGAACGGAGCTGGGAAGGGGCTGGAGCCCCAGGAGCAGCTGAGGGAGCTGGGAAAGGAGCTCAGCCTGGAGAAAAGGAGGCTCAGGGGGGACCTTGTGGCTCTGCACAACTCCTGACAGGAGGGGGCAGCCAGGGGGGTCAGGCTCTGCTGGCAGGGAACAGGGACAGGAGGAGAGGGAACAGCCTCAGAGGAGGCTCAGGTTGGATAATGGGAAAATTCCTTCATGGGAAGGACTGTCCAGCCCTGGCACAGCTGCCCAGAGAAGTGCTGGAGTCCCCATCCCTGGAGGGGTTTAACAGCCATGTGGATGTGGCAGCTGGGGACAGGGGTCAGTGGTGGCCTTGGCAGTGCTGGGGGAACAGTTGGACTTGAGGATCTCAGAGGGCTTTTCCAACCTAAAAACCATTCTGGGATTCCATGTGTGTGTGTGTATGGGGGCTGAAACACAGGCAGGCATCAGTGCTGCTTCCACAAGCCTTACCAGTGTATTTCTTCACAATCTTTCCAAAACTCTTCTCAGGAGGAGCCAAAAGAGCTTTGCAAGATGCCACTTTGCTGCCTTGTGGAGGAGGTGGAGGGTTGGTGGTTGTTTTCTTGCTCTGTCTTTTGACTACAATACTCTGATTCCTATTTCCAACAGGAGAAGAAGTTGGGAAGCCCTATGGAAAAGTATGGATCAAGCACTGAAACCTCCTGAACAGGAACCTCAGAGACTGAGGGGCAGAGCTGGCAGGGAGCACAAGAGGAGATGAAATGAACTCAGCTGATGCTTTTGTGGGAGCTCTGGAGAGTCACAGTCAGTCCTGCTGGACACGAACAAATGTCCCTCCTGTCCCCTGACCAAATGTCCCTCCTGTCCCCTGCGGACACTTGTGAATAGCAGTGAGCAAAAACGCGAGGGGAAGGTGTGATTACAGGGAAACAACAGCTCATTAGCAGATAATTGGGGGCTCAGCAGCACAGCTCATTGCCAGGAAAGAAAATTTTTTAAAAATTTAAAACAATGGCTTGATAAAAATAGAAACTTGCTCATTCTCCAGCTCGGAACAGCAGCGACACACAAAGTGCTGAACTCCCAGAACAGCTCAGGGTGCAGAGCTGGGGCCAGGGACTCCAGTCACTGCCTCTTGCCACACCTGGAAAAGGCTTCCCTGCCAGGAATCCCTGTTGGAAAAGCCAGGACTGGCCCCACTGGCAGGAGGTAAACACTCAACCTCAGTGCCTGCAGCATCACCTTCAGCTCCTCATTTCCTCTGCAAGCCCAGGAAGTGTCCAGGCATCCCAGCAGCTCCTGACAGTGCCCAAAGGGGCTCCAGGAGAGCTGCAGAGGGACTGGGGACAAGACATGGAGGGACAGGACACAGGGAATGGCTTCCCAGTGCCAGAGGGCAGGGATGGATGGGAGATTGGGAAGGAATTGTTCCCTGGGAGGGTGGGCAGGCCCTGGCACAGGGTGCCCAGAGCAGCTGTGGCTGCCCCTGGATCCCTGGCAGTGCCCAAGGCCAGGTTGGACATTGGGGCTTGGAGCAGCCTGGGACAGTGGGAGGTGTCCCTGCCCATGGCAGGGGGGGGGTGGGGTGAGCTTTAAGGGCCCTTCCACCCCAACCCATTCCTTGACTCTGGGAGCTGTGGTGACCTTGCAGGAGGCCCCATCACTCCGAAATCCTGCCCAGTCAGCCTGGATATCCAATTACTCTCTCCAGCAGCTCCTCCCAAAGCTGCCTTTGAAAGCATTTCTCTTCCCTGGATAGATCCACACCAGCAGGACCGAGGCACAGACCTCCTGCCCCTTTCTGAGCCTCTGCAAGATCCACATCCAGCTGAACATCTCCTTTTTGCCTTTGACCAAACCACTCCTGCTCTAACTCCTCCGAATTTGCAGCCCACACCTGGTCCAAGACATGCCAGCAGGGAGGCCTTGCCCTACCTGCAGCTCCAGCACCATCTCCAAGTGAATATTTAGCCCAGGGACACAAGTGGCATCATAAATAATTCAGTCACTTGCTCTCGTCCAAAGCTTGTGAGGAAATGCACAAAACTTGTTAATTCACTGTTTCTGTTGGTTTAGTCATTGAATCCTTCAGTACCCAGTGATTCCTCCGGATTTGTATCACTCCCCCATAATGAAATGGAGCAGCTGCCCCCATCTGGTGGCACCACAAGCTTGGGGACAAGAAGTCCCCATGGCCCTGAAGGGGTGACAGGCAGGAGCAGGACACCAGGCCGGGCACAAGCAACTTCCTTAGCCAGGAACAATCCCAGAAAAAGGGCAGAAATAACTACAATTCGAATATTTTGGAGCAGAGTTTTTTTCACAGCAGAAAGTCCCAGAAGGGAGTGCTGTCACAGCTGGGGGGGGACACCCTGCTCTCCCACAGACAACAGCAAACCCTGGCACACTGCTACCGAAACCATCACAGGTCTTGGATGTCTGCTCCAGCATCACTGAACATCCATTTTTTATGATGCTTAAACATTTTCCAGCCCCAGGTCCATCTCCGATGTCAGCAGGGTGAAGAGGGGAGCTCCCAGATGGGCTGGCCTCTCCTCCTGACACCCATCACTGAAGGAGGATGGTCTTGGAGGGCTCCCAGAAGCTCCCATCCCTAAGGATAACATCATCCTTGGTGTATCCAGAACCACTCCCAGGGGCTCATCACACAGAATCTGGCCCAGGATTTCTTTTATTTTGTGTTTTTTACCAAGAGCTTCTTTTTTTTCTGGAAGTCTCCCATCAGCAGGGAACACACATCCTGCCCCAGGCTTCCTCGAGCTCACGGAAAGCAGTGGGAGATGTGCAAAGGACACTCCTACATTGCTGTCAGCTCTCTCCTTGCTCGCTAACCCCGTTAACAAGAAGGAGATGACAAGGGCCCTCATTCCAGGGAGGGGGAGCAGAGGCAGAGGGAGGCAGGGAAGGGACAGGGCTGTCTGTGATGGCCCTGACCCTGTCACACCCACGGCTGTGCAGGATCACACGGGAACAGCAAAACCCAGCTGTGATGGTGTGCTGGAACATGGGCAGCCCATCCCAAACTGCTGCTGGCCCACCCAGAGCAGCTCAGAAAGGGCACCTGAGCCTCTCTTCTCCCAAATCCAGCAGCTAACGTGTTCCTTGCCTTGGGATCAGGGCTCAGCACATCCCTGCAGGCCCCAAGCTCAGCTCATCCCAGGCTTTGGAGAAGCATCCTGGCTGAGCCGCAGTGCGGACACGGAGCTGGAGACACGTCCTGATGGGCACTGAAACCCTCCTGAGCTGCCAGGGCTCAGCTTACCCGGGGTAAGAGGATCCGGGGTGTCAGTTATCCACCGTCCTCCGATTCCCCAAGGTCAGGATGTGCCAAAGCCACAGGAGAAATGTGCAGGATCTCAGAGCCTCCCAGACCCCCAGGCTCAGGGAGGATGGCAGAGGGGCAGCAGCAGCCCCAAAAAGGCATCCAACTTACACCTGCTTTCCCTCTGGCTTTACATCCTGGTCCCTCAGTACTCACAGGCACCAGAAGCCTCCAAGCCCAACAAGTCCAAGCTGTGCCCAGTCCCCATCTTGTCACCAGCCAAGAGCACTGAGTGCCACATCCTGTCATTCCTGGGATGGGGACTCCCCCAATGCCCTGGGCAGCCCCTGCCAATGCTTGACCACCATTTCCATGAAGGAATGTTCCCAATATCCAATTTAAACCTCCCCTGGCCCAGCCTGAGGCTGTTCCCTCTCCTCCTGTCCCTGTTCCTTGCGAGCAGAGCCTGACCCCCCCCGGCTGCCCCCTCCTGTCAGGAGTTGTGCAGAGCCACAAGGTCCCCCCTGAGCCTCCTTTTCTCCAGGCTGAGCTCCTTTCCCAGCTCCCTCAGCCTCTCCTGGGGCTCCAGCTCCTTCCCAGCTCCATTCCCTTCCCTGGACACGCTCCAGCCCCTCCAGGGCTCTCTTGTGCGGAGGCTCCCAGAGCTGCCCCAGCACTGGAGGTGCCCCAGCGGTGCCAGCACAGGGGACAGGCACTGCCCTGCTCCTGCTGCCACCCCAGGGCTGGCACAGCCCAGGTGCCCTTGGCCTCTTGCCCACCTGGGCACACCTGGGCTCTGTCCAGCCCTGCCATCAGCACCCCCAGGACTTTTCCCACCAGCAGCTTTCCAGCCCCTCTGCCCCCACGTCACCACCCCTGCAAGGACAGGTGATTTCACGGGTGCCACTCAGTGACAGACCTGTCCCCACGGCCAGGGCACTGTCACATGTCCAAGTCTGAGCTCAAAGTCACTGTTCCATTGCCTGTGCTGAGCCAGGACCATCACCCATGGGCCCCATGGCTGGCACCCACCTCCCTTACAGCCAGGACAGCCCCAAGCCCCCTCCTGGAGCCGGCTCAGTTCCTGCTGTGGGAGCACAAGTAAATCCAGGTTTGATCCCTGCAGGAAGCACCAGCACAGCAACACTGGCTGCAGGGACAGCTGCTGCAGCAGCAGGACACAGAGTAGGACAGGCTGAGGCTGGGCTACTCTCTGCTCCCTGCACAGCAGGTCCTGTCAACGATTTACTGCCAGAAGCTCCTCGGAACAACCAATCCATCCCTGGAATCTCTCAGCAGCTCGGCACAGAGAGGGAGAAGGGCACTCTATGCAGCACAGGAAGTGCTGTGCTGGCTGTCAGTGCAGCCAGGTCAGGGGAAAAAAGGGAAAAAGAAATAAAGAAATCAATTCCTGCTGCACCCAGAGCCTCTATTTGCAGAGGCATTTGATGGAGCTGGGAGTTCATCTCCCTTCCAATTTTATAAGAGCGCTCCTGGTCTCTAATTACACCACCAGACTGTCAAGATGGCCACTTCCTCCCTAATTACTGTGCTTTGTAATTAAGATACAGCTAATAAACCCCTGTTATTAGTGATTGCTGCTGATCAGCTCTGAGGTGCAGAGCAGCTCCTGCCTTGTGCCTGTGCCGGGAGCTCCCACGCAGCGCATCCATGACATGGAATCCCAGGATTATCTGGGTTGGAAAAGCCCTCTAAGGTCATCAAGTCCAACCATTAACCTCCAACACAGCCAGGCCCAACCCTAAACCGTGTTCCTGAGCCATTTCCGTGGCACCTGCACATCCCTGGGATGCATCCCCGGGATGCTTCCTCTCCCAGCCAAGCCACATGTGCATGTGGGCAGGAATCCACCTTCACAGTTGCTAAAAATGAAAGGGAACAGGGCAGAGAGGACATCATTTGGAAAGCAAATGAACATTCCCTGCCCTCAGCACACGATCTGCTGCTGTGCTGAGGGCTGAGGGCTCTCTGCTGCGAAGGGTGGGCTTGGCCAGCTCTGGGCACTGCGACATTCCCTGATGGCACTCAGGGCCCCACTGGACACTCGCTGCCCTACAAGCTCATCCCATGGAATAGAATCATGGAATAGAAACATGGAATACCCTGAGCTGACCCACGAGGATCATTGATCCAGCTCCTGGCCCTCCACAGACACCCCAACAATCCCACCCTGGGCACCCCTGGCAGCGCTGCCCAAACGCTCCTGGAGCTCTGGCAGCCTCGGGGCTGTGCCCATTCCCTGGGGAGCCTGGGCAGTGCCCAGCACCCTCTGGGGGAAGAACCTTTCCCAAAATCCAGCCTGAATCTCCCCAGGCACAGCCCAGTGCACACAGAGATCTCCACATCCACCTCTGCCAGCCCTGGGGGTCAAGTGCAGCTGTGGGGGGAAGGTTTCCTTCCACTTCTGCCCTGGACATCCCAGCTCCCACTGAGCTCCCTGAGCTCCCACTGGTTAAAATGCGAGGATTCCACAGCATGAAACATCTCCAAACATCTCTGTGGACATTCCTGCATTGCTATTTCACCTGGAAAAACCATCCACAGCAAAGGAGACCACGCAGGGCCCCATGTCAATGCACCCTGTGTGCCCCATGACTCACATGTGGAGCATCCAGTCTTTATTTTTAAAAAGGTGAATCCAACAGCCCTGATCAGAGACTTTTAGTGCTTTTCACAAATAAATCAGCAGCCACAACTGCTGAAGTTACAACAAAACACCAAAACACCTCCAAGCTCCCCAGCAGCTCCAGCCAGGCACAGCCCCAGCCCAAACTCTGGACTCTTAACCCAGGAGCAGAACAACCTGGATGGAGCTGATGGATTCACAACCTCCTCCTGAGGAGGAAAGAGCCCCCCACCTCAAGAAATTTCTAAATAAATCTAGAAAAAGGCTGAACCAACACTTCTGCTTTGGGAGCAGCTACAGCCTGTCCATCAGCAATGCTCCAGCAGCCACATGTGCCTGGATCTCCTGGAAATTTAATCCAGCTCATTCCTGAGCAGACTTTAAACACTCATTTAGATGGCTCCTAGCTGGGGCATGAAATAAATACACTCTGCATGTCTGTAGGGAGAGAAATGCATTTTTCCATCTATTTTATTCACCCCTCTGTGTGCTGAAGCTGTGGGCCAGGTGCAACCCAGGGTCTGAAATTCCTTTGAGGATAATCATCCATGTCACCACCAAATATTAACGAAAGATTGCATTTGGGCATGGTAAGAAACCCAGGCCCAGCACCAAACACACAGCAAGGAGCTGGAGAGGGAACTTCCTGATGGAAACACCCTCTGAAAGCAGGAACAGTGCTGCTTCCACTGCCAAGAGCTTTGAGATCCTCAAAATTAACTAATGATAAGCTAATTATCTTTATCTGTTAGCTACCCACAGACCTTTCTGTGCACAGCAAGTGAAGTGTCTGCATTTCTCTGTCTCTGAACACTTCAGCACCTGAGCCCTTCCTCCTTAATTGGGCTGATGCCCACGAAGCCAAAACCCAAGATCCCTGAACCAGATCAGCTCCTTAACACACAAACACAGAACAAAACATCTCCTCAAATCCAGCTTCACCTTTCTTTGTCACTGGCGAACCAAAAAGGCACTGGGACAAGTTGTGCCATCCTCATCCCTGGCAGTGCCCAAGGCCAGGCTGGACAGGGCTTGGAGCAGCCTGGGACAGTGGGAGGTGTCCCTGCCCATGGCAGGGGTGGAATGGGATGAGCTTTAAGGTCCCTTCCAACCCAATCTTTCTGGAATATTGAATCATTCAACCCAAAGGTTCGATAATTGGCTTTATCTTCCAAGCACAAAAGGAACTCCTAAGCCACCCAAAGCCTCCAGGCTGAGCTCTTTCGTTCCCAAGGAATCTCCTGCTGAGCAGAGCCAGGCCCATCTTTTCCCTGGGCTGCTCATTAAAAGTCATCAGCATTTTAAACATACCTCAGACAGCTCCTTTGGAAGAGATAAGTGGATTTGAGAACAAAATTTTGGGAGGAAAAAAATCATGAGGATTTCCAAATGAAAAGCAAAGCCTCCTTGGGACTATTTTCCCATCCAAAATACTGCATTTCCAATGGGGAATGTGCTTACCAGAGGGACACACTTTGCACATGACAGTTTTTACAGTAAATTGGTTTTAAAAGCAAACATTTTCCCAGCTTTGGCATTCAGTTTGCTGTTAAAACATGGAAAATATTTGTCTGTCATGTCCCAGGGCCAAAGCCCCTGGGCTTGTCAAATTTGTTCCCCATGTGTGAAATGGATGTTCTCCCACCAGACAGGGAAAAATTTTCCATGTCACTGCAAAGCTTTCCCAAAATACCACCATAAAATGGGGGAAAGATGCTTTGGGGGCAGAAAAAGACCAGCCCAGCCAAGGAAATACCCCAATCTCACCTCAGACACCCTTGGAAACATCTCCCCAGGTTCTTCCCTGCAGTTCCCAAGCCCACTCCCCCTTTCTCCAGTGCTCACCACTCACCTTCCCCCAAATTTTCACACAAGGCTGGTTTCAGCTTTTGATGAGAATAATTCTGGTTTGGGGCATTTTATTCTCCACTGAAGCCTCGTTATGTAAAGCTCTGTGCAGAACTCCTGGAACACGCATGTCCTTACGTCACCCAGCTGGAAAAACAGCTCGAGAAGGAAACCAAAGGAAAGGGGACAATCTGGATTTGATAAAAAAGATTTTTTTTTTTTTTGGTCATCTGAAACCAGCTGTAAATCCTCAATTGCTTGAGTTTTGATTTGACCTATTTGTATTCCTCCTTTCCTCGCCCTTTTCTGGGGGAAGGAAATTGCATTTAGATAAAATAATTTATTGTGAAGTGATGCTTGAGAGCAGGATGGGAGCACAGGAGGGAGCAGAGTGACACAGGGCTACGGGATCATGGAATGGGGTGGGTGGGAAGAGACCTTAAAATCCATTCAGTGCCACCCCTGCCATGGGCAGGGACACCTCCCACTGTCCCAGGCTGCTCCAAGCCCCAATGGCCAACCTGGCCTTGGGCACTGCCAGGGATCCAGGGGCAGCCACAGCTTCTCTGGGCACCCTGTGCCAGGGCCTGCCCACCCTCCCAGGGAACAATTCCTTCCCAATATCCCATCCATCCCTGCCCTCTGGCACTGGGAAGCCATTCCCTGTGTCCTGCTATTAACCCAAACTACATCTAAGAAGCAACATTTGGATTTGACCATCACAAGGCCCAGGTGTGAAACCCCCAGTGCTCCTAGCTCCCTGCAGGCACCACCCTTGGAGCACCACGGGGACAGAAATAAAACACAGGGTGTGATGAGTGAGCTGCCAGTGCCCAGGATCAGGGGAACTGTCTCTGGTCTGGAAGGAAAGCAAAGAACATCCTGCAAATCTTCATTTCTCACCAGCAGCCTTCACTCCAAAATGCCACATTTTGCTCGGCCCCAGCGCTGATGAACCATGGAATGGTTTGGGTGGGAAGGCACCTTAAAGCCCATCCAGTGCCACCCCTGCCATGGGCAGGGACACCTCCCACTATCCCAGATTGCTCCAAGCCCCATCCAACCTGGCCTGGAACACTTCTGTGAATTGTTATGCTGCCACAAAGCAATACAGAAGTTGAACTGAAAGGCAGGACCCACTCCCAGCCCATGCTGCTCCATCCCACTCAGGAAAAAAACCACCAAAACAGGGATTTCTGCCCCAAAGCAGTGCAGATTTGGGCCTAGCACCCTTTGCCCCATAAAGGACAGTGCTCCTGCACACCCAGCACTGAGCTCTACTGGAAAACACCTGGAATAAGGCAGGGAGCAGTAACAGATGGGACATTTTAGTGCACACCTTAAACCACAGCTCAGCGTTCCTGGAGAACATCTCTGCCTCTCTCACACGGCGTGGGCAGGGAGCAGCACAGGACCAACACAGCAACGCTCTCATTCCATCTCAGCTCCAAAGGAATTTGGCTTAGAACTAAAAAAACACATCCTGACACCAACACAGGGACAGATTTACCCACGACAAACAGACCAATACCCTGTGCAATTAAAGGTCCCCAAAAAGAACAAATTACCAGCAAATTTAACTTCTTTTGGTATTAAAACTGAGTAAATCTGAGTCAATCTGGATTTTTTTTAAAACACCTGATAAAGCAGGAGGAGCCCCACACCTCATCCATCTCCAACCAAGCCCAGCAGAGCTGTAGCATGTGATGCCTGCGGGGCAGATTCCACATGTGCATTCCTAATATCCTTAGGTGTGGGGTCCAACACCCCCTCCCCACCCCAGGGCAGACACCCCGCTAGAGCAGCCCCTCCATCGCTCCCCAGCACATCAGGGAAGCCCCAGGGATCCATCCAGAACGCCGGGAAGGCCACTAACCCTTGTGGAACTTATTCAGACAGCCGGCGTTGCAGAAGGAGCGGAGGGATCCTGTCTCCCAGCAGCCCCTACCCTTCATCCCCACCGCGGGCTCGCTCTCGCCGAGGCTGCCTCCTACATGGCTGGGAGCTTTAGGATGGAGGAAAACCCACAGCAATGGAGAGAGAAGGGCACAGGGAAACGTCCTTATTGCAGTGCCACATTCCCCATCATCCATCCCCGGCACATGCTGCCTAGCAGGGCACTACGGCTCCATCATCAAACCAGCCTCGTACCAGCATGCACCACGGAGCAGCTCTTAACTCCATCCCTGCCGGAAAACTGCCTCATCCTGCCAAAAAAACAGGGATAGAGAACACCAGCAGCAGCCCCATCCCAGGGAGGCTCGGCTGGGGCCAGCTCCGGAGCGGTGCTCTTGGATTTCTGGCCCCAAACCCAGAGGGATGCTGTTTTTTAGGGAGGGAGGGGGAGATTTGGAAGCTTGTCCCTTTAAATGCTGCTGGAGGTTATTTTTAGGACATTGGCTTAAAATAAAGATCAGAATTCCTTTTTTTTTTTTTTTTATCAGAAAGTCCATTATCCGTTTTACTCACTCGGCCACATTTCACATCCCAGCGACTCCGTAACAAACCCCCAGAGGCTCCTCCAGCCCTGGCACTCCTGAGATCCATTTTCCCGCCCCTCCTTTCCAAAACCATTGGATTTTCCCAGCCTGAATTTTCCCAGTCTCGAGGGAATGACTAATTCCGGAGGAAAAATGCTGCATAAATCCCAATTCAGTGTGAGCCCAGCAGCTGCAGCCGGGAGCTGCTGCGTGTGTGCAGCAGCATCCAGAGCATGGAGAGGGAATTGGGAATCTCCAGGACCCACATGGATTAACAGTTTGCATTTGATCATTTTTCCCTCTCCAGCTGGATACAAGGATTTACAGCAAGAAGGAAAGGTTTATATTCCAGCTTTGAAATTGGAACCACTCTCTGTGGACACATTTAAATAGAGAAGCATGGACTGTGGAAGAATTCCGGGTGGAAAAAGGAGAAATTCAGGAAGATCACACTGTCACCACACTGTGCATTCAAGGCAGGGAAGCTAATGTTGGCAGCACACACACACAGAGATTTTACCAAATTATTTGTATATTTATTGGTGATTTGTGTAAGAACCAGCAGGTTTTTAATGGGAAAACAACCACCACAAGAGACTGGATTTTTAATTGGAGAGGAGGGGGAGTTCTTGATGGGATTTAGGTCAAAACAAGCATTTCCAGCTCTGATATGAGATCCAAGGACCTGCTGGAGGCAAGATCTGGGTTTGGACACTGAGACCAGAGCCAGTACCTGTACAGGGCTGTACACACACAGACACACACACATCTATATTCTGTATCACATCCTCATCCCCAGCCCCCGTGGGTGCCCATGACTAGCAGGGATGGATGAGACACAGCTCAGCTCCACTCCTGCTGCAGGAACTCAAGGCAGGATCATGGAAAACAGAACTAAGATCCTCTCCCATCAGGATAACATTCCCAAACTCCCACAGCTCTGCATCTTCTCTGCCAGCTGCCCCCAAACTCCTCCAGCCAATATTTAAGTCACAGCCCCAGTCACTCATCTGAACATCTGGAAATCAGTCCTGAAGCTCCCTGTTTATCAACAAATTGTAAGTTTATCACTGGATTTAGCTCGTTCTGCTCCAAACCAAGAGTTACCTGAATCCCAGGATCAACAGAAGGTGCCTGGGAACAGCTCCCTGCCCTGTTGCTCTGTGTCAGGATGAGCTTTCTCCTTTCTTTCCTTGGGAAATGCTGGAATCGTGATGTAACTGATGAAACTCAGGAGGTGACTCAGGTGGGAACAGGAATGAGGGTATGGAACACCCAGGGCTGGATGAGGGGCCAGGGAAAGGCTGGGATAAACACAATGAATGAGGGGAAGCAGGAGGAGACCACCCATCTCCCCATGGCACACAGAGCATCTCACAGCCACACTCCCAGAGCACGGATCTCCCAGCAATACCAGACCATTCACCTTCCAGAAACTGTATCAAATTTAAAAAAAAAAACCAAAATGTAGCTTCTACCTGCCAAATATTTTGCCTGGAAGAAAACAAGGTGAGTAGGTCAGAGGATGGGTGCAGTTTGGGTTTAGTCTGACTTCTTTTCCAAGTTTGATGAAATTCCAAAACAAACTGGAGAACTTCAAGTATTCTGTTTCCCTATTCCCCAGCGTTCCCATCAACATGCCCAGCTGCAGCTGCTGCACTGTCCTGCCTGACATCTCCTTTATCACTATCCAGTTAATCTTGAAAGCACCCATAATTCCTAATTTTCTAGCATCTTTACAGCTCTGCCACATCCACCTCCCAAACCAGCTGATAAAAACATCAGGTGATTGTTACCAAGCCCTGCCAGGTTTAGCGGGGCCAAACCACCTCAAACTCCAGCTCATCCATTAAAATCGATCGGAAACACTTTCTTTGGAGCAGTTACAATAACTTCTCCCTGGTTCAGAGCTTCCCTGCACTGGGCAGAATCGTGGAATGGGTTGGGTGGGAAGGGACCTTAAATCCCATCTCGTTCCAGCCCCACGGGATTGCTCCAAGCCCCATCCAGCCTGAACACGGGGCAGAGTGGGAGGAAGGGCTGCCCCACACCACCTGGAGAACCCTCAAGTATGGGAACACCCATCACTTTATCCATTTACAATCAATTCAAGTGTCTCACCAACTCCAGGGGCTCTCCAAACCCAGCACACACCCGGGAGGAGCCCAGCCCCACCCGCTGCACCCAGAGAGCTCAGCCCCCTCCTGCCTCCCCCCAGGCTGCATTTAGGGAATTACATACTGCGTTTCCCACAGCACCTCTTCCTCATCCAGCGCTCCGGAGGGGAAGCAGGGGCGGGGGGAGTGGGATCAGAGCCGGACGGCTCCGAGCCCGGGCCAGCCTTCCCTCGGGATGCTCTCCGCAGGCTCCATATCCTCATTTCTTCCCTTCCCCTCTCCGCAGCTCTCATTCCCCGTGCTCAGGGCTGGGAGTGCCTCCTCCTCCTTCTCTTCCTCCTCCTTTTCCTCCTCCTCCTCCCTCTCCTGCACCTCACTCGCAGCAGCTGCGCTGCCCCAGCACGTGGAAAACGGGCCCAGAAAAAACAGAAACTTGGGGAATTTCACCTTTTACAAGTTTCCAGTGGAAAAGCCCCAAATCAGCCCCTTTTTGGGGTCTCTTCTGGAGCACATCAGGGCAGAGCTGCACATCAAGGGTGACACACAGACATTCCTTGCCCAATTTCAAGTCCTTGCTTCAAATCTTATGATCATAAAACCACCTAAAAAAAATTCTGGGGACTTGTGCCTGCACTGAAATATATTATAATATACTAAATATAAGATATTAAATACAGTAATTTACTGTATATAATCTAATACTGCTCTGAAATACTCTTTCCAGAAATGCCCAAATACTCCAAAATAAAACAGCTGCACTAATTCCAGGTGCTCCTGCTTTGGGATTCATGTGTTTTGAAGGCAGGGAGTTATTCCCAACTCTCAAATGATCTCCCTGCTCCAAGTGCAGGGATTGTCTCTGCCCCCTGCAGACACAAAGGAGAAGTGGCCATTTCCCTCTGCAAAAACCTCTTCAGTATTGGAAAACACTCAACACATCTTCATCTCCTGCTGCTTTGGAGGTTTTTAATAAAATTTTATTCTTTCAAGTCTTTCCTAGAGGGGTGGGTGTCCCTCAGCTCCCCAAACTCCTGCTGTCTACTTAAAGCATGATGCCCAAAAAACCCCACATATATTCACCCACACAGGAGTGAAGTGAACATGTCTTAAATATCACGGAATCATGGAATGGTTTGGGTGGGAAGGGACCTTAAAGCTCATCCAGCTCCTCATCCTATCACTATCCCAGGCTGCTCCAAGGCCTGTCCAACCTGGCCTTGGAAACTTCCAGGGATGGGGAATCCACAAACTCCCTGGGCAACCTCTTCTCCAACCCTTCTTGGTCCTCCTCCCTCCCAGGAAAAGCCAATCTCCCTGTGCCTACAGTGTCAGAAAACTCTTGGGACTTTCAAAAGGAAACATATTCAGCACTTTAAACCTTCTCCAGCCAAGGAGAGAACATTGGATCTTCTCTCTTGCTCCGTGTGAATCTAAGAAAGAATTATTTATACAGTAAAGAAAAAGAAAAAAACCAACCACTTATACTGGAGGGATTTTCTTTCCTGACTGAGAACTCCAGCCCCTGGCTACCACCAGGAAACACCACTGCAGGTCCTGAGCACTTCAAGCCCCTTCTTGCCAATCTCCAGGCTGCAAATCTCAACCCAGGGATGCCCAGAATCCAACCTGGTCCAAGGTCAGCCACAAAGGCTGTGTCCAGAGGAACAGCTCCCTGAAGGCTCTTCAGCAGCTCTGCCCAACAGTTGGCTTCATTTACAGTTTGTTCCTGGCTCCATTTGTTGTGTTCCTTCTAAAAATGCTGCTGGAGTGGGAGAAACCCCCACGTGCCCCACCGTGGTGACACTGAATCCCAGGGTGGGTTTGTGTGCTGTGTAAACCTAGGATTCCTCAGTTACACAATTCACCCTCGAGATGGAAATCAGTGGAACAACCAAAACATCCTTGTTTTAGTGTCAACAGGCAGTTGGAAGAGCTCACAGGTGATGTTTTCATCACACTCCAACAGTTCTGCTCCCAGACTGCTGGAGGAACTTGGTTCATCCAGGAGCTCCATCCTGCAGCCAGAGGCTGGAGAGCAGAGGCAGAACCTGGAGGGAATTTGAGGATTCTTTATTCCTTTCCTTGTTTAAAGCCAGACATTCACCCTCCAGCACATTTTCTCTGCACCTCTTACTGCCAAGATACCAAGGAGGGAAACAAAACAGGAAAATGCTCCTCTGGGTCAGGCTCCCCAGGGCAGAGAGGGAAAGGAGAGGCCACTTGAGACGCCTTAAAATGACAGAGAAGAGAGGTGAGAGGTGGGTTAGCTGGGAACTAACAGTTCCCAGGAGATGCAGCCCCACTGGAAAGGGAATTGCTGGTTCTGTGGAGTCACAATACCAGCAAAACCATCCAGCAGCTCTCCACGGAGCCCAACACTCCCTGCAGCCTGCAGGAGTTACACTCAGGTAGGAGAGCTCTCCCAGTGCTCCCCAGGCAGCACCCAGGTCACTGAGTGCCCTGGGATGGCAGCACTGCCTGCTCCATGCTGCTCTCCCCGGGAATGAGCTGTACTCCTCCAGCAGGGAATCCTGCCAGGAACAAGCACACCCTGCACCATTTCTGGGAAGAAGGAGCAGTGCTGCTGGTAGTGCTCACGGGCTGCCTGCAGGTCACTGCTCCGAACCTGGCAGCACTGGGAGCACCAACCTCCTCAGAACCACACCAGAATCCCAGGATCACTGAGGCTGGAAAAATCCTTCCAAGGCCGTCGAGCCCAAGCTGTGCCCGATGCCCACCTTGTCCCCAGCCCAGAGCACTGAGTGCCAGGTCCAGGCCTTCCTTGGACACTCCAGGGATGGGCACTGCAAACCTCCCTGGGCAGCCCCTTCCAGTGTTTAACAACACCTTCCAGGAAGGAAATTTTTCCTGATATCCAACCTGAACTTCCTCTTCATAAACCAACCTCCATGGTGGGAAAACCTCCTCCTGCAGCACCCTGTTTAAATAGGATTAACAGCTTTTCTACCCCTCCATCCTCTCCCAAGTCAGAGTCAGCACCTTGCACCATCAAATCCTTCTTGCTGCTGCTGTTTGCACCCAAGGGTTCAGCCATTCCTCCCTCCATCCTGTCAGGAGCTGAGGGATCACCCAGTGCACCATGCCACCACTGTGCTACGACACCTAACACCCACCACACCCCTCAGTGAGGCTCTGGCAGCAGCTGAAGTCCCTATCAGCACATTTGGGGGAAAATCCCAAACTGGGTGTTTATCATCCTGGCATGCTTTCAGTCCTCCTTGTTTTCCCTTCTCTTGCCCAGCTTTAACTGTAAATGAGTATTTGAGTTCCTCGTGAATGAGTTACTGCCAGAGGGAGAGCTGCTCCCTGAGGAGATTCATTTTAAATTGGAAACACTCCTTAGAGCTGAATTTTTAGTTGAAGCTACAAATCTAATAACTGAGGTCAAAACTCCCTGGTTATCCATCTGCAGGAGCAGCATCCCTGCCAACATGTTATTACAGCACCACGAAGAAGTCATTTTCCATGGAAAAAGGCAAGCTCTGGTGCTGCCCCATCCATCCTTGGAGGAGTGGCTCTGCACTCCATGCTAGGTTTGTGTCTTGCCTGCAGCATGGCCTCCTGCAGGAAGCAGGAGCTGGATCCCTGCTCACACTCATCCCAGGACAGGGCTGCTGCAGGAGAGGCTGCTGAGCCCACCCAGGGCACCAAATGTCCCCAGCCCAGCAGGGCCAAGACCCCCAGCAGACCTCCCAGGAGGAGCAGCATTCCATTAATCCCACCCCTCCCCAACGGAGCCAATGGAGCAGGCTCCAAGTTATTACACAAGAGAGATTTTCGTCAAATGAAGTAAAAAGCTGAGCAGAATAAAAGTGGCATTATATCCACTCCAAGTTGATCTTCTCTCCCTAGAGTGGCAGCTTTAGTTTAAAGACTCCTAAAACTCCATAAGAATTATCAATTTCCCAGGTGGAAATGCCCCGAAGGAGCCTCTGCTGGCATCAGATGGCAGAGCTGGGAGGAGCAGAGGCGCTGCAGGAGCACAGGCACTGCCAGGTGCCAGCACAGCCCAGCTGGATGAGACTTCCAGCCCCGAGTGTCGGCGCAGGGGAACTGGGAAGTCTCCACATGCTGTGAGCACCCCGGGGGCTGCAATGCTGGGAGAGGAGGAGCAGCCCTGACTCTCCTGCCCCACCCGAGTGCCCGAGCAGGGTCTGGCTGGCAAATCCCTCTTTTCCAAGACATCCATCAAAGGCGAGTTGCAAACTCAAGCACAGGCAGCAAATAATCTCGGCGCCTTCAAGGCCGGGCTGTCCGCAGGGACAGAGCTTACGCAAGAGCTGGGAAACCTCATAGCAAACGGAGCTCCAGAGGCAGCCAGGAATCCATGGAAGCAGCGTGCCAGGAGAGGGCACCCTGCTCCTGCTGCATGGTTTGGGATGGGAGCCGGGAGCAAACCAACAGGGCTGGAAAATGCCCAGCGGGAAATGCCCTGAGGGTGCCGGGACAGTGACTGGACATGAGTCCAAGGGTGCCCAGGTGGGCAAGAGGCCAAGGGCACCTGGGCTGTGCCAGCCTTGGGGTGGCAGCAGGAGCAGGGCAGTGCCTGTCCCCTGTGCTGGCACCGCTGGGGCACCTCCAGTGCTGGGGCAGCTCTGGGAGCCTCCTGACAAGAGAGCCCTGGAGGGGCTGGAGCGTGTCCAGGGCAGGGAACGGAGCTGGGAAGGGGCTGGAGCCCCAGGAGAGGCTGAGGGAGCTGGGAAAGGAGCTCAGCCTGGAGAAAAGGAGGCTCAGGGGGGACCTTGTGGCTCTGCACAACTCCTGACAGGAGGGGGCAGCCGGGGGGGGTCAGGCTCTGCTGGCAGGGAACAGGGACAGGAGGAGAGGGAACAGCCTCAGGCTGGGCCAGGGGAGGCTCAGGCTGGATAATGGGAAAATTCCTTCATGGGAAGGACTTTCCAGCTCTGACATGGCTGCCCAGTGCAGTGGTGGAATCCCCATCCCTGGAGGGATTTAACAGCCACATGGATGTGGCACTTGGGGACATGGATTAGTGGTGGCCTTGGCAGTGCTGGGCAATGGAGGGATTTGGGTGATCTTTGGGCCTTTCCCAGCCTAAACAATTCTGTGATTCTGTGACTGCAGCATGCTCAGTAACCCATGTACCTTGTCCAGAGGGATGTCAGAAATCCCATGGGATGGAAGGCACACATGGCTCTACAGGTACTCTGTTCCCTCAAGCTGTGAGAGCCAGCAATTCCCTGATCCCTGAGTAACAAATAAACATCCAACCCAAATTCCTTTATGGGCAGGGAGAACCCTGAGGGACTCCCTGTGCCCTGTGAGGATTGCACAGAGCTGCTGAACCCCACCACCAACCCAAATCCCATTTTCCCTTCTGTGGCCAGGAGCAGGAGCTGTTGGGCTTCATTAGACACAAACACCACAAGGTTTCCTGCCAGTCCCTCATTCCTCCGTGTCCAACAGCTCTGCCACCTCCCCCTCTGCCCAGCCCAAACCTCCTGAGATGCCTTCAGACCCATTGAAGGATCAGTTTTCACCTGGTGACTCAGTTTTAATTAGCAAGAACTGTTATTGTTTCCAGAGCTCAAACTGGATTTACCTCCAAAAGCCTTTTTGTGTGCCAGGTAAAGAAAAAAGCCCGTGGGAATTCAAATGACTGACAGTAACAGTGAGATACTGAACTGACTCCCCGAGCCGAGAATCTCCCCTTTGGTACTCCCAGTTGTATGAAAATCCCTGTTCTGTTGCTAAGCATGGCATTAAAAACTACTTACAGGTGGAACTGGCCACAAAAATCAGTAACAAGAGTCTGTTCCCAGCACCGAGAGAGCTCAGGGCACAAGAGCCAGGGCGAGCAGGATCTGCTGCAGGGCTGTGTCCCCTTCCTGCAGCCACATCTCCATGAGGACACCACAGCCTCTCACCATCCCGGGAATCCCCTGGGCTGGAATTGTTCATCCCATGGGCAGGGACACCTCCCACTGTCCCTTGGGCACTGCCAGGGATCCAGGGGCAGCCACAGCTGCTCTGGGCACCCTGTGCCAGGGCCTGCCCACCCTCCCAGGGAACAATTCCTTCCCAATATCCCATCCAGCCCTGCCCTCTGGCACTGGGAAGCCATTCCCTGTGTGCTGTCCCTCTAGACCCTTATCCAAATTCCCTCTCCATCTTTCTTGTAGGCTCCCTTTGGATACTCTCATCCTTTGGTTCTCCCAGTGGATAAAGTTTGGTTTTATCTGTGTGCCCAATCCCCTTTCATGTGTTGTTCCTCCACAAACCTGGGAATCTTAGTTTGGGAATAAGGTTTTCCAGCATATAAATATGATGCACGCTCCCATTTTAGACAGCACTAGAAGTGCTTGAAAGTTTTGATATTATTTTTAGCACAAATATTTTTGAAAGTCTTCCCGAGCTAAACCTGGTGTGTCACTGGTACTTAGGGAAACCACATTTTTTTGCCTGTTGTGAAAAATAACAACTTTGTAGTATATAGCAGTGCTCAAACACCAAAGCCTTGTCACCAAGGGTGAGTCTCTCCTGGTTCCCTGCCAGGCAAACACTGTGCATTCCCTGGGATCTTAAAAATCCACCCTTCCTGAGTGGGTGCAGAAGTGGGAAAGATGATCCCTGTTGTTCCTTCCCTGCTGCACTTGCTAACATTAACTGGGTTTGTCATTTTGGGAACTTTTAACCAGAGCTGGGATGAACTCAGTGCAGATGGTCCCTCTGCACTGGAATGCTCTGCCTGCTTGGGATAAAGGTGTCCCTGCCTTTGGGACAAGATGAGCTTCGAGGTCCCTTCAACCCAAACCATTCCATGAGTCTATGACCCTGCAAAGGCCCTTCCAACCCCTTTGGCTGGAAGTCACAAAGTGCCACTTGCAATTCCCCAAGGGAAATAATGAGCCCTGAGTTAAGGCGAAATGCAGGCACAGCTGCCCAGGGGTCACTGGTTTGGGTTTTGTAGCCTTGCCAAGTGACCTTAGGGAATTCTTTTGTCAAAAAGGGTTGTGGAAGGGAGGAGATCATGGAGAAGCAACAACAACAAAAAAAAGGCACTGAGAATTAGAGAAAGGAAACACTGATTGATAAACAGCTGGAAAACATGGAATTCTGGAAATCCCCTTACTCAGGCTACACACTCACAGTGTTTGTCCAGGGCACAGAGGGAAAGGGCCATAAATAATGAAATGAGGGGGGAAAAAACAGATTTAAGGAAACACAGGACATGGGCATGGAAGAAGCACAAACCAGTAACACAATCCACAGCATTGCTGGAAACAAGAATGGATTTGTGGTACCTACAAACACGGCACAGCAGAGACCATCCTGCCCCAGTATTTATCAATTTATAGCCATTTTTGCCCTGCTAAACTCCTGTTATCAACTCCAGGAGCAGCACAGTCCACAGGCAGGAATTTATCCCTCTCCCTCCCATTTTTGCTGGAGAACAATCTGCTCTCCAACTTGCCACAGGGGGAACTGAGTCTACAATAGAATCCTTTCGCCCCTGGGTTCTGCCCACCCTCCCAGCAGGCACCAGGCAGGACTGAGCAAGGACCCAAAGGGTTTCTCCTCCCTGTGTTCCTGCACCAAACTCCTTCTGCATCAGCCAAAAAAAGAGACTTTTCCTTTACCACAGCTGTCCCAGGTCACCTTGGTGAGGAAATAAGGGGCCTGGTGTGCCAGCAGAGTTCAGAGAATCATGGAATCACTCAGGCTGGAAAAGCCCTCTGAGATCATCGAGTCCAACTGCTCCCCAGCACTGCCAAGGCCACCCACGTCCCCAAGTGCCACATGCACATGGCTGTTAAATCCCCCCAGGGATGGGGACTCCACCATCTGGACAGCCCGTTCCAATGCCTGACCACCCTTTCCACGAAGGAATTTTCCCCAATATCCAATGTAAACCTCCCCCAGAATCCTCGTGCTGCACATCCCACCCCCCTCCTGCTGCAGGAGCGTTTTCCCAAGCTCCGGCGTGGGCACAGAGCCTCCTGCCCACCCCTGCTCTGCTCCTGCTGTGCCAGCCCTTCCCAGAGCCTCGCCCCCACCCCTCCTCTGCTCTGTCACGTTCCTGTATTTATTTCCAGGGCGTTATTGCTGCAGCCTCACCTGGAATGCTGAAAACAGAGGAACCCAAAAAGCTCCACGGAGAAACTGCCACGGGGCCTGGCTTGCCACACACAGCTGAATGCCAACCCTGCTGAGGGATTTCAGCAGCCCTAAAACATTCCAAGGCTGCCAAGAGGGTGAAAAGGACACGGGGACTGCACGTAGAGAGGAGCACCAGGATTCCCAGGGCAGTGGCACAGGGCAGGGGAGGCAGGGGGGATGTGCCTGTGCTCTTGGGCAGGGTTAAGAGCAGCACTGGAGAGCAGCAGGAGCTGTGACATCAATTCCCATTCCACTTCTGAATCACAGAATCCCAGAATGGTTTGGGTGGGAAGAGACCTTAAAGCCCATCCCATCCCACCCCTGCCATGGGCAGGGACACCTCCCACTGTCCCAGGCTGCTCCAAGCCCCAATGTCCAACCTGGCCTTGGACACTGCCAGGGATCCAGGGGCAGCCACAGCTGCTCTGGGCACCCTGTGCCAGGGCCTGCCCACCCTTCCAGGGAACAATTCCTTCCCAATCTCCCATCCATCCCTGCCCTCTGGCACTGGGAATCCATTCCTCCTCATCCTACCACAGAATCATGGACTGGCTTAGGTTGGAGGGGACCTTAAAGCTCATCTTATTCTAACGCCTGCCCTGGGCAGGGACAGCTTCCACTGGACCATGGACACCATCCAGTGACGAGGGGCAGCCACAGCTCCTTCGCTCACGCCGGAGGATGAGGCAGGAGCAGCAGGAATGGCCTAAATACTGCTGGCTGCTCTGAGCTCCTGCTGGAATGTTTAATTCGTGCTGTTATGTAAGTACTGTTTTCTGGGTTCCTTCTCTGGGAATGATTATCATGGATTACATCTGCAAAACAACAACAGGGAACATGGTGTGGTACCTGGGGATCACGGGAAGAGCAGCACTACAGAGAGGAGGGAAGCACAGTTCTGGGGTTACTCCATCCCCACATGCAAGTGGAGTGGAAAACAGCAACAAGGGAATTAAAAACAGATTATTAAAAAAAAACGAGGCGGGGGAGGGAGGGGAGGGAAGTGGTTCCTGGCTTGTGAAATAGAGAAATCTAAAGATTGCTCCCATCCTCCTCGTGTTTGCACCGCCATGCAGCAGCCAGGAGAAGGGAGCAGCTGGAGGCTGTGTAGACCTATGCAAACCTGCATAGGTTTGGATTGGAAGGGACCTTAAAGCTCGTCCCATTCCACCCCCTGCCATGGCAGGGACACTTTTTACTACACCAGGTGGCTCCAAGCCCTGTCCAACCCAGGCCTGGAACACTCCTAGGGATGGGGCAGCCACAGCTTCTCTGAGCAAACTGTGCCAGGGCCTCAGCACACTTACAGGGAGGAATTTCTTCCCAGTATCCCATCTAACCTGTCACTCCAGGCCCTTGTCCGAAGTCCCTCTCCCTGGCACAAGTTTCCATGGATCCAGCCTGTCCAGATCCCTCTGCAAACCCTTTGTGCCCTCCAGCATCCCTTTGGCTGTGGCAAGAGGAGCTGAAATGGTGGCTGCAGCTTGCTGGGGGTGACTGAGATGGACCAACCCATCCCAATCCAATGGGAAACTGGGGAGCCAGAGCATCCTGCCAACTGCAGGAGGGAACACAAGAGAGTGAAGAAGGCACTGAGAGGAGACAGGAATCATCAGGAGTAGGAAATCCAAGCAAACAACTCCATCAGCAGCATTGTCAATTCTATTTCCCACGGCAACAGCACCTGGCATAGTTAACAACAGCTGGCTGTCCTGGGAAAATCCAGACTCCGAGGATAAAAAGACAATTAGAAGAGCAAGGTGACAGCGCTGGCAGCCAGTGCCTCCAGGCACGAGCCCTCCAGCACAGGGAAAACAGCTCACAGTGACAGGGAACTCACAGGGAGGAGGGGAGAAGGGAATGCTGTTGTCAGAGAGCTGGGGATAGCAGGACTGGTACAGCCAACCATGAGCTGGGACAACAATGACAGCGATTGTCCCGTCCTGCCACAACCCCAGCACAGCCACAAGCCAAGGCCACCTGGCCAGGAGCTTCTGTGAGGCCTGGGGGAGCAACAAGGGCATAATTCATGGAGTGGGACAGGGAAGGTGCCAGATGCTTTGCAGTGTCACAGGCCCGAGTCAAAATGGCTTTTGCAAACAAACCCCTGCCTTGGAAAAAGGAGAAAAAACAGCCAAAATGAGGAGAGTGACAAAAGTGACATTATCAGTGGAGTGATGAAGGGGAGAGCTGAGGAATAATTCATTATGGCTATTTTTTAATGCTGCCATAAAGGCTGGATCTGGGATGCTGAAGGGGAGCTCCTGCTGGCTTGAGCTGCCCCTTGGCCACCCCAACCCTGCAGTGGGATCCCTATGGCTCCAGTGTCCCTCTCCAGAGCTGGATTTTCCCTTTCCACACTGCTGCAACAGGAACTCACCCCAGGACCAGAGCAGAGGGCATCACCAGCACAACCAACACTCCTTCCCCCAGCTCGGAGCTCCCACCCTCCTGCAATCCACAGGAAGCCCCCAAAAGCAATCACTCCCTGTTTTCCAAGAAGAAAACAATGGATTAAGGCACACCTGGAATAACCAGGCAACCCAAGCAGTCCACCCCCATTATCCCAGATCCCTGACCCACATCACAGGGTGTTGGTTTCAGAGTCAATCCTCCCCGGGATGGTCACACAAGGTCAGCCCAAACACCCAGGAAATTCCATCTCTTCCCCAGCAAGCAAACTGCACCAGGTATTTTGGAAACAGGACACTGGGACAGGCCACAGGCAATGTCTCCTCTGGGCACTGATCCTTGATTTCGGAGCTGTGCTGCCTGAGGAGCCCCCAGGTCACATTCCATACACAGACAGTTACAGCTTGTACCCCAAGGGATGAAATTGTGCCCAAATCTGTTGAGTCTCCCTGGATTTTCTGGCTCCCGGCAGCAAGTGCCACCATTTGATTGGGTGCTGTACAAAATCTTAATTATTCCTGCTCCATTTAAACCTATGACCTGATAATCCCCTCCTCCTTCTTGTTATAAGCATTTGTCCCCAACTTTTCCTAGACTCAGACAGTCACAGAATTGCTGAGGTTGGAAAAGACCATTAAGATCAAGACCAACCATCAACCCAACATTGCCAAGGCCACCCCTGACCCCTGTGCCACATGCACACAGCTGTTAAATCCCTCCAGGGATGGGGATCCAGCACAGGCCTGGGTGGCTGTGCCAGGGCCTGACCACCCTTTCCATGAAGAAATGTTCCCAATATCCAATTTAAACCTCCCCTGGCCCAGCCTGAGGCTGTTCCCTCTCCTCCTGTCCCTGTTCCCTGCCAGCAGAGCCCAACCCCCCCAGCTGCCCCCTCCTGTCAGGAGTTGTGCAGAGCCACAAGGTCCCCCCTGAGCCTCCTTTTCTCCAGGCTGAGCTCCTTTCCCAGCTCCCTCAGTCTCTCCTGGGGCTCCAGCACATTTCCTGCACCATTGACCATCACCACATGGCACCTTCAGCTGTCCTTATCCCAGATGAAATATTTCCTTTCCATCATCCTCCTTCCCTTGTTGGAGGAGGTTTTATTTCTCTGGTTAGTCTTGTGCCTGTTTGGTTGTTTGGGTTTTCTTTTTAAGTTTTGCTGGAAACCCTTTGAGTCATTGTGGGGAGACACAGGGCATCTCCTGAGAAAAGACCACAGCAGCACACAGAGCAAACCTGCATTCCCTCTTTTCCACTCTGATTATCAATTCCCAGTTTTTTCTGCTGCACTGACTCCAGCCTCAGCCAAAGGAACCAGACACCTCTGAGAGTGGTTGGCAGGTGAGTTGTTCTTGGCACAGACACCAGCACTGACCTCTCCAGTGGATTTCAGCACAGTAACACCAAAATCACTTTCTGTCAGCCTGGAATCTGCTCTGGATCAGGCGAGCACTGGAATCACAACACGGCTTTCACCCTCTTTCCTCCCAGGAATCCCCAAGCAGGCAGCCAAAAGGAGTCACTAACTCCCTCCCCAAGCAGCCCAAGTCCATTTTGGGGAGTTTTCCTAGTGTTTAAAATACCAGGGACAGATTTCCACCCTTCCTTTGCACACTTTTCCAAAGACCCCCTTATCACAGAGCAAAGAAAGCAATTCTCATCTATTCAGCACTCATACAATTCTTGCATGTCATGATACTGCTCTAAAAAGCAAGGATAGTTTTATATCTATTTTTGTATTTCTTTAAACAATATCCACCAACCACAGTCACCACATACATAGAGGGTGAATACAGAAATCTGATTTTCAGGCCAGGTAACAGCACAGGGCCACAGCCAGCACTGATAAAATCAGGTGATGGAGCTGGATGAGGAGAAATCGAGCTTACTACAACTTTACCAACACTTTGCAATCCCACCTAAAAACAGGAATGCCAGGTTTGGCTGAGCAGAGTCTGGGACTGTCCTGTCCTCCTGTCACACCCAGCATGTGTTTTAGATGAATTAAGCACACGTGGTAACTGAGGAGAGAGCTAAGCCAGCAGCTCAGCTCCACTCACTTTCCCCTGCTAATCCACCCGGAATCCCCGGGCAGGTTTCTCCTGCAGGATGAGGACAGGGAGCTCAGGTCACATCTCTCAGTGCAATGTCCCAGGTCACAGCTCATCACCAAAATACTCCTGACTGCACAGTGGGCAGAGGAGAAACCAGAGCTCCTCCATGCACAGAACAGCAAAGTTTCTCATTCCATATCTGGTTTGGGGATAGGTTTTGCTGTTAAAAACAGACATGAAAAGCAGGGCTGTGAAATGGTCCCTGGGCCAGCCAGCAGCTGAGTTAAAAACACTTCCACAGCTGTTTAATTCAGAAGAATTCCTGGGAGACAGACCCTTTTCATCCACCCCAAAATGGTGAGCCAGTAGTGGAGATATGTGCAGTGTTATCCCCATTTGCCAGTCCTTTTACCCAGCAAACTTCCCATCAAACCTCAAACACCCTGAAAGCACTGAGGGATCACTGATTCCTGCAGAAACACTGAATGGAGAATCCCAGCTCAGGCTCCAGCAGGTTTGTGGGTGACTCCAGGCTGAGCAGTGCAGCTGAAACAACAGAAGGATGGGCACATCCAGTGGGGTGGAAAACTGGAGAGGGCCCAGGAGATCCTCACGAGGTTCAACAAGTGCCAGGTCCTGCATCCTGGTCAGGGCAACCCCAGCCATGAGCACAGACTGGGAGAGGAGCTCCTTGAGAGCAGCCCTGGGGACAAGGACTTTGGGGTGCTGGTGGCTGAGGGCTGGCCATGCCCCAACCCTGAAACCTCCTTAGCCCTGGGCTGATCCCCAGTGTGGGCAGCAGGGGAGGGGGGTTCCTGCCCCTCTGCCCCACTCAGGTGAGACCCCACCTGCAGAGCTGCCCCAGCCCTGGGGCCCAGCACAGGAAGAACCTGGAGCTGCTGGAGAGAGTCCAGAGGAGGCCACGGAGATGCTCCCAGGGCTGGAGCCCCTCTGCTCTGGAGCCAGGCTGGGAGACCTGGGGGTGCTCACCTGGAGAGGAGAAAGCTCCAGGGAGACCTCAGAGCCCCTTCCAGGGCCTAAAGGGGCTCCAGGAGAGCTGGAGAGGGACTTGGGACAAAGGGTGGAGGGACAGGACACAGGGAATAGCTTCCCAGTGCCAGAGGGCAGGGAAGGATGGGATATTGGGAAGAAACTCTTCCCAGTGAGGGTGGGCAGGCCCTGGCCACTGCAGCAGGCAGGGCAGCAGGCAGTGCCCATGAGCAGAGATGGCCAAAAGAATACTCTTTGTGTCCTTTCCCAGAAGGACAGGCAGCATCAGGCACAAACCTGCTCCTCTGCCTACCTCCCCTGCCCTCTGTCACCCTCTCTGCACCTTCCGGCCTCCCAGAGCCATGGATGCTCCTCCCTGTTCTACTCAGCTCCTCTCCACCCTTCCCACCCACTGGAGCCCACCTAGGCTCTGCAGAGCAGCCTGGGGAACACACAGGTTTTGGGGATCACTCAGGATGAGAGGAGGTAACCCAGACAATCCTGCACATGAGCAGACCTGAAGGACTTGGGAGTTCTACAGCAAATCCAGAACCTCTCCCCCTTACTTGTAAACATCCACCCCAGTTTTCATAGGGGCACAACATGAGGAATTCTATTTTGATTCAAGCCAAACAATTCAAGTCAAACCTTACACACAGTCACTCTTCACTATAATTAAAGATCTCTAATTGGGACAAACCATCAAATGAACATTAAGGCATAAAATAATTCACTGATGTCCTCCGCTATACCTCCCCAGCCCAAGAATTCAGCACCCACTTACAGTGTCTTATCCTCTCTGATCAGAGCAGGAAAGCCTGGAAAAGCAGGAGTCTGCTGTGGATTTTCTCTCCCATCAGCTCCTGGATCGGAGCTGAGTCAGCAGAGCCTCGGGGCAGCGTGGCCACATGGGCAGCACTGCTCTCACCCCGGAGCCTGCCGCAGCCAGAGCCACAGCCTGGGGAGCTCGGCACAGCCACAGCCTGGGCACAGCCACAGCCTGGGGACAGCCACAGCCTGGGGACAGCCAGGCTCTGCATTTGCTGTTTGTATGGGAAAACACAAACCAGAATAGCTGTGCCTCCCTCTGGAGACAGAGCTGACAGCCCCCCCCAGCCACTCCACGCTGAGCCAGCACTGCCACAGCCCCACGGTCCCAAAGGTAAAACCACACACCACCTGTCCAGGAGATCCTTCCCCACACACCACCTGTCCAGGAGATCCTTCCCCACACACCAACCCCCCAGGAGATCCTTCCCCACACACCCACCCAGCTGAAGGACTCGACAGCCCCCACTGGCTCAGTGCAGCCAGGACCAGCACAGCGTCCCATTGTGCCCAGCTAAACAAGCACACCCAGAAACTTCCACCTTCTCCTGGGTCAGGTGGGCTCTCTGTCACTATTTGTGTATTCCAGAGCTGGGATTTTAAGGAACAGAGTTCAGAGCACTTAGAATTACAGAAGGGTTTGGGTTGGATGGGACTTTAAGTATCATCTAGTCCAACGCCCTGCCATGGGCAGGGACACTTCCCACTGTCCCAGGCTGCTCCAAGCCCCAATGTCCAACCTGGCCTTGGACCCTGCCAGGGATCCAGGGCAGCCACAGGTGCTCTGGGCACCCTGTGCCAGGGCCTGCCCACCCTTCCAGGGAACAATTCCTTCCCAATATCCCATCTATCCCTGCCCTCTGGCACTGGGAAGCCATTCCCCCTTCTCCTGGCACTCCTGTCCCAAGTCCCTCTGCAGCTCTGTTGGAGCTCCTTTAGGCACTGCAAAGTGCTTTAAGGTCTCCCTGGAGCCTTCTCTTTTCCATTTCTGAGGTTTGTTTACTGCAGCTTGAAGCTGCGCTCGTTTGTGGAAGAAAACCCAACGTTAATCCCAGAAGAGTTATAAACACTGAAATACAGAATCATAGAATCATTGAAATATTTCTAAAATATTCTGTTTGTCAAGCCTCTACCTGACCCATTACAGAGTGGGAACAATGTCAGTCTGGGGAGGAGCTGTGGACCAGGCACAGGGCTCTGGCAGCTTTACAAAGTGTAAAAACACTGTCCCAAACCTACTCCAAGAAACACAACGAAGGAGCAGAAGGAGAAACGCACACAGAGACAAACAGCTCAACTAAATATCTCTGTCATTCCTGCACCAAATCTCCCCAAGCTATGGAACAGCACCCACGCAGTGCCCAGGCCTCCGAGCACGAAGTCTCCAGGGGAAACACACATCAGCCTGCCTTCCAGCCAGCAGCATCATTAGCTCATTGTTACTGGCTCTCCACTATTCACAGCCATTCCCACTGTTTTAAAGACCTGCTCAGAGCTGCCCAGGCAGCCGAGATGAGGATGGGTGCAGCAGGGCTGTGTCCAACCCTCTGTATCCCCGGGAGACCATCAGCAACTTCCAGCTATGAGTGAAACCATATCTGGGTGGGTTCTGCACCACTTAACAGGCACAGAAGAGTGGCTGACCAGGAGCAACTGGGAGGCTCTGGCTGCACGGCAGGTGCCCCGTACCTGACTGATTGTTCCGCATGCGGATGGCCTTGGCCTTGGCCAGCTCCAGGGCCGTGACCCAGCGCTGCCTCTCCACCTCCGAGTTGGCCTTCAGGTGGTAGGTCCTGCCCCCGTTGGACAGCACGATGTTGCACGAGTCCTCGGTGTCGATGTGGGCCGTGGACAGGTTGATGGTGCCCCGGCACGTGTGGGCCATCTCTGCTTGCGTCCTGCACGGGAACAGAGGGACAAGGAAGTGTCAGTGCCCCTGTACCTGACCCCAAAACACCTCCAAGGCACCCTCCTGCAGAGCACAGACCTCTGGAGGCATCCCAAGCTGGCAGCACTCACGTCACTAAAGCTGCCACCAAAGCTGGACAAGGTCCTCACACAGAGAAAGCAGGCCAGGCTGAGGTGTTTGAATGGAGCTTGTTCCCTTGGAGGAGCAACACCCCATCGTTCCTTACACCTTCACATCTCGCTGTGTCCACTGCTTCTGGCTGCTCTAAAAGTGAGGTTACCAACTACACACCACTGCCTTTCTCATCTCATTTCCACTGCTGCTTTTCTCCCTTCTCCCAGCTGTCCCACCTGCAGAATCCAGCATTTTGTGGCTCTTTATACCCTCTCCCTTCCATCATAGATTTTGTGTGCTTAGACTTTTGCCTAAGTGTGCTTAGACCCTGCACATCCCAGCCCTGGGGTGGCAGCAGGAGCAGGGCAGTGCCTGTCCCCTGTGCTGGCACCGCTGGGGCACCTCCAGTGCTGGGGCAGCTCTGGGAGCCTCCTGACAAGAGAGCCCTGGAGGGGCTGGAGTGTGTCCAGGGAAGAGAACGGAGCTAGGAAGGGGCTGGAGCCCCAGGAGAGACTGAGGGAGCTGGGAAAGGAGCTCAGCCTGGAGAAAAGGAGGCTCAGGGGGGACCTTGTGGCTCTGCACAACTCCTGACAGGAGGGGACAGCCGGGGGGGGTCAGGCTCTGCTGGCAGGGAACAGGGACAGGAGGAGAGGGAACGGCCTCAGGCTGGGCCAGGGGAGGCTCAGGTTGGATAATGGGAAAATTCCTTCATGGAAAGGGTGGTCAAGCATTGGAACAGACTGCCCAGGGCAGTGCTGGAGTTCCTGTCCCAGAAGTGTTCAAAAAAATGTGGCACTTGGGGACAGGGGTCAGTGGTGGCCTTGGCAGCAGTGGGTTAATGGTTGACCTCAATGATCTCAGAGGGCTTTTCCAACCTGAATGACTCTCTAATTGCATAAGAACAGGAGTCTGTTGGTCTGTTGAGAGAAGTTTTACAAGCACAACCTAGAGCTGCTCTCAGAAAATGTTGGTGACCAAGTTCAGTATGGGATGGAGATATGGCCCCTCCCAGGGAAGAATGGGCAGCAACCCAGGGACACCCACTGCCAACCTGATTCCTGAGGTTGCTTGTTACACAGAAGGAAGCCACTCTGCCTGCCCATGAACTCAAATCCCCAAACCCTCCAAACATCTCAAGGACATCTCTCACCTGCTCAACCCTGACACTGCTTTGTGGGACAGATTTATCCCAGAGCCACATCCAAGCTCAACATAAGGACATGAAATCCTCCTGATGCCTCCTAAAGACTTACAGTTCGTGTCTCTCAGCACCACAGGTAAGTTCAGACCCAGTGCACAGTGCAGTTACACTTTTTCCGGGGGTTGAGTTAGTCCCAAAGGAATCAGGCCCCAATTTTAATCCCCAAGTCATCCCTTCATGCAGCAGCAGGAATCCCAGGAGGGATTCCTTCCCACCTTGATAGAGCTGCTAAAATCATTTTCTATTCTCCACACAGCAAAGGTCTCCAAGGTGACTGCACTAAATCAACTGCAGACGTTCAAACAGCATCGCTCTCCCGCCCAAGGAAACCTGGATGGTGGTTTCCACGCTCCCTTCCCATGCCAATCTGCATGGGAAATCAATTCCTATCAATCAGCACCCACACACGAGGCAGGCACCTGACCCAGCCTGAAGCCAACAGCAATCTCCTGCGTCCACACACAGGAAAAGAAGCAGAGGTGCCCTTCAGAGCCCTCGTGGTCAGCTGGATCTGCTTATTCGCCGCTCGCACTCGGCTCTTGCATAACGTGATCCCAGCAGATTCCCCGGCTCTCCCCTTCCTGCAGTAATCAGAGCGCTGAGGATGGAGAGCACCTGGCTGAGAGAGGTTAAACATGGACACAGAGCACGCAGAGGTGGAGGCAGCTGAGCCTCTGGGATTTTTTAGCTCTGCGAGGGAGCAAAAACCACCGGGATTCGCCCTCAGAGAGCCAGAATTAGAGCTGTGCATGGGAGGCTGGGGGGGGAATGACAGCCTTGGAGAGTCCTGGCCAGGACACACCAGAGAGAAAAAATACCCCAAAATACCACAGGGAGGACTAAAGCACCCACCCACCCAGCCAGGGGATAACAAACATCATCATATCAACATCAATATATCCCTTTTCCCAGCAGCAAGAGCCCCAAAGCACCAGGACACGCTCCATGGAAGCCTTGAGTGATCGGCCCAAGGAAACACTGCCCAGCCCAGGCACCCAGCTCCAGACAGAGCAGGCCAGGAATCACAGACAGATGTCATGGCTTATCCCCAACAGCAGGCCTGTGGTAACACCAGTGCTCTTACAGATGTGCTAAGATCATCAGAGAGGAGATTCCTTACTCTAAAACCATGGATATCCTTTACCACGATACCAGCAAGACCCTATTTCAGCTGTCCAATCTCCTCTGGATACACAGGTCTCAGTTCCCACATGGATTTTGTCCAAGCCAGCAGATGTTGCTGCTCTGAATATATATTTTCCTTTTTTATTTCAACACAATCACAGAAATTTCAGACTGGTGGAAATTCTGGCATCACCATCACCCACCCTACCTACCAGCCCAGCACAGCTGTTGTATCCCAGCCACTCACAATAACAGATTTTGCAAAAATCTTCCAAGATTTTATTTTTAAAATATTATTTGTAGCATTTCTCCCTTTTTTTTTGACTGAAAAAGCTGCTTCAGCTCCTTAACACCACAGATCTAAACACAGAGAGCTTGACAAGACAATTTACAGCATCAGTTCCTTAAAAGGGCTTTAGTCTAAAACTCCTGGAGTCTGAATTTCAGTGGCTTGGATTCTGCAGCCTGACAGAGCAGCTACACACTGCAGTGCCATAAAAGAGCAGCAAATTATAATTTAAAGACCTGCTTCCCAGTTCTGAAGGGACACTTGAGCTCCAGGAGGCTGCTCAGCATGCCAGTGCTGTGCAAGAGAAAGATGCTCCCAATTTTTAACAACTGTACCAAATCTCCCTGGATATAAACAACAAATCTCCCTCTAAGGGCTCACAGGACAGGTTTATCTACAGAGCAAAGAGAAGAAAGTGAAAAAGGAGATAATAAAATGGGTTTTGTCTGCCAGCTCCACAGCTGGGGTTTTGGTGATATCTCACCAGCCAAAGATTGAGCTCTGGATGCTGGGAAGATGCTGCTTACACAGAATTTGTAATTATAACTGTGTGGTTCTGCTGGCAGTTAATACAGGATGCAGCAAGGAATGAACAACCCCAGCTCACAGTCTGCTCCCAACACTTAACAAGCACAAGGGATGCCCATGGAATTTCTCTTAAAATTTCATTTCCACCAGCAAGGCTCCACACCATTCTGGGTAGTCTCATCCCTCCTTAAACCTGACTTCTTGTCTGACAGCTCCAACAGGATCAGGCAGAGGAACCCAGCAGGGAACTGAGGCTGTCCCTGTGTCCCAGGCACAGCAGAATTCCAGCCTCAGCAGCCACAGGAGGCCAGGGAGCCCCTGGCAGCCCAGCCCTGGGACCAGAGCATTCCTGCAATCCTGGCAACTCAACAGCTGCCCCAGCTGAGCAGAGCACGGTGGGTGTGACACCTGGAGGGACTTTGTGATGTTCTGTCATGGCTTCCCAAGGGCACCAGCAACATTCAGGGTGGTGAGGGACAGGTCTTCAAACTGCATTATTCACCTAAAACCCAGCAGGGAGCTACACAAACACTGAGCTGAGGCTCCCCTTGGAAGCCAGCAAGGCCAGTTTCCAGTATCATCCCTGTTCTGAGGCACCTCCACAGGGAAATCCAAATACAGTTTAAGTTATATCCTGAAATACACTCACACGCTCGTCCTACAGATTTCCCTGATTATCCCAAAACCATTGCTTTGCTATCAGCCTCAGAAATTAGCACTTTTGATTCTACATCCTAGAATCATGGATTTGGGCTGGAATGGACCTCAAGGATCATCCAGTGCCACCACTGTTCCAGGCTGTTCCCAGTCCCAGTGTCCAACCTGGCCTTGGACCCTGCCAGGGATCCAGGGGCAGCCACAGCTTCTCTGGGCACCCTGGGCCAGGGCCTGCCCACCCTCCCAGTATCTTCCCAATATCCCATCTAACCCCATCCTCTGGCAGTGGGAAGCCATTTCTTGTGTCTTGTCCCTCCATCCCTGGTCCCAAGTCCCTCTCCACATCTCCTGGAGCCCCTTTGGGCCCTGGAAGGAGCTCTGAGCTCTCCCTGGAACATTCTCCTCTCCAAGTGAACACCCCCTGCTCTCCCAGCCTGTCCCTAGAACCTCAAATGTTGAATTCCCATCCTGTCTCTCTTAGGCCTGTTCTCTTTCCTGGTGTAAATGTGAGGTCACTGCTGGGCTCACACTCAGCCACCTCCCCAGGACAGGCTCAGAGAAGCACAAGGTGAGCAGGAGAGACTCATAAAGACTCAGGAGGTTTTGTCTTCCTTATCCCAGTGTCTCCTTCACCTTGGGCTTTCACTATCTGCTGTTACAGCACAGTGAAATCCGGGCACCAAGGGGTTCAGAGGCTGCACCTAGTGTCCAACCACACACTCCAGGGACTTCACCCCAGCGTTATCCATGAGTCAGCATGGCTCAGAAGGAGACAGAACAACTCACGAGCAGCCTCTGACTCAGCCTTCACTTGGGAAAGCAGCACCAAGTGCTCCAACAGAACAGGCAGGAAGCACCAGCAGCCACACCAGACCATTTGCAGGGCACCACTCAGCTCCCTGGGCACTGCTTACCAGCAAGTATTTCCTAATTTAAACAGCATTTACAGAAAAATCTCCTGCTGTTGCTGCACAATCTTCATTTTTTTCCTTCCCTCACATAATTATCTAAGTTGTTTTCCAAGGAAGTTTTGCTGTCCAAGTTTGGGGGTTGAGTGTAGATCCAGCAAGAGGCTCCCCTGCACAACCAGACAGGTTCCTGCAGGTCCCACACCTCAGCTGGATGATCAACACAGCACAGGGGCAGAGCCAACAGGGATGCTCCCAGCTCCTCCTCCCATAGGAAGGATTCAAGGAGAAAGTAAGAAACATCTGAAGAGTTTGAAATGGGGAAGTCACAAACTGTCAGGGAAGAGAGTGAAATTGTTTGTTGTTTGGGGTGGGTTTTGAGCCTCTGGTTGTAAGGTACAGAGACCTCACAGCAGCACTGTCACTACACACATGGTGTGAAGCTGGACAGCAATCCCAGGTTCATCCCTGGAGCTGGCAAATGGACACATCAAGGGACTTCCCCAGTGTATGTGCTGTACTTGGAGCTCAGAACCACTTTTTGGTGTTCAGATGTCAACAGAAATACAAATCCAGGCTCCTGCACTGCAGCAGATCACACCCAAAACACAATCCAACACAGCCAGGAGCAAACACACTCCCCCACGGCACAAACACAACAGCTTCATAAAACACAGAGAGGGGCGTTGGACAAGAGCCCAGAGAGACAAGGGGGAATGGCTTCCCATGGAGAGCGGCAGGATTAGATTAGACAGGATATTGTTAAGAAATTTTTGGCTGTGAGGGTGGGCAGGCCCTGGCACAGGTTGTCCAGAGAAGCTGTGGATGTCCCTGGATCCCTGGAAGTGTCCTAGGCCAGGTTGGATGGGGCTTGGAGCAGCCTGGGACAGTGGGAGGTGTCCCTGCCCATGGCAGGGGTGGCACTACAGTAGCTTTAGGGTCCCTTCCAACCCAAACCATTTCATGATTCTGTGACACCCTCGCTGTTTCTTATACCGCTAACCTCTCCAGAGTCAGAGATTAAGACCTGCTTTTATCTACTGTTTCTTTTATGGATTAAGTAGAAACCAGTTTATAAATTTCATTTCTTCATCATACTGGAGAATATTGGAACATTAAGGGCACTGCAGCCATAGAGGAATATTTATACCTGTGGCCTAACTGGAAAATGCCCTTTGGGGTCAGGTGCAAGGACTGCTGCAGGCAGAGGGAAGGAGAGACATCAAGGACAGGGAACAAACCAGGCAGAACGGGACAATTCAATAGCTGGGGACTGTATTTTATTTCCTTCCCGAGAGTGGGAGGCAGCGCAAGAGATGTCACAACCCCGCGTGCCTGCTGTGCCTGAGCAGCACAGCTCACTCTGCCCACAGCATTTCCAGAGAGAACCCAGAGTCTACCAAGGCTACCTGGGCTGGGTTGAGCTCTCCCATCCTTCACAGCTTTCCCACAGGGCTCAGGGACAGGAGCTGCAGTCCCCATCGCTCACTGCCAACAAAAGGCTGTTGTGCCACCACCCCCTCCTGGCATCACCTGTGTCGCACAACAGCTCCCTCATGGCTCAGCTCCTGCTTCCAGAGCATCCATGCCCACATCTGGTGCTTGAATTCCCTGTCACCCCCACCCCACACTCAATCCTTGAAGTATCAGATGCAACAAGCCCATCTACACAAGTGTTCCAAGGCACATTTCCCAATAAACTGAGATTTCCCACGTCCTTTGTTCAGTTTTTGGGAGTATAAAGCCAGTAGAGTTTCTTCTTCCCTTTAAGGCGTGAGAAATCCCAAAAAGCACCTGAATTTGAGCTCACATGCCTGAAGTCAGGGCATGGAACATTGAAACCAACCCTCTCGGAGTTATTACCCTCCCCGGGTTCAAGGAAAAAGGGGATTTATGACAACTCAATCCCAGAATTCAAATACCCAAGGGGAAGCAGGCACGTGGCTCCAGAGGTGTTTTCCCAGTGAGTTCAGCACATCACAGTCAGCTCAGAAGGGCTCTCACAAATCACCAGCTCCATGTGATAAACAGCTCAGATTTTCCCCTTCCTTCCTCTTTTTGCCTTCCCCAAAACCCAAGGAAGCACAGACTGACCCCAAACAAGCTCACAGCAAGTGTTGGGCTGAGATTGCTGTAAAAACACACAGTTTAGTTCTATTTAAAGGCCAACTAATCTGCAACTGGCTGCAGGCAGGATGGGCACGGATTGGGAATGATCAGGGTTAAGGGAAAGCCTGCAATCCTGGCTGCAATCCTGGCTGCAATCCTCACCAGCCTGAAGGATGCAATCCTGGCTGCAATCACTGTCAGCCAGAGGGATGCAATCCAGGCTGCAATCCTCACCAGCCTGAGGGATGTCTGCAGCTCAGGTACTCACCACCTCCACAGATCACGGGAATATTCCCCCACAACCTCTCCAGCAGCTTCCCAAGCCAGTTTCTGGGACAAACCCCTGTGCACACTTAGCACCCAACACCAAAGATCCTCAGCAACACTGCCCAGGCATGGATTTAAGGAAGATTTGGCCACCCAGCTCTTCTGTAAGCAAACAATAAGCACACCAATCTGGAATTCCTACTCCTTTCTCCAGTGCTTTTCCCCTTTAATTTGGCTGCAATACCCACACCAGTGAAGGGACAAGGAAAAACCTGGAAGATGCCTTCTGCTCCAGATCATTTACAAAAAGCCTTTGTTTCTCTGTGCTTCAGAGAGGGAAAAAGCCTCCAGAGGAGCTCGGGGCAGGCAATTTGTCAGACAAGTTCCCTCAGAGCCAGAGTGTAGTGCCTGGCACTGCCTGCCAGGAAGGTTCCATGCAACATCCCAGGAGCACATTTTGGCAATGCCAGCACTTCCTGGTTGGAAGCATCTCCGATGGGAGAGAGTTCCATCAGAACACTCCCTGCTGGTGAAGTGCACAGGTGTAAGAGATGCTCAGGGCAGGAAAAACAACACTGCCAAGCTGAAAGGGCTCTGAAAGCAACACCCAGGCTCATCTCTTTTCCTAAATAAAATCGAGGTAAAGCTGCTGGGTGGCTGAGGAGCAGAGCAAGCTCCTCCCAATATACAACATATCCGAGATGGGTGCCAAGTACAGAGGTTCATTTCCTAAAAACCTGTGTAAAACCTGCACAAATGCACTTGAAATGCCTTCTCTGCCAAAATCAGAATCACAGCAAAAGACACAGTTCTCTTCCCCCCGTTGCTCAATGTTTTTTCTGCAGTGCTCCCACTGACAAGATTCCCACCCCAAATACAAGGATATGCTAAAATCATCCCATCCTGCTGCACATCTCCAGAACTGGCTTTTATACCACATTTCTGCCTCTCTCATGTGCATGGTGCATGTTTTCTGCCAGGAAACCTCAGCAGTGGCCAGGAGATAAACTAAACCATAGTGCAGGTATCAGCAGATATGATTGGCAAAGAGAGCTGTGTTGGGGTTTTCATAATGTTAAAAAAATTACTAGCAAGCACTCCTACTCCTCCCACCACGTCATCCTATCTCCTCTGCACCTCTGGAGAGGGCAGGGAGGCCCTGGCTGATACGGATATGGGCCCTGCAAACATAAGCATCCAAGAAGCTTCTAGAGATGCCTTAAATGGCTACCTTAAAAACAGAGACTAGACAGGAATAAAGGAGGTATTTATTTGAAAGGCCTTTAGGTGCACACTTTGGGCTTTAGAGAGTCCTGTCTCAGTGGATCCCTAATGGATGACAGGTCATGAGTGCTTCACACTTTTATACCAACATAAATTCACCAAACAGAACCCAGCTAATGATGTGATTTCTTCCAAGCTTGCTCTTTTCTTCTCAAGGTGAAGGTTTACAGTTCTTGTTCTGGGTGTCCTTGGAGAGCAAGTTAGAGGTTTTTTTATGTCTGTCTAAGCACAGAGAACAGCACTTAACAAGCTACAGAAAACATCAGAGTTACACTAGCAGTACAGGATTCGAAAAACATAAAAGTTAAAACCTACAGCATCACTGGAGGCACTGGGTTGGGGCCTCACCCGCTCCACCATCCCCTGGGTCTGCAGGGCACGGGCAGCACCCTGAGCTGGTGTGACCCAGAACAACCCCAGCCTTGCTCCCTTGCTGCTGCAGCTCCCCAGAAACAGCTTTCACTCCTCCCCTTCCTGCAAGAGCAGAATTAAAGGAACTTGGCGTGGGGAAAGTGTCTCAGTACGTGACCAGGAGGAAATGCTCCAAGAGCGTGCCCGTGGTGGCAGCTGACCCAGCACAGGGACACTGGGGTCCCTCACAGCCCAGAAACCAAACCAGCAGCTTCAGCAGAGCCACTCTTGAGCAGGACTCTGGGGAGCTGGGTCCTGGGCATGGAGCTGGGAATGGCTGTGGAGAGCTGGGTCCTGGGCACAGAGCTGGGAATGGCTGTGGGGAGCTGGGTCCTGGGCACAGAGTTGGGAATGGCTGTGGGGAGCTGGGTCCTGGGCACAGAGCTGGGAATGGCTGTGGGGAGCTGGGCTCTGCACATGGAGCTGGGAATGGCTGTGGGGAGCTGGGCTCTGCACATGGAGCTGGGAATGGCTGTGGGGAGCTGGGTCCTGGGCACAGAGTTGGGAATGGCTGTGGGGAGCTGGGCCCTGGGCACACAGCTGGGAATGGCTGTGGGGAGCTGAGTCCTGGGCACAGAGCTGGGAATGGCTGTGGAGAGACAGGGTCTGCACATGGAGCTTCCAAAAAAGCCAGAGGAAGCCCCCCAGTCATTCCACGTTGCTGTTTTCTTTACTTTCCATACTAAAAGGCCAAAGATCCCGAGATGAAAAATCCCAGTAAAGCTTTGGGGCAAAAACCCACCAAGACTTTCAGCTGCTGCTGAGTTAATCACAGCAGTGATATCACATCAGTCATGGAAGGTCTGGTCCAGATCCCATCACCTCCAAAGCCATCGGGATAACCCAGGACCTGGGACAGGCCTAACTCACATGCTCGGCAGCTCATTTTTAAGCAAGAGTGAACAAGACATGACCACACACAAGGTTCATTTGACAAATGCTCTTTACTGCACAAAAAATAAATGCACTGCAGCAGATGAGAGCCTCAAGCAGTCATTTTTCTCATTACAGCCTCTGCTTTCAAGTTTTTACTGGTCCTTCAGCCCTTGGGAATTGTGTTAAAGGATCAGCATAAAGATCAGCCACAGTCAACTTGTGTTTATCTTTTCTCACCACCACAGCCAAGGACATAATAGCACACAGGGCACACGCAGTCAACATTAAACCACCATTTTTATTCCTATCCCATTAATTGATATCTCTTTACAATATTCAGTCTGGTTAAAAATTCCTGGTTTTCCAGACTACAGACTTTAGGGACGTATTTGCTTCAAGCACAAGACTTATGCCATCTTTCCGAGATTGAGGGTGGGTAGAACAGCTCACTTCCAAGAATTTTTCCATGCTGCAAGCATCTCTCTTTTCTGCAAGTTACTGTCAATGCTAATGTTTTCAGTACCCAATAAATTTCCCTCAGACAGCACATGAATTACAGTCTGTGACCTCCAACGTCACTCTAAAGTCATCGTACTCCTGACTTCTTGCCAGCTTTCAAACAACGCTCAATTATAGCCCAGGATCTCTGTGGGGATGAGGTATTTCTCAGGGATAGATATCTAGATGCAGAATCTCTTTCTGGATGAAATATTCCTTAAGGATAGATATCCGGATGCAAAGCCCACATGGTTGCATAAATATATTTTTTCCTCTATTTTAAGGGACAAGAAGAAAGATAAAACTTCATATTTAAAAGCTGAACTGCTGCTTCTCAGCCCTTGACTGTGAAATCCTCAGCTCAACAACCACTTTCCTACAGGCTTCCGTGGAGGCAGGTTTCAGGTGTGTGTCCAGAGCAGAAGCAGAGAGAGGTTCCTCCAGTTCTGTCTTTTCCCTGAACAGGACATGCAGCTGCCTCTGCTCAAGGCACACACACAACATCAGCAACTTCTGCAGCCTCCTGTGACCTCCCAGAACGTTATTCCATGACAAATCCATGCTCAGCTCTACAATCAGCATATCCTACTCCTGGGAGCAGTCACCCCTGGGGCAGTGGTCAGTGGAGGCAGCTGCCTGCTTCCCAAACAGATTCCAGTGGGCAGGAAATCGCTACTGGAGAGCAGAAGGAGGGAGCATGAACTTGAGTATTGCACACAAGGTGCCTCTGTGACCTCCACTACCCAGGAAACGATCAGATGATCCTGGCAGGACACGCTCCTTAGGAGTGTGGAGGTCAGCAATCCTGGGAAGAGCAGGTTTTCCATAAGAACAGAGGAAAGAGAGGGAAATGCAAGCAGCACAGCAAACCATGTCAGCAGTGAGTGCAAGGGGCAGTGTGGCACAGTGCAAGACCTTTCCCATCCCTTACAACACCACCCATAAAATACAAAATGTTGGCAGCTGACATTCCAGCTGCTGGAGACGCCAAGAGCTTTATTTAAAACAGAATTCAGGAGCTAACCACTTACTGGGCCGTGACTGGGACTGAGGGTGCTTTTGGATCAAATCCTGCAGGCACCCAAGTGACTTTAGCCAACACCTTGGGGACAGGACTGGCACATCCCAGCTGCTTCACTGCTAGACCCAATGTCCTTCTGCATTGAGCCTCAGGGCCAGCACAAGGGGGAATGGCTTCCCAGTGCCAGGGGCAGGGATGGATGGGATATTGGGAAGGAATTGTTCCTTGTGAGGACGGAGAGAGGCTTACAGAGGTTACCCAGAGAAGCTGTGGCTGCCCCTGGATCCCTGGCAGTGTCCAAGGCCAGGCTGGACAGGGTTTGGAGCAGCCTGGGACAGTGGAAGGTGTCCCTGCCCGTGGCAGGGCTGGACAAGATGCTATTTCAATTCCCTTCCAATCAAAATCATTCCATAAATCTGTAATCCAAGCCATGCTCTGAGAGCAGTGCTCAGGGCTGCACATTTTCTGCAAAAACCCTATGGATATCGACTGTGGGTTACCAGGAACACCCAAGAGGGAAGGCAAAGTCATTGACCTTCACAAGGGACGGCTCTCACACACAGACAATGATGAGTTGCAGCTTTCAGCCAATTTCCCAACTGCTCAGACCTGACTCTCAGTGTTATTTCAGTGCATTGTGTTGCAAGACAACTCGTGTGGTGCAATAAATGCTCAGAGGCTTGAATGCAGAAACATTTGAGTTGTTTCAGCACAGTCTGAGTCCTGCCCCCTTTGTGCTCCCCTGGCTGCAGCTAAGCCTGGCCATCATCTCCCTGCCCAGGACACCTTCACAGCTCCCAGGAACACCCAGCTGCCACCCCACCCCTTTCCTCCATGCAGGAAAGGTTCACATCCACAAAAGCAGCATCAGCACTTTATCCAAAGTCACTCCTTTCCATTCCAGCAGCCACTCTGGGGAAGCCAGAGAGCTTCCAAAGCAGACTGCTGTACACACAAAGGCAAACAAGCAATCCACTGATGAATCATGGAACGATTTGGGTTGAAAGGGACGAAAATGCTCATCCCATCCCAGCCCTGCCATGGGCAGGGACACCTTCCACTATCCCAGGCTGCTCCAAGCCCCATCCAGCCTGGCCTGGAACACTTGCAGGGATCCAGGGGCTTCCACAGCTTCTCTGGGCAGCCTGTGCCAGGGTCTCCCAGGGAACAATTTCCTTTTAACATCCAATCTCAATCTACTCTCTTCCAGCTTTAAGCCATCCCCCCACATCCTGTCCCTCCAGGCCCTTGTCTGCACTCCCCCTCCAGCTCTCCTGGAGACCCTTTAGCTGTTGTTTTTTTATGAGAAAAACTCCAATTTTACACATTGTGTGGCCAGACAACTCCACAACCCCATCAGCTGCTCAGGCTCCTGGGAAGCAGCAGCATTTTGCCAAGAGATCCCAAAATCCCACTGCAACCCAGGCTCTTCAGAGGACATTAAAATCCTTTGCCCCTGAGAGCTCATGTCCAGCAGTTCCCATCACAGGGACAGTGCTGGGAATGGTTTATTTTTAGCCCTCAGCAGCTTTCATTTCCGTAGGAGCCACATCCAACACTCCTTTCCACAGAACACCTCCTCCCCTGCCTCTCCAACAACTGCAAGAGCAGACTGCTGGGACAGAATGGGGAGTTCTGGCTGCTCATCAGGACAAATCCCACCCGAGGAAGGAAGCAGAGAGGTACCACACACAGGCTGAGTACTTTGCCAGTGCAGGAAAACAGGGAAAATGGGAGAAGTAGAGAGACATTTCCCACGTCTCCCAGCAGGATCCATGCAGTGATCCACGCCCCCAGTGAGGTGTGAGACAACAAACAAACACCAGAAGTGCAGCCAGCACCACAAGGAATCCAGCTCTCCAGAGCTTTTCCAAAGCTTTTCATCTTCTCCAGCCAACAGCAGGGAGATGGATGTTGCTCTCCAGTTTCAAACTCTCATGTGGTGAAGAGCACCTATTTATACAAATATTTAAACAGCCAAAAGGCCAAGCTTGGCCTAGAAGCCACTCTCTGCATCCATGTGCTCCCTGAAAGACTCCAGGAAGTGACTCATGGCCCTCATCTCCAGCAGGACTCTCAGTCCTGGGGGTCTCACCTGCAGGTTCAGCAGCTGGAAGGATTCCACCAAAGGAGCCTGAAGCATGCAGGGGAGGACATGGGGAGTGTCTCAAGAGAGACCAAGAGCCCAGCTGAGCTGCAGAGGAACACAGCCCAGTGCTCAGATGGTTTCCTGAGCAGGACTTCATGCAGAGGACAAATAAAGCTGTGACCATCCTCCTCCTTTCTTCCCAGGATCCACCTATATTGCTTGAAAACTCATTTTTCCTACATTCTCTACCCATTTTTATTTCTTTAGCCTTCTGCAGGAAGAAAAGCAAGTTTAAACCTTCAATTTTGTATCTATTTTTATGTTATCAGAGATTTTAAAAAATGCTGCAAGAGGAGACAGAAGCCACTGGAGGGAATTCTCCCATATGAACATTTTCCAGGAGCTGGATTTCAATGATCCTTGTGGGTCCCTTCCAACTCAGGATATTCCATGACTATGATATTAAGGAGCACGAGGCAGTGAAAAGCAGCACAATGCCCTTTTCCCAAGTGAGGGAGCGGGATCACATCACATCCAGGCTCACTTAAGCTAAGCTGTTCCGACTCCAACACTTGCACATGGGAGCAGATTCTTTTTATAGAGACCTGGCACGGCACAAATGCATCTCATGAGCTTGTGTTCAAGGGATAAAGGTGCAGCAGCAGGATGTGCCCCCACAAACTGCCATCACAGGACAGCACTGGTCCCACACAGGGATTTTAAGCACCTCTGCTGGGTTTACATCAAACCAGCAGTTCCATAAATAAACCAATTTGTAAATTAAGACAAAGCTACATCTAATGGTTAATGGTCTATTATATGGTACAATGGCAATGGTGTATTTTGAGTCTGGCAATTAAAACTGCACCTAATGCTGCCAGTGGTGTTTATGTACATGCTCCATGGGACAAAGGGCTCACTATATTTAACTTATTTCCTTTACAAAGCCAAGTGGAAATCAGCAGAAATATTTGAAGGATGGTATCTGGAATGTCAAACAAAACTCTAATTCCCTCTGTACCCATGAGGATACCTCACTTCAGGGCAACGCCTGACTTAATATTGGTGTTTTAGCTATTTTACAAATCCATCCTTCCTAAAACTACAGAAACTGTAAATCTTCATGGAAACACCTTGGACCAAGTTGCCAACATTAAAACCTCACTACACTGAAGCTGAAAGAACTGGGGTTGTTCAGCTTGGAGAGGAGAAGGCTCCTAGGAGACCTCAGAGCCTCATGGATCTCCAAACCCCTATCCCAGTGTCTAAAGGGGCTCCAGCAGAGTGGGAGAGGGACTTGGGACAAGGGATGGAGGGACAGGACACAGGGAATGGCTTCCCAGTGCCAGAGGGCAGGGATGGATGGGAGATTGGGAAGGAATTGTTCCCTGGGAGGGTGGGCAGGCCCTGGCACAGGGTGCCCAGAGCAGCTGTGGCTGTCCCTGGATCCCTGGCATGTCCAAGGCCAGGATGGGGCCACTATCCCACCTGGGATAGTGGAAGGTGTCTCTGCCCAGGGCTGGGGGTGGAACTGGATGGGCTTCAAGGCCCCTTCCCACCCAGGCCATCCCATGATTCTCTGATTAAAGATAACGTTCCCCTCCAGCCTGACCCTGTGGCACTCTGGGCATGGCACAGCAGCCTTGTGACAGAGGGAAGCTCCCCAGCACGATCCTACTGCTTCCTACAAGTGCATCACTGCCTCCCCGCAGCATCCTCAGGGATTCCTCCCTGAAGCTCTCAGTCTCCACCGCTGGCAGAATGTGACTCTCACAACCATGACACCTGTTCAGGTGCTGTGCACTTGGAAATCAGTTGTACAAATCCTGATGGGATCAATCCCGTTCACACAGCATGTGCTTCGTGCTTAAATGAACCTGCAACACTCCAAAAATGGGGAATATCAGCTATGAGCAGACAGAGGTTTCATTGCTGCGCTGCAAAGGCACTGTAGGGTTGCAGTTGTCCAGCAGAACTCAATCCAATCCAGTAATTATAGACCTTATTTGTGGTGGGATACAGAGCGAAGGTACTTTCAAGTAAAAATTCTGGACTGGATATCTGCAGCTGTAAGGAGGGAAAAAAGGGCTTGGAACAGAGCAATAAAGCACAATTTTCTAAACCCCTATAAGTCAACTTTCAAATTTAAAACTATATTTCCACAGAGCTTGCATCCATAAGTTTTTCCACTTTGAAGCAGAAGTCTTTACTGCTTTCCTTGTGGTGAAAAGGAAGGGGACAGAGAAGGAAAGGCAGATGCCTCACCCAGGGCATACTCAATGTTTACCCACAAAAAAATGCAAGTTCCTGGGAAAACAGTTCCAGGGCAGCACCCAGCTGGGACATCCCAGAGACTGCACAGGTAAAAAAATAGGAAAATTCCTGTCCATCAGCTCCTAAGCCAATCCCACTCCTAAAAGGATCAGAAACACCACTGGGTCTTTGCCTCCCCAAGTGTTCCAGCAAAACACTGCACTTATAGTAAGCTTTAACAGATAAAAGCCTGATAGAGGAGTAAAGCACAGCTTAATCCCATAAATTTGGCTTAAATCCCAATCCTCAGGCTGTCCCAGTGTCAGGCAGCTCCTCCCTCAATTCAGAGTGCCATGGAAGTAGAGGATGGTCTGTGAAACAGCCTGAAGGGTTCAGACTCAGGAATCACCAGGGCTCCCCTGGCACTGACAGGACAAGCCATAGCCAGGACACAGCTTTTCCTCATCCCCATCAGCATCCAGAGAGCTGAAGGCAAACTTAGTAAAAGTGTCAGAAACAAAAAAAAAAACAAATAATGGCCCCCAACATGTGTCTGGAGGGCACCTCAGGAGGCCTCAGGTCCAGTCTCCTGCTCTAAGCATCTGCATCCAGATCAGGTTGCTGCCTATCCACAGCTGGAATAGCCATGAATTCCCTGCACCTCTCCAGACCCCTATCCCAGCATTCAGTCCCCACTCCCAAGTCAGCATGCTTCCACATCTCCATGCAGGATTCCCAGTGTGCTCTCCCAGCCCCACACCTTTCCCCACCATGAGCAGAGCCAGGCTCTGTCCTCTCACACCCTCCACCATGGAGCTGTGTCTCTCTGTCTCCTCTGCTCCAGCCTCATCCTGGGGGCTCCAAACCAGACCCACAGCCCAGACAGGGCACCCCAGTGCTGAGCAAAGGGCACAGTCCCTTCCCTTAACACTTCTGCTAATGCAGCCAAAGCCACCACTGACCTCTGGTCACCTTCTTGTCCCCAGGGACTCTTCTGCAAAGCTGCTGCCAGCAGCAGCCCCAGGGCAAGGCTGGTGTTTGCCTCTGCTGAACATCACGGGGTGCCCACCACTGCTGCTCCAGCCTGTCACGGTCCCTCTGAAATCTGTGACCTCTCTGCTCCACTTGGCATCACCCACAGCCCGGCTGCGAGGGCACTCACCCGTTAATAACCACATTACACAGCAAATACTGTGACTAATGAACTGTGATCTTATCACATCTACCAAAAACCAATCAAATTTAATGTACTCCTAATCAATCCCTGAGAGGATACGGCTAACGGGAGCACCACCACCACCACCCCAGCTTCCAAAGGGGGTCCTGCATGCTGTGTACAATTCCAAGTGGGAGCTGATAGTGAGCCATGTGTGCCAAACGTGAATTATGCAGTATTAAGATGATTGCCACCTTTGTACCATCACAAAATGACTTTTAGTTTGAGCATTCTCTTCCTCCTGCTTATAAAAATTCCATCCCAGCAGAGATGCAAAACCAAGGAGCCCACAGCAGGCTCTCCCCAGCACACACCACAGAGACCCAGCTGACAAGGAATGGAAAACTCTGCTGGCATAAAATAAAGCCATGGAGTAGTTCCACCCGACCACACACTATAAACCTGCAGTGCCTTCTGCTCCACAAGCCCTGCTGGGAAACACCGCAGTGGCAACTTGGGAATAATAAACAACAGATAAACAGCATCCAGCATCAGTCACGGGAACGTGCATGCTTGGAAACAGCAACGATGGAAGGTCTCAGTCTTCCAAGAACAAAGGATGGGACTGCTGGAGAACACAGCCCTGACACCAGGCACCACCCGAGCACTCCTGGACAAAGCCCTCCAAAAAGGGCTTCAAACCAAAGGCTGAAACTCAACACAGAATCACAGAATCATGGAATCTCCTGAGTGGGAAGAGACCCGCAAAGATCATCAAGTCCAGCTCCTGGCCCTGCACAGACACCCCAACAATCCCACCCTGGGCACCCCTGGCAGCGCTGCCCAAACGTTCCTGGAGCTCTGGCAGCCTCGGGGCCGTGCCCATTCCCTGGGGAGCCTGGGCAGTGCCCAGCACCCTCTGGGAGAAGAAACCTAAACCTACCCCGACACGACTTCATTGACTCCTCAAGAGCTGCGGGCACAGCTGCCACCCCCACCTGCTGCACAGCATCTCCCCATCTTGAAGACAAAAATCTGCTTATTTAATCCTGTGGTCTGCACTCCTGCACAGTCCTGGAGAGGAGGGGCATGTCTGTGTCCCACTGCCACGAGCACACCCCAGTTACCCACGTCCATGCTCCAGCCAAATCCACCCAAACTCACCCCATCTTCCGAACTGGGACCGGTGTATTTTTCACACGCTTCCAAGAAGAGCCACCACTCCTGACACTTGCAGAAGACCTGAAAAAAAAAGTTTGTGGAACCACCCCTGTGCATTTCACAGGAAAAGAGAAACTTTAAAAATCGTGAAGATTTCCAGAGATGGGGAATTAGTTGCCATGGATATTTGCTGCTGTGACAAATACTCTAATTCTGTGCTGGGCTGAGTGACAGGCACAAAGCACCAAGTCAGCTGGGAACAGCAAAACAGCATGGCTGGAACATGCACAGCCTCGGGTCTCTGGGAGCATCCCTGAGGAAACAGCCATGGACCTGAACACATCACCAGCACCAGGAGGCCAAGTGACTCCCCAAAGGAGCTTTGCTCCCTTCCAGGCTACCAGTGCCAGCCCCTGCTGCCACATCTGTGGCTGTGCCACAGGAAGGAGAGTTCACCGTTCTCTGAGAGCCCACCCAGCCACAGTGTTTAAGTGTCTGTGCCAACCAACCAGCCTGAAGTGAGAGGATCTTACTCACACCAGCAATACACAACCAGCAGGCTCCAAGGACAACATTTTCCTGCTCTGTTTCTTATAAAGTTCCTCAAAGAAACCTGCTCTAGCTATTAATAACAGATTAAGAATCACTGCTTTGTGTTAAAGAAGGAAAAGAGAAAGGCACTGACTCCCACTTCACCATATTTACCTCCACATGCATTGCAGAAGCTGCTTTAAAGAGCCACGCGTGCCCAGACAGTGCTCTCATCCAGAAAGATTTGGAGAATTAAGACTATTTTTAGGGAGCGAAGCACCTCCCCCTGACTCACTGCAGGGACATACATCTATCCGGTCGTGATTCAAAGCAGAAATAGCCTTGAAGAGTTAGATAAAAATAAAGAAAAGCCAGGAAAGTGCATACTAACACAGCTTGGTGTGAAAGGAAGGGCAGGGAAAACACGGGTTTTGCCACAGTCAACAGTGCTGACACAGCAACAGCTCCATCAGAGTCCGTGTCATGATGTGACCTGTGAGCAGCTCCAACCCCACAGCCATGTCTCACAGCGAGGAGCAGCATCACCTACAGACAGCACAGGCCACGTACTAAACAGCCCTGCCAGGAGCCCTGGCTTGCGGAGGGGGAAGCGAATCCCAAGTGCCTGGAAGGGGACCAAAGAGGAGATTTGTTCCCATTTGTTCTGCTTTCATCGCAGAGCTCCACTGACACGCAGTCCCACGCTTCCCATCTGCATGTTTAATTCCAGCGTTGATCCGTTCGCAGCCCGAGGCTCAGCACTGGCCCTGCACACACGGCTGTGAGTCAGCAGCCACTGCCCCAGCACCACACACACATCCAGCTCTGTTTTCCTCCACTTCAGCTCTGCCTGCCCAGCCCGCAGCAGGCAGACACGGGAATATTATGTCATTAATTATTAAACAAGCTTTTTGATCGAAACCAAACAAAGGCTGATGTAAAGTGTAGAAAGATCCCTGCCACGGTGCTGTAGGAACTGCTACAATAATTGAATGGTATAATGAGGACCTGAAGGGATATTTAACACCTCCAATTAGCTCAGGTTTGGAAGCACTATCTTATTTAGGGATAAATCTCCAGGATGCTGCCTGCCCTCCTGACAGCAGGCTGGGACAACTCACATTTCAGGGTGATAACCTGAGCTGTTGGCCAAGAGCTACAGACCTATAGGGAGCAGAGGGCTCTGATATCACTGATAACACTTCAGGTACCTAAAATTACCAGGCTGAGTTACCCAGCTACAACAATTGACACACAAGCACGAAATACAGAGAAGCTCAATAGCCTGACCTGCTGCAGCATCACTCACCCTACAGATAATGAATATCCTCGTCGTTCAGAGGTGAGTTCAGAGCACATTGCACTGATTGCAAACTCCTTTTCAGGGGAAAATGAGGCAGGATACAAGGGATATTGCACGGAAAAGCACAGCAGCTTCCTCACAATACTCCTGACAAGAAGGATCAGCTCCTTCCCCGGTGACTCACTGTGGGTACAGTGGATGACAGGCCATACAAGCACCAACTTAAAACTGTAATTGGAGCAAGCCAAGTCAGAGCTGAATATATATTTCTCCAGAAAAAGACAGGCAGGGAAGCTGCAGGAAGAGGCAGGTGATGCCAGTCACCTATGGAGGAAAAGGACTGCCATCCTGTTCCTGAAACATGACTGCAGATGGACCGAGGGCCAGCGAGGGGTGAGCACAGCCATGGATGTCCTGGAGCAGGAGCCAGTCCATACCAACCTCTGCTGGAAAAGGGAGAGCTGAGGCAGCTCCAGCACCGTGTGGGAGAGACACAGGACTGGACATGACCCTCTGCCTTTGCCTGGGACAGCAAAGCTGAGTATCAGTGTTTGTCCCAGCAACAGAAACTGGACCACGAGACACCAGAAAGGGGTGACAGGCACCTCATTCAGGTAAGGACCCAGGCAGCTGCACCCAATAAACACCCTCCATACCTGCAAACTGCTCCAGGAGTGAGCCAAGCTACCTGAGGGATCCCCAGGTGACCACCCTGGAGACAGCAGCACAGGCTGGATCCAGAGTGCTCTGCCACCTGAAAGTTTAGTTCTTCACAAGACAAACCAGTTATTTCTTCCATCAAATGAAGTATTTGGCCAGTACAGAGTCATGGAATGGTTTGTGTGGGGAGGGATCTTAAAGGTTCCAGCCCCTGCCATGGACAGGGACACCTTCCATGAGACCAGGCTGCTCCAAGCCCTGTCCAACCTGGCCTCGAACATTTTCAGGGATGGGGTGAGGGATGACATCAACCAAATAGCCAAATGAATTTGATATATAGATAGAAATAAAGCAGAGAGATGGTTCATGGCTCTTGCTGCAGTTTGCAACCAGCAAACAGCTGTAAAACCCCTGAGCCAGCACTAATAACCAAGCCATGATGGATACATCCTTAAGGATAAGATCCGTGTCTCACGCCCTCCTGCAGAGTCAGCAGCAGTTGCTGTTTGGAGTCAAGTGAGCCCAACCTCCTTCATAGCACTAAACTGGAAGCAGAGCAATCCAGCCTGGAACCAGCAGCCCAAAGAGCATCATTCACTCAACCCCACAGCACCCCTCGAGTGCCATGCAGACATGCAGTGTCCCCACAGAGCTGTGCCAGCACAGTGTCCCCAGGGACGAAGCACAGCGAGGAGCTGCATCCTGAATGGGCAAATAACAAGGAGAAACAGCAAAGCACCATATGGATCCAGAGAGTGCCATGGGAAAACAAGCTGCCTGGGAACACCAATTATTCATCACTGTTTAAAAACAAGTAGCTCAAAGTCACCAGGAGCTGCAGCTGGAAACCTGCACACTCCAGCACCCCAAGAGTGACAAACACTCCAGGACTCATCTGCAGAGGGACAAAGTGTCCCCAAAGTGTCCCCAAAAATCATTGCCTCCTTCTATTATATAGAAGCTAAATATAAGGAAAAGTTTTCCCCTCCAAGGGTAGTTCAGCACTGGCAGAGGGGCCTGAAGAAGCTCTGCAATCTCACACCTTGGAGATTTCAGGGGCTGGAGCACAAATGTGATGAGGAGCAGCTGAAGGAGCTGGAGGGGCTCAGCAGAGACCTTCTGGCTCTCCCCAGCTCCCTGACAGGAGTGTGTAACCAGAGGGGTCAAGCTCTGCTCCAAGAGAACAAGAGATGGGATGAGAGGGAAAAACCTCAAGTTGTGTCAGGGAAGGTTCAGGTTGGATAACTGGGAAAATTTCTGCATGGAAAGGGTGGCCAGGCACTGGCACAGCTGCCCAGGGCAGGCATGGAACCCCCGTCCCTGAAGGCATTTAAAAGCCATGTGGATGTAGCACTGGGGACATGGATTAGTGGTGGCCTTGGCAGTGCTGGGGGAACACCCAGAGGTGTCCCCTGGGCTCCCTCCATCCCCCCACATCTCTGCCATCAGCAGTGTTTTTCAAGCTCCTTCCTGAACTCCTCACCTCAGCTTTCAGTGGAGTCTCATCACAGGAAACAGGAAAAACCCCTCTGGGTTGTGCTCAAGCCTTTACAATGCCAACCAAGAGTTAACTGCTGGATAAACAGAGTTGGTGAAGAGCTGCTCTGGGAAACACAGCTTTTCCAGGGAAATGAGCTGCAGGATGACCCAGACAAGACAGCTAAAGTGCCCCAGGCACCCATCACGGCTCTAAGAGGGGAGTTAATGCTGCTCCATGGAGAAGCCTTTACCTTCCCAACAATGACCACACCACACACAGCAAAACACATTTTTCCCCTCTCCATTTGTCACTGCTTTCATTATTACACCCCATGCCCACACAAACCACTGCTGAAAGCTCTCCAGACATCCAACCCATCCATACCCAGCTCATCCCACAGAGGAGCCAACACATCCCAGAGCTCTTGGAAAGGTCAAGGAGCTGCTGGAAGAACAAAACACTCTCGGAGCATCCATGGTCACATGAGCCAACACCAATCTTCGATGAATTAATGCTCACCTGAAGATCCTCTCTAATCTCCTTGAAAACACTTATCTGTTCAAGGTGATTAAATTCTCCCGTACAGAGCCGCTAATTATAGATAATGATAAATCTGAGTGGCAGCCTGCCAGAGGAGTTCAGAGAGAGAGTTTGGATCATTAGCAAGTCAAGCAGACTAGTCCTGCATCCCCTTCCCACGCCAGCATCACTGAATCAGCCAAAATACTTGGCCAAAAACAACCTAGGAGGAACAACCAAGGGCAAGTAAAATGGTTCAGCTGTATTCCTGTGGACTTAGGAACTTCCTAAACCCACACACCTCACTCCAGAGGAGGGTACTGCACAGGAACTCCTCAAGAATTCCTCAGCAGTTATTTTTCACAGGTTCAGAGCAGGAAACACAAAGCAAAGGCACATGAAGTTTCCCTGGCAGCAAGACTTGATGTCTTCATCGATGCAGCAAAGCTACAGGAGGCTTTAAATGCTCCATTTGGGAAAAATGCTCTAATTAGAAGCTTTAATTCAGCAAACTGTCCCTGTGAAACCAACTGGGCAGCAAACAGGCATCACACTTGGCTGCTGGAGCAAACCCCTCAGAACAGCCCCAAAGGATGCCACAGCACCCACCCACGCACCGCCACGACCGGGGACACCGAGGGGACACCCGGGATTTCAGCAGCTCAACTCTGCAAACCAAAATCCTCCCAGGCAACGTGACAGGCTGGGGTTTAGAGCTAAAGAGTGAGCGGCAGGAAATCCAAATGGAACAAAAAGCTTCAACCTGGAACGAAATCAATCCACGCAAGGAGGTGGCTTGGCCATCACAGGACAGCTTTGCCAGTTCAGATGATTTTAGCAGACAAGCAAAATGAAGTTTCTCTAAAGCTACTCCTGAGCAGCCACAGCTAAATCAGGAGGGCTGTGCAGTTACAAAGGTGACAACCCAAGGAGAGCATAGCAATTCACCTGCAAGGGCAGGAAAGGAGACTTCTGGCACGGACCTGCTGAGCTGGGAAGAGCACAAAGAGCCAGCAGAAAGCAAGACCCGTGACTCTCAGAATGCCAGAGCCCTCTATAGAATATAGATAGACAGATAAATATAGATATATGCTCTTTATCAGTGAACAGGCAGCAGCCTGACACCTGCCTGGCTCCTGTCATGGAGCTAGAATTGATATCAGAACAGAAATGCCAGCTTTTGCCCCAGACTGTCTCCCAGGAGCGCTCCCAGATGAGCAATTCAAGCTGACACAGCCACTATTTCAGAGCGCTGGTTTTCAAGAGTATCATGGAGGTTTTTCTCCACTTAAGAAAGACTTCACCACGTGTTCTGCACTGTATTTTTGTACTCCTGACTCACAACCAAATTAACTTAGTTGTCATCAAGCCCAGCAATGAAAAGAAGCACAAAACCCTCCAGCATCCCTTTTCCCAAGCAGCTGCTGCAGGTCTGCCCTGCCTGAAAGCCCCACAAAGTTTCAACTCCTTCACACACTGCTCAGAATAATTTTCTTGGGTGTTTCTGTTTGTTGTTTCAGCCTAAAACAGATCAAATGGTTTTAAAATAAACCTGGTCGTTCCCATCTAAAATAATTGTTGTGCTTGTTTGTTTGTTCATGACAGACTTAGCATCAACAAGTAAAAATAATATTCTGACATGGTTACAAGTGGGGTGTTAAACTCCAATAGCCTTTTTGAGCAGAGTTAAAGCATTCCAGAAAGGATTACAGTAAATTAGCTGAATTATTATAATGAATTATCCACATTTTTTGGGGGGGAGGTTATTTGGCTTAAGTTCTTTGAGGGTTTTCAACAACTTCAAGTAGATAAACACATCATTTACCTTGTGCACTGTCACCTGCTGTGGTCCAACACCAGGACCCAGGTTCCACGTCTCTCTTAGAGCTGGAAGAGTTTATATTCACACCTGACAGGGAGCTGGAGCTCCGGGATCTGCTTCCCACTACGTGTCAGCAGCTGGAGCTGAGGGGAAATCAGCTGATGAACTTTATGTCGGGAGGAAAAACAGCTTTGGCATAACCTTTACAAGGAATTCCTGTCTCAGGGGGCTTGGCCCTTTAAAGACTTACTATTTTATAGAGCTCAACCACCTCTAATATCCAGGATTGTTTCTGTGCCCTGAAGTACAGCCAACATCTGCTCGACAACACGGAGGGTGACAGAGCACTTGCGTTCCAAGTGACAAGAATAAACATGATCCAAATCACGGCATCCCTGAATGGTTTGGGTGGGAAGAGACCTTAAAGCTCCTCTCCTCCTGCCATGGACAGGGAACCTTCCTGGAGGATTAAAACACCAACATCCACGTTTATATCTTCACCACTCGAGCGAGACAAGCAGCACAAGAGAACCTACAAAGCTGACACCGCTTTGGATTCAGCCTCGGGGTGTCTGACACGCTCCTCGCTGAGCCCGTCTGCACAAACCCACCGCGTCAGACACCACAACGAGCCTGGCACGGCTCGGAATCACTGCCGGAGCTTCCTTCCGTCCCCCAGGAACGCAGCTCCCAGCCTGGGCTGACTTCCCAAGCCCAACGTTTCCAGCACAACATCCCAGGCCATCCTTCCACCACCACCGCAGCGCCCGCAGCCACTGGCACTGCTGGGGGAAGGACTCCCAGGCTTTGGCAGGGAAACAGCAGCAGTAGGAGCAGGTTACACAGCTAAGGGAGGAGGGTTTGGGCTGTTTAGCTGAAAGTTGTGATTTGGGCAGTTGCAGCAGCCGGAGCTGCTGCAGCAGGAGGGGAGGGATGGAGAGACAGATGGATGGGAGATCCAGGGCGTTCGATCCCGGGGCCTCGCTGCCCCGCACCGGACCCCGCCGCGGTTCTGCGGGATCAAAACCCGAGACTGGCTTTAAACGAGGAAAAAAAGCCCAAACTAAGCAATACGAGGTGATTTTCGCCGTGCAGCAGCGCAGCCCCCGCGGTCTGTCCCCCAGCTCCCGGCGGCCCCTGCCCGGCCCCCCGGCCCCGGTACCTGTAGTAGCTGAGCAGCCCATTGCTGAGCACGAACCAGCGGCGCTGGTAACCCTTCAGGTAGTTGGTCCACTTGAAGAGCCACCCCTTGTAGGTGTCGGAGCCCGGGGGGGCGGCGGGCGGCCCCCCCGCCGGGCCCCCGCCGCC